>NW_020870567.1:219282-241782 GCF_003789085.1 Penaeus vannamei | reverse complement strand
GTTTATAGGTACGTGTCATCTAGAAATACCTCTGAGATGACTATTGCTACGGCAGGGATGAGTATTTTATCGTGGCTCATGAATGTCGAGCCAATCTGAGCCACGCGTAGCATCCTGTCCATGATTTACTCGGAATATAGATGTTTTAGGTCAAGGTATCTATTCAAAGGTAGATCCACTCCATCTTGAGGAAAATCCTAGTTGGCAACTTCCGAGCTAAGCCCCGCCTTATCGTCACCGTTATTCATTGCAAATATTGTCTATTTTTCCTTGTTTTTTTTTTTTTCCTTCTTTGTAATGATCAGTTTAACATTGTTATTCCTGGATCACTTTCAAAGGAAATTAACTAAAATAACACCATGAATTATCGCACAATTTGTCAGGATCAGAATAAGAGGTGGAGGTAGTGACGTCATCGCGTCACGTTACCGAGAGTGCGGCATGAGATATCAGATATGACTAGATGTTTAATTTTTTTTTTTTTATTTACTCTATATCATCATTTCCAGACATTAGACCAAAAAAACCCTCTTTTATTTATAATAACGAATTGGAATGATTGCTTGTATTTCTCTTTCACTTTCTCTTTCTCTTCTTTTATTTTGTATTATCTTTCGCAATAGAAATGAGATTGTCAAAGAGTTATCATCGTGTGGTTCAGAGAGAGTGGAGTTTCAGTCGGCATATGACAACATACCCGAGGTGTTCATTTTGCTATTACTTTATGAAAAGGATTATGGTGTTGCTCTTTCATTTTTCGTTGTGTTTGATCAGTTTTTTTCCCCCCGAGTTAAATTGTTCATCAAAAGCATGAAGTGGTTAGTGTTTTTTCTAGTATTTTTTGGAACTGTTTTTTTGTAGTCACCTTTTAATGTAGACTTACTAATAATAGTCAATAGCCAGTTCCATGGCACAAATAATGTTACTTCTTGAAGGTATCATATTGATTTCATATTTGACTTTAAAGAATATGGTAGCAAAACTCCAGTCAAGATCGTATCTATATATACAAAAAAAAAAAAAAAAAAAAAAAAAAAAAAAAAATTGGATGAGTTATGATCCTTCTCCGAGTTGCATTCGTGTAACAGACTAATTACCTGTATTAATCGAAAGTTGAGTTAACCTCGTTGGATTCGAGAACATTCTGTAGATTATTTCGAGATTGCAAAGCGCATTGATCCCTCCCTTGTGCAGTCTGTAGATTTTTTTTTTTTTTTTTTTTTTTTTTTTTTTAGCAATCGACTTGAAAAGGACAACTAATATGATATTATAACAAATAATGGAGAGAGAGAGAGAGATAGAAGAGAAACTTAGAGGAAAAAGTAAAAAAAAAAAAATGGAGAGAGAATGCGATGTCCGAAAAAAGAAGAACCTAACTGCGATGTCAGAAAAAGGTTGGACGTATTTTTCTTCTTTGCATTAAGGGCTGACGAACAGCGCCGGAGCCAGCCAGGCGTCATCAACTTTGTCGGAAAGTTTACGCGTTTATGGCTCAGACACACGTATGTGTGACGAACACTTGCAGGTTACTTGCGACCAGATACGCGTCGTTGACTCCAAAGAATTATTTTCCCCATTCTCTTTGTCTCTCTTTCATTCTTTTCGTCTCTTCGTTTTCGTTAAGGAGGGACGGTGGGCGCACGTTTTGTTCGTATTAGATCGCAATGCCGAAAGTATGCCTGTGGCGAGGGCAGAGCCAGATGGCAGAAGAAACAGAAGGTTATATATGTTGACGTAACGCATTCGCCGAGCCAGAATCAAGACAGAGGTGTTCCCGGGGATCCGCGCCTCGTCTCTCTGGCATTGGTGTTCCTTCATATAATCTCCGCGTTTTATACATTATATATATATATATTTCTCGGACATATTCACCGGCGAAATTGTAGCAGTGTGAGAATTCCTTTTCTCTTGGGACTCCTGGCGTGAGTCTGCCCCCTCTCCCCCTCCCCTCCCCCGCCCTCGCCTCTCCCTCCTCCCTCTCCTCCTTCCTCCTCTCTCTTCCTTCCTCCCTGCCTTGGGTCGGGGGAGGGGAGGGGAGGGGGAGGAGAGGAGGCTCGCTCGCCAGCCGCTCTAACGCCGACGTCGGCATTCATACATAAATTTTATACATATCCCCGTCGTATTTGTCCCGCGTTCCCTGGACATGGCGCGAAAGAGGAGATGGAGCCTTGTTTAGTTGGCCATTTCGCGAAGTGACGGGTTGTCAGTCCCGGTTTGGGCGGCCGGGCTCGGAAGGCGCTAAAATATGCAGCATTGAGACACACGACGCCATCTTGCTAGCCCCCTGGTGGCCGGCCGCGGAATAACTTAGAGAGATGGCTCTTTGTGTTACCCATCATGTCTGGCTGGGCTTTATTTCCTGCGCTTTTTGTTGTTGGTTTGTTTTACAGGGAGCAGTGCTCGAGGCGGGTCGCTCTCCCTCCCGGCGACTCGAGGCTGGCGAGCGGGCTTTTTCCCCTCTGTTGTTATTGTTGCTGTCGTTCGCACTTGTTAAGGGAAGGGAAGGGGGGGGGGGTCATTTCCTCACCTCTTTTTTTTTTTAATTTCCTCCCTAACGATGCTCTGATTTTGGTCTCTCTGTCTGTCTTTCTCTCTCTCTCTCTCTCTCTCTCTCTCTCTCTCTCTCTCTCTCTCTCTCTCTCTCTCTCTCTCTCTCTCTCTCTCTCTCTCTCTCTCTCTCTTTCTCTCTCTTCTCTCTTTTCTCTCTTTCTCTCCCCTCCCTCCCTCCCTCCCT
The DNA here is from genome assembly GCF_003789085.1 of Penaeus vannamei. NCBI lineage: Eukaryota > Metazoa > Arthropoda > Malacostraca > Decapoda > Penaeidae > Penaeus > Penaeus vannamei. The sequence continues at coordinate 239,048 of NW_020870567.1, read as the reverse complement.
CCCTCCCTACCTCTCTCCCTCCCTCCTCTCCCCCCTCCCCCCTCCCTCCCTCCCTCGAAAACGTCTTAAAGAAAGAAAGGAATTAACACCCTTCCTTCCTTCCTTCTTTCCTTCCCGCCGAGACGAAATCCTCGATCCCCCCCCCTCCCCCCCAGCCTCGTCCGTCTCAGCACTAAACGCACACTAAACAAGTAAACGCAAATAAACAGCGTTAATCCTTAGTGCTCTCCTCGGGTTATGTGGTTATGGGCGGCGACTTCACGCCCGAAAATACGTCTTCCTCGTGGATCGCATTATCAAGCCCTTTTTGTGGCTTTTATAGGACCTGGTGTGCGTTGTTACCTCTATAAGCAAGGAGATGGGCGTTTGTCTCCGGCGGAGTGTCTCTATAGCCGCCGGCACTTGGGGGACGGAGCTCCGGTCGGGCCTCGCGCTCTCCCTGCTCCCCTCTTTGCCCTTTCTCCCCTCTTTCCTCTTTCTCCCTTTTCCTCTTTCTCCTCTCTTTCCTCTTTCCTCTTTCTCCTCTTTTTCGTCTTTGTCCCCTCTTTCCTCTTTCTCCTCTCTTTCGTCTTCCTTCTTTCCTCTTTCTCCTCTCTTTCGTCTTCCTTCTTTCCTCTTTCTCCTCTCTTTCGTCTTTCTCCCTTTTCCCTTCTCCCTCTTTCCCCTTTCTCTCCTCTTTCCTCTTTCCTCTTTCTCTCCTCTTTCCCCTTTTTTCTGTGTTTTCCTTTCTTCATCTTTTTTCCTTCTTTCTCCATCTTTGCTATTTTCTTTTCTTTCTCTTTTCTTCCTCTTTTTTCTGTTTCTCCCCACTACCATTTTATCACCTCTTCTCCTTCTACTTTCCTCCCTCCTCCTCCATCCTTCCTTTCACTATCCCACCCCTCCCCCTTACCCCCTTCTCCCACCGGGGAGAGAGAGAGGGAGAGGGAGGGGTATGGGGAAGGGAGGAAAGGAGAGAGAGAGAGGGAGGGGTTTGAGGAAGGGAGGAAAGTGGGAGAGAGATGGGGAGAGGGAGAGGTATGGGGAAGGGAGAAAGAGGGGAGGGAGAGGGAGGGGTTTGGGGAAGGGAAAGAGGAGAGAGGTTGGGGAAGGGAGGAAGGGAGAGAGATGGGGGAGAAAGGAAGAGGGAGAGCGAGGAGTTTGGGAAAGGAGGAGAGGTAGAGGGAGGAGTATGGGGAAAGGAGGGAGAGGGGAGAGAGAGGGGAGAGGGGAATAAGGAGGACTAAAACCATCGACATTCGAGTTACAGTAATATTGCTCGAGTCACTCACCCTCCCCGAGAGTGATTTACATTTTGGCGCCTGAATATTTGTGTGTGTCTTTTGGTTTAAAAACACTCATACATATACAAACATACGTAAACACGCGCGGTTTTATTTTTCGGTGTTTTTTGGGTTTATTGCGCGTGTGAGTCTGTGTGTATTTTGTGTTCTGTTTTTTTCTGTGTGTGTGTTTGTGTGTGTATTGTCTGGTATTCCTGTCAGAAATAGGTAATATTACATTCTTCTCTGTATGTCCCTCATTCTTCTTTCTCTCTTACCCTCTCTCATTTTTCCTCATATCCCTCCCTTCCCCCTCTTTCTCTCATAGTCCCTCCCTCCACCTCACACCTCATAGCCCCCTCATAGCCCTCCCTTCCCTCCTTTTCCCCCATCATAGCCCTCCCTTCCCTCCTTTTCCTCCACATCATAGCCCTCCCTTCCCTCCTTTTCCCCCTCATACCCCTCTTAGCCCTCCCTTCCCTCCTTTTCCCCTTCATAGCCCCCTCATAGCCCTCCCTTCCCTCCTTTTCCCCACATCATAAGCCCCCTCATACCTCCCTTCCCTCCTTTTCCTCATCTAGCCCCCTTCCCTCCTTTTTTCATACCATAGGCATCATAGCCCTCTCTTCCCTCCTTTTCCCCATCATAGTCCATCATAGCCCTCCCTTCCCTCCTTTTCCTCCACATCATACAGCCCCCCTCATAGCCCTCCCTTCCCTCTTTTTCCTCCACAGCATAGCCCTCCCTTCCCCGTCATAGCCTTCCCTTCCCTCTCTCTCCCCTCATAGCCCTTCCTCCACCTCATAGCCCTTCCTTCCCCTCATAGCCCTCCCTTCCCTCCTTTTCCCCCTCATAGCCCCTCATAGTCCTCCCTTCCCTCCTTCCCCCACACAGCCCTCATAGTCCTCCCTTCCCTCCTTTTCCTCCACATCATAGCCCTCCCTTGCCTCCCTTCCCCTCACAGTCCCTCCCTCCACCTCATAGCCCTCCCTTCCCTCTCTTTCCCTCATAGTCCCTCCTTCTACATCGACTTCATCAGGGACAATGAGGACCTTTTATCTCTCATCATTTTCCTCGCATCGCTCATAATGCCAGGGCGGGGGCGGGGCCGCAGCATACCTCATTTCCCGCCAACTTCCCGTTTTCTGTGGAGACGCGCTTGGGGAGAGGACGGAGAGGGTGGGGTGGGTGGGGGGTAGAAGGGGGTATAGTATAGTGGTGAAAGGGGGGGGTGGGTGTGAGGGGTGGGTGGGAGGGGGGTAGGGGGGGGTGGGAGGGAGGGGGGAGGTATGAGGGGGTGGGTGGGTGAGGAGGTATGAGGGGTTGGGTGGGAGGGAGGGAGGTGGTATGAGGGGTTGGTGAGAGGAGGGGGAGGTATGAGGGGTGGTGGGAGGGAGGGGGGAGGTATGAAGGGTGGGTGGGAGGGAGGGGTATAAGGGGTGGGTGAGAGGGAGGGAGGTGGTATGAGGGGGTGGGTGGGAGGGAGGAGGTGCTATGAGGGGGTGGGAGGTAGGGAGGGAGGTGGTACGAGGGAAAGGGTGGGAGGGAGGGAGGTGGTACGAGGGGGTGGTGGGAGGGAGGGAGGAGTCATGAGGTGGAGGTGGGAGGGAGGAGATATGAGAACTAGGTATGAGAAGATGGAGGGGGGGTGGGGGTTATGAATAATTTTCAGTATGCTGTTTATGCTTGGCGATGCTTGTTCATCTGGGCGTCTGCTCTGGGTATACACTTTTTTATGCATGTACCTCATTTGGAAGTATGTGGACCAAGAACATAGTCAAGGGCCTTTTATGTACTGTATATGTATGTATGTAGGTGTATGTATAGAATATACGTATATGCATTTGGCCATATATCTACCTGTCTATTTATCCATCTATATCTATATGTCTGTCTATCTATAGTATGCATGTATATCTATCTGTCGACCTATCTATCTATGGTGTGTGTGTGTGTGTGTGTGTGTGTGTGTGTGTGTGTGTGTGTGTGTGTGTGTGTGTGTTTGTATTGCATTGTATATAAGAGAAAATATATAAAATTATAACAAGATAAATACATAGACTAAGATATATAAGTTTTTATTCTTTAGTCGCAAATGGCTGCAAACAGCACCCTCAGAAGATGGAGCTGTTGATTGGCTGTCTTTGCTCAGCCAATCAGCAACTTAAATGCGGCGGAAGGTGATTGGTCGAGCGGCCGCCTCGTGTTACAATATCATCGGCATGAATTGATATTATTTTTATTGTCATTATTATTGTTTTTATTTTTTATTGCTATTATTGTTGTTGTAGTTATTATTATTGTTATTGTTATTACTATTGTTGTTGTCATTATCATTATTGTTATTATCGTTATTATCATTATTATCATTTTTATCATTATCATTATGTATTCTGATTATTGCCACTATAATCGTCATCATTATTGTTATTATTATTTTGTAAAGGTGTACAACGAAGGTTATTTGTATAAAGATGGCAGGCTTCTATGTAGGTGTTCAGATCACAAATAATCGTATGTGCTATGTTTATGTGGTATGTGGTATGAGGATGTATGAGTGAGTGATGGATGAGGATGGTAATTTGTGTGGAATTTATGTCGAACAAATTGCAACAGGAACAACGAAGGGAAGAACAAGAAAACACACGAATATGCCGTAGGCCTTTTCGCTATTGCTTCGTCAGGGCATACCACTTTGGGCATGGCACTTTGTGGTGTGTATCAGGGGGTTTGTTTAAAAAAAAAAAAAAAAAAAAAAAAAAAAAAAAAAAAAAAAAAAAGGTATTAGGCATAAATGTGTGATAGGCCTACGTGACTTTTGAGAAGGTATACTCAGACTTACACTTACATATAGAGGTAAAGACACGCATAAATAGACATTTACATATATGTCTACGAAAAAAACAGTCACAGGCACACTCGCAGACACGCACATACACGCACATATACATTAGAATTTAACAAACCTCCATACCTCCATTTATACGTACGTAGAAGAAACACACACACAGCAGACAGAGAAACAAAGACAGACATAAACACACTCAGAGAAATAACGAAACAGGGAGAAATAAAGACACAGGGAGAAACAGAGACACAGAGAGAAACAAAGACACAGAGAGAAACAAAGACACAAACACAAGCACACAGAAATGAGCAAAAACACAGACACAAAAACACAGAGAGAAACAAAGGCAGACATAAACACACTCAGAGAAACAAAGAAACAGGGAGAAACAAAGACACAAACACAGAAATAAGCAAAAACACAGACACAAATACAGAGAGAAACAAAGACACATAGAGGAATAAAGACAGACATAAACACACCGAGAGAACCAAACACAGAAAGGGAGAGACAAAGACACAAACATAGCGAAACAAAGACACGGCCACAATAGGCAGAGTGTCACCCTGTCCCCTGTGAAAAGTGTCCGAATTTCCTTGTTCCGAGCACAAAAAAAGAAAGAAATTCATTCCCTCCGCCCCGATGGTCGACAGTGCCATGGTAATCATGTGTACAAACGACCTTCGAGCTTTTGCTAGTGGTTACGGCGGCGGGACATACGCACGCCCACCGCCCACTTCCCTTTGCCCTCCCCTCTCCCTCCCTCTCGCCCCTCCCCTTATCCTTACCCTCCTCGTCCTCCTCCTCCTTCTCCTGTTCTTCCTCCTCCTTCTCCTCTCTATCTTTACCCTTCTCCTCCTCTTCCTCCTCGTCCACCTCCTATTCCTCCTCCTGTTCCTCCTCTTCCACCACCACCACTACCACCTCTTCCCCTCCTCCCTTCTCTACCTCCCCCCACCTTTTCCCCTATCCCCTTCTCCTCCCCCTTTCCCCCTTTCCCCCCTCACACGATTGTTATTTACTATATCTAACCATGAGAGGGTGTAGTGGGAGGGGGGGGGGGGGTGATCGGGAATACCAGAATATAAAAGTTATCAAAAATGGTTATACCACGCAACGCGCGCGCAACACACACACACACACACACACACACACACACACACACCACACACCACACACACACACACACACACACACACACACACACACACACACACATACACATACATATATATACATATATATTCATATATATGTATATATACATATATATTCACACACACAAAGAAACAAACACAAAAACACACAACTAAACAAACAAACACCCTTAGAAAATACCCCTCCTTCACCCTTCCCTCCAACCCTCACCTTAAAAAAAAAGGAAAAAAGAAATAACACCACAAGAAAAAAACAAGTAAAAACAAACAAACAAAACAAAACAAAAAAATAACACCACAAGAAAAAAACAAGTAAAAAAAAAAAACACCAGGGCCTCGATCCCAGCCGCTTTCGGTCCGTAAGAGCGGTTTTCCGATCGATGACCGCTGGGATGTTCGTCCATCTTGGAGGTAATGGCGAGGCATGATCCGGTCTGCGGGTAAATTATTCATTCCTTCCGAGGGAGAAAAATAGGAGAACCCTTGCTAGGGCGAGAGAGAAGGGGGAGGGGGGGGAGAAGGAGGGAGGGAGGGAGAGGAGAGAGAGGGAGGCGGGCAAAGGGGAGGGAGGGGAGCAGAGGGAGTGGGGGAGAGAGTGGGGGGGGAGAGAGAGAGAGAGAACGAGGGAGGGAGGAGGAGAAGGAGGGAGAGGGAGGGAGGGAGGGAGAGGGGAGAGAGAGGGAGAGGGAGGGGGGCAGAGAGGGAGAGGGAGGGCGGGCAGAGGGGGAGGGAGAGAGAGGGGGGGAGGACTTACCCCTTATAAATAAGGATGCTAGAGGGGGGGGTAGAGGGTTGTGGGCAGAGGGGGTGGTGAGGGTTGACATCATCGTCATCATCACTATCATTATCACCATCATTATTATCATTATTATCATCATCATCATCACCATCAGTCATTATTATCGGTATTTATTTTTCATATTTTTGTTTTGTTTTGTTTTATCACATATTCGTAAGACTTCAAAGTGTATGTAGATTTAAATGCACGGATCGTATGTATAAATCTTCATCAATTATTGTTGGAGAGATAAGAATGGAAAAAAAAAACCTGATGAGAAATATGAATCGGCTTTTATTTTGCTATCACCCATTTATTTTACATCCATAAGATATATGGATTATAAAAAAAGGTAAATCGCAACATAAGTTTGGTATTTAAAAGTGGCTACATGTGACCGTAGATTTTGTAGATTTTCGTAGAGCGTCAGGCAGAGTTGTAATGATAATTATAGATTAGAACAGTATTGTCCAAACATTTTCGCCAATTGTGCCCTTTATTACGTTCTTGTACTGTTACGTACCCCCTCCCCCCCCCCCACCCCGTCCACCATAGCTAAACAAACTGTTTTATATAGGACAATGCAAATAATATATTAATTATGATAAGACTATAGCAGGAGTGTTGGTCAATAAATTCGAATAAAAGAGATGATTCATAGAACATGTGATGTTTCTGTGTGTGTGTGTGTGTGTGTGTGTGTGTGTGTGTGGTGTGTGTGTGTGTGTGTGTGTGTGTGTGTGTGTGTGTGTGTGTTATTTGTTTGTTCACGTACCCTTATGATCTATGTTGCGGACCCCAGTTTGGACAACACTGGATTAGAATATTGGGCAATATTTTGTGTATATGTGTGTGTGTGTGTGTGCGCGCGTTTGTGTATTGTCTGTGTGTGTGTGTGTGTGTGAGCGGAGAGAGAGAAGAGAGAGAAGAGAGAGAGAGAGAGAGAGAGAGAGCGAGAGAGAGAGGAGAGAGAGAGAGAGAGAGAGAGAGAGAGAGAGAGAGAGAGAGAAAGAGAAAGAGAATATACCCAAATATATACTCGTATATGTGTAAACATTAATTTAGATACCCAAGTAGATATTAAGATTAAGATTACAAGACCCTGTATCAGATTGCGCTTGTGAATTATTAAAACACGTTTTCAATTAGAAGTTATACACGTGCTGCACAAGTGAAACCAAGACCAAAGTCAAGGGCCCCGAGGAAGCCTTTCTCTTAAATGACCTTTTTTTGTTATATTTACATGTGTGTATGTGTGGGTGTTTGTGTGTGTGTGTTGTGTGTGTGTGTGTGTGTGTGTGTGTGTGTGTGTGTGTGTGTGTGTGTGTGTGTGTGTGTGTGTGTGTGTGTGTGTGTGTGTGTGTGTTTGCGTGTGTGTGTGTGTGTGTAAGACTGTGAGTGTGTGTGTGTAAGTCTGTGAGTGTGTGTGCGTTTGCATGTGTGTATGTGTGTGTAAGTGTGTGAGTGTGCGTGTGTTTATGTGTACGTGTATGTTTATGTGTCTGTCTGTATGCGTGTGTTTGTCTGTGTATGCGTTCATATACCTACACCTATACCTACATCTAAATATATTTATATGTAAATACATTTTTCCCAATGCCCACCTTTCCTGAAGCTTTTTCTAAATAACAAGCGTGGGGATTGAGATGGAAGGGAACGCTGCCTTTTGATTGCATAAACATTCAATTACTCGGGCTGCTCCTCGATGCCATGGCCAGGTAGATGAGAAAGGCGGAAGAAAGTTCGAGAAGAGTGGAGATACTGTCATATTTTTCTTTCTATTTCTTTTTCTTCTTTTTTCTTCTTTTACTTCTTCTGTTGCTTCTTCTCCTACTTTTACTTTTACTTCTTGTTCTTCTCTTCTTTTGCTTCTTTCTCTTCTATTTTTGCTACTTCTTTTTCTTTTGCCTCTTCTTCTTTTTCTTCTTCTTCATCTTCTTTTCTTCTTCTCCTTCTTCTTCTTTTGCTTCTTCTTCTTTTATTTTTTTATGCTTTTTCTTTGTGTTCTTTTTTTTCTTTTTAGCAGCTTTTCCGAAGGGTCTTGTCCTGTTGTTGTTTTTATTTATTTTTTTGCGGTAGTTTTGTTATGAAACCTTCATTCCTCTTCTCTCTTCTCTCTCTCTCTTCTCTCTCCTCTCTCCTCTCCTCTCTCTCTCTCTCTCTCCCTCTCTCCTCTTTCTCCTACTCCCTCTCTATCTTCTAACTCTCTTCTCACTCATCTCTCTCATCTCTCTCTCTCCTCTCTTCTCTCTTTTCTCTCCTCCTCCCTCCCTTCTGCCCTCCTTTCCTCTTTTCCTCTTTCTTCTCTTCTCCTCCTCTCCTCCCTCTCTCTTCTTCCTCTGCTAGCACCTCTTGCTTTCATTTCTCTCTCCTCTTCTCTCTCTCTTCGTCCTCTCTCCCTCCCTCTCTCTCTCCTGCTCTCCTCTCTCTCTCTCTCTCTCTCTCTCTCTCTCTCTCTCTCTTCTAGTCTCTCTCTCTCTCTCTCTCTGCTCCTCCTCTCCTCTTCTCTCCCTCCCTCCCTCCCTCCTCCCTCCCTCTCCCTCCCTCCCCCCCCCTCTCCCTCTCTCTCCCTCCTCCTCCCCCTTCTCGCATTCTCTCTCTTTTATTCCCGTCCTCCGATTGAATACCGGGGAGGAACAGTTCACGATGGCGTTTGTGGCGACGCCCCCCCCCCCCCCAGCCCCAGCCCCGCCCCTAACTCCGTGGATTACGACTTGGAATACTTAACCCTTCAGTCGTACCCGCACGCCCCCTTTCCCCTTCCCCCTTGCCCTTGACATTTACCTTGTCCTATTTCCCCTCTTTTATCTTTCTTTTTGTTTTGCTTTTAGTATCTCTCTGTTTTTGTGTTGTTCTTTCCTGAAAGAATCGAACCTTCATCTTTTCTCTGTTTTTTTTTTATTTTTTTTTATTTTTTTTTTTTTTTTTGACCCTCGGTTCCTCGCTCTCATCCTTCTCTATCTTTGCTTTCCCTCTCCTTGCTCCTCCCCTTCTCCTTCTTTTTCTTCTTCTTTTTCTTCTTACTCATTCCCTTCTCTTTCTCTCTCTCTCTCTTTCCCTCTCTTTCTCCCCTCTCCAATTACATTGTCCTCTCTCCCTTCTTGTTCTTTGGCCCTTCTCTCCTCTTCCTGTCCCCTCTCCCCTCTTCTTGTCCCTTCTGCCCTCTACTTGTCTTCTCTCCCTTCCCCCTCTCCTTGTGCCCTCTCCCCTCTCCTTGTCCCTTCCTCCCCTTGCCCCCTTTTCCCTCTCCTTGTCCTTGCCCTCTCTCTTCCTCTCCCCTCTCCTCTTCTTGCCCCTCTCTTCCTCCTCGTCCTCCCCACTCCACTCCCCTCACTCCCCTCTCCCCTCTCCCCTTTCCCCTCTCCTCCTCCTCCCAAACACACCAAGCTAACGAACTCCCGCCATAACCCGGACGCGAGCACCAGACTAGCGGCTTCGAGAGAGAGCGAGCGCGCGAGGAGATAGCCATCACACAATTCATGATGGAAACTATCAAAAAAAGGGGAAAAAAAGGTAAAAAAAAATATCAAACTCAAAAAAAAAACGAGAAAAGAAAAGAAAAAAAGTTAAAAGAAAGGACATTGGCAGACTTTATTCAAAGCCGGCTAAGGTTAGGCGGGAAAAAAAAGAAAGATGGCGGACTCGATTCGATCGCGACGGCGATTCGAAAACAAAAACCAAACAAAACAAAAGATGGCGGCCTGGATTCGATCCGAGGTTTAATCAGGGCGGATGGGCGGTTCGTGGCGTGGTATAGAGCCCTCGTAAGAAGCGGTAAAAAAAAAAGAAGGGCGGCACTTCATTTGATATCCCGCGAAGCCTTAATCAGAGCGTGTCCTCATAACCGCCGGAGGGAACGCGGCGCCCATCGGGCCTTCGGATACAATAACAGGAAATTACGTCCTCCGCCAGCGCCTACCGGAGAGGAGTTTCTGCCTCATTTATTTTTTCATGGCGCCTTTTGCCATAATTTGTAACCGTAATTTCAAGGCGGCTAACGAAGAAAAAGGCGGCCAGGTGGTGGGCATAAACGTGGTGGGTGGGGGGTGGGGTACGTGAGGGGTTAAGGGGGTGGGTTTAAGGGTTTGGGTGAAGGAGGGGGGTATGTGGTGGAGAGGGGGGGGTATGTGGTGGGGTTAAGAGGATGGGGATAAAGGTGGGTTAGAAGATGGGGTATACGTGGTGGGTAAAGGGTAAGGGGTATGGTGGGTTAGAAGATGGGAATACATGGTGGTAGAGGGGGATACGTGGTGGTGAGTGGGGGGGCGTAGTGGTTAGAGGATGGGTTATAAGTGGTGGGTGAGAGAAGGAACGTATGTATGTGATGGGTAAGGGGTAGATGAGGATTTGGGGGGGTACATGGTGGTGGGTTAGGGATGGATGATGATAGGTATTTGGGTGGGTTCAGGAAGGAGTACGGGGGGTGGGTTAGAAAATGGGGTTGAGGATGAATGAGAGGGAGGGTGGGGGGGGGGTGTACTGGTGAGACTAGGGTGGGTTAAGAGGCTATGAGTACATGGTCGGGAGAACTGGTGAGTGAGGTGAGAAGGAAGAGGACACCTGATGAGTAAGGGTTCATGGCGCCGATAGTAGGCATGAAGCGTATGGGTAGATGGGGTCAGGGGAGATTAAGGAGAGTAACCGCTTTGGGGGGGTAGGTGAGCCTACGACGCGCATGAGCACGCGAGAGCTTTCGGAAGAAAGGGTGAAGGGGGGGATACCCCTCCCNAAGAAGAACAAGAATCAAAAAGCAAAAACAAGAACAAGAAACAAGATCAAAAACCAAAAAACAACAAAAACAAAACAAAAACCAATCCGAACAACAACAAAAACAAGAAGAAAAAAGAAGAAACCCCACCAGAAAAACCAAATCCCAGATTCCTTGCCAGCTGACCGACCTCCGCCATCTTGAAAGCACGGCCAGGCACGTCGCTTTTCTTGGGCGAAAGTCCTGTCGCATCAAAGGTGAAGACAACTTTGAAGCACAAAACAAGAACAAAAGAAAAAGGAAGAAGAAACACACCAAGACACACAGACAAAAGCAAAAACAGAACAGACAAGAATCAAAAACAAAACAACAAAACAAAAAACAATCGAACAACGAACAGAAAACAGAGAAGAAAAAGACGAAACAAGAAAAACAAATCCAGATTCCTTCCAAGCTCGACACTCGCCATCTTGGAAGAGGCAGGAAGGCTTCGTTCTTGGCGAAAGTCCTGTCGCAAATAAAAGGTAAGACAACTCTGCAACGGGTGAATCTACCTGGCTTGATTTCTGTGTCTGTCTGTTTGTTCTCCTGGTGGCCTGTTGATTTTTTATTTTCTTTTTATCTCTCTCTCTGTCTTTCTTTCTTTCTTTTCCTCTTTCTTGATTCTTCCCTTTTTTTTTTCTTCCTTTCTTTCTTTCTTTTTTCTTCTTTCGTTTCTTTCGTCTTTCTTCTTTCTTTTTTCTTTCTTTCTTTCTTCTTTCTTTCTTTCTTTATTTCTTTCTTGTTTTCTTTTCTCTTTCTCTTTCCTTTCCGTCTTTCCTCTTTCTTCTTTCCTCTTTCCTTCTCTTTCCCTCTTTCTCTTTCTCTCTCTCTCTCCTCTTTCTCTCTCTCAAAAGCAGAAGAACAGAACAAAAACAAACCAAGAACAAGAAGAAGAGCAAAGCAAAAACAAAACAACAAAACACAAAAAGAACAAAAATAAACAACAACAACAACAAAACAAGAGACAAAAACAAGCCAAAGAGAAAAAAAGAAAAAATCCCAGATTCACTTCAGCTGAGAAAACGAGCGGCCCGTCGCATCTTGAAGACGGCAGGAGGCTTCTTGGCGAAAGTCAGTCGCATAAAAGGTAAGACAACTTTGAAGAACAAAAAACAGAACAAAAAGAAAAAGAAGAAGAACAACAAGAACAAAAACAAAAGCAAAAACAAGAACAAGAACAAGATCAAAAACAAAAACAAAAAAACAAAACAAATCGAACAACACAAAAACAAGAAGAAAAAGAAGAAACAAGAAAAACAATCCCAGATTTCCTTCCAGCTCCGAAACCTCGCCATGCTTGAAGACGGCAGGAGGCTTCTTCTTGGCGAAAGTCTGTCGCATAAAGGTAAGACAACTTGAACGGGTGAATCTACCTCTTGATTTCTGTGTCTGTCCTGTTTGTGTCTCTTGGTGGGATGTAGATTTTTTATTTTCTTTTTATCTCGTCTCTCTCTTCTTCTTTCTTTCTTCTTTCTTCTCTTCTTTCTTTTTGTCTTTCTCTTTTCTTTCTTTCTTGGATCTTTCTTGTCTTTCTTCTTCCTCTTTCTCTCGCTTGTCTTTTTTTTTTTTTTTGTTTTTTTTTCTTTCTTTCTCTCTCTCTCTCCTCTCTCAGTCTCTCGTCTCTCTCTTCTCTCTCTCACTCTCTCTCTCTTCTCTTCTCTCTCTCTCTCTCTCTCCTCTCTCTCTCCGTCTCTCTCTCTTTCTCCTCTCTCTTTTCTCTCTCTCTCTCTCTCTCTCTCTCTCTCTCTCTCTCTCTCTCTCTTCTCTCCTCTCAAAAGCTAGAAGAACAAGAAGAAAAACAAAATCAAGAACAAACGCAAAAAAAAAACAAAAAAAAAAACAAAAAAAAAGCAAGAACAAGAACAAAAAGCAACAAAAAACAAAAACAAAAGAAAAAAAAAACAAGAATAAATAGAAGAAAGCAAGAACAAAAGAAAAAGAAGGACAACAACAAGAAGAACAAAACAAAAGCAAGAACAAGAACAAAAACAAAAGCCAAGAACAAAAACAAAAACAACAAAAGCAAGAAACAAGAACAAAAACAAAAAGAACAAAACAAAAACAACAAAAGAAAAAAGAAGAAAACAAATCCCAGATTCCTTCCAGCTGAGAAACCAGCGACCTCGCCATCTTGAAGACGGCAGGAGGCTTCTTCTTGGCGAAAGTCTGTCGCATAAAGGTAAGACAACTTGAACGGGTGAATCTACCTCTTGATTTCTGTGTCTGTCTGTTTTTGTCTCCTTGGTGAATGTAGATTTTTTTATTTTCTTTTTATCTCTCTCTTCTCTCTTTTCTTTCTTTCTTTCTTTCTCTCTCTGACTCTCTTTCGCTTTCTCTCCTTTCTCTCTTTCTCTTTTCTCTCTCTTTCTCTCTCTCTCTCTCTTTCTCTGTCCTCTGTCTCTGTCTCTGTCTCTCTCTCTCTCTCTCTCTCTCTCTCTCTCTCTCTCTCTCTCTCTCTCTCTCTTCTCTCTCTCTCTCTCTCTCTCTCTCTCTCTCTATATGATTTTTCTTTTTTTTTCATTGTTTTATTTATACTTTTTTGTTTTTTGTTTTATTTTCTTCAGCTTTTCAACTTTTACTTAGTTTATGTTATCACTATTATTATCATTATTATCGTCATTGCTGCTACTAATGCTACCTTTTTTTATTATTATTAATCTATTTCTCTTCAATTTCCTTCTCTTTTATTTTAATATGTTTTTCTCTTCTTATCCCTTTAATTTTCTTTCGTTCTCCTTTCTGTTTCCTTGTTTATTATCAGCTTTCTTACCCTTCTCTCCCTTTTCACCCACTTTTCTTTATCTTTCTGTTTCCTTATTTTATTATTAGCTTTCTTTCCCTTCTCTCCATCTAACTTCCTTTCTCCCACTTTTCTTTACCTATCTTTCTGTTTCCTTATTTATTATCAGCTTTCTTTCCCTTCTCTCTATCTAACTTCCTTTCTCCCACTTTTCTTTATCTATCTTTCTCTCTCTATCCATCTCCCGGTGTTCCCCCCCCCCCCCCCTTCCCCCACCGCCTCCCACGCACGTACTTGATTACGAACGTGTGTGCTTGCATGCAATAACCCATTGCAGACTCTTACGGCCTCTTACGACCTATAAACCCGACCTATAAACCTATATGCATTCATAAATTCCTATCAATTGCCGTATAAAAAACAAAAAACAAAAAAAAAAACATCTAAAATGGTTTCCGGTCCAGCTTTCAAAATTTTCTATTACGTTGGTATAGCCTATATACTTTATTACGTTGGTATAGCCTATAAACATTGGCGATGCTGTACATAAACACATAGAAGTGATATACATAAACATACCTTAGGTAATCGAATTATATAAGGCATCGGTATTCGAATCATATTGACAATAAAACGATAGATTTTGCAACGGTATTATTCGCAGTGTGCATTTTAGCGCTTATCATTATCGCGCTTGCCGTATATTTCCGTTTCCATTAACATATAGATTGATTTTATGGTTAGTTTAATGTTATGATAAGGTTATTTGTTATTGAGATCTATGGTGGGTAATCTTGCAACGAGTGAAATATGCTTGCAGAATGTACACAAAATCTGCTTTTCGGAAAACGCATTGCATGAATGTCCAGACTAGGAAATGGCTTCGGAAATACCATTACAGTTATGGGATTTTTCTTTCTTTCTTTCTTTCTCTCTCTCTCTTTTTTTTTTTTTTTTTGGGGGGGGGGTATTTTCATTTCTCATTTTTATTGGATAGTCTCATACGCGTCTGCTAGAGAGAAGAGAGAGATAGAGAGGGGAAGGAGAAAGAGAGGAGAGAGAGAGAGGAGAAGAAACGAGAAAGAGAGAGAAGAGAGAGAGAGAGAGAGAGAGAGAGAGAGAGAGAGAGAGAGAGAGAGAGAGAGAGAGAGAGAGAGAGAGAGAGAGAGAGAGAGAGAGCGAAAGAGAGAGAGAGAGAGAGAGAGAGAGAGAACGAAAGAGAGGAAAGAGAGCAAAGAAAGAAGAGAGAGAGAGAAAGAAAGAAAGAGAAAGAAAATAGAGATAGACTAAGATTCATTCCTCTTCAATACATGTAGTTTAACGTTTACTCCAGCTAACGCCACAGCATACAAACCTACAATACCCCCCACCCACCCCCCCACCCACACCACCCACCCCACCCAATCCCTCCCACTTAAAAAAAAAGAAAAAAAAGAAAAAAAAAAAAACACCCACCCCCATCCACCCAATCCCTTCCCACTCAAAAAAAAAAAAAAAAAGAAGAGAGAGAGAGAAAGAGAAAAAAATCCCCAGACAAAAAAAAAAAAAAAAAAGAGAGAGAAGAGAGAAAAGAAAAAAAAAAAAAACACCCACCCCATCCACCAATCCCTTCCCACTCAAAAAAAAAAAAAAAAAAGAGAGAGAGAGAGAGAGAAAGAGAAAAAAAAAAAACACCCACCCCCACCCACCCATCCCTTCCCACTCAAAAAAAAAAAAAAAAAAAAAAAAACGAGAGAGAGAAAAAAAAAAACCCATCACGAAAAAAAAAAAAAAAACAAGAGAGAGAAAAAAAAACACCCCCACCCACCATATCCCTTCCCACTCAAAATCCCCAATCACCAAAAATGTTGTCAGAATGCTGTCAAATCCGTCGTCCTTGGTCAAGTTGGCCCGAGGCGATTCGCTCCTCTGCCTCCAAGCACCCGGCGATCTTGCGGAAAATTGCTCCCCAGTGTCCAAGATCTCGTTCTTCTTCTTCTTTTTCTTCTTCTTTTTTATTTTCATTATTTATTTTTTTCTTTCTCTTTCTTTTTTTCTTCTGTTTTTTCTTCTTTCGTTTCTTCTTCTTTTTCTTCGTCTTCTTTCATTCTTCTTCTTTTTTTTTCTTTTCTTTTCTTCTTCTGCTTCTCCTCTTTTTCTTTTTCTTCTTCTTGCTTTATTTTCTTCTTTTTCTTTTTTCTTCTTCTTCTTTTTCTTCGTCTTCTCCCCTACCCAAAAATTCTTCTTCTTCTTCTACTTCTTCTCCTTCATCTTTCTTCGTCTTCTTCTTCTTCTTTCTCCTCTCTTCATCATTCTTCCTTTTCTTCTTCTTTTTTCTCCTTTCTTCTTCTCCCTTGTTCACCCTGTTTCTTCTCTCCTTTCTTCTTTCTCTTCTTCTCCTTTCTTCTTCTTCTTCTTTCTTCTTCTCTCTTATTCTTCTTCTTCCCTTTTCTCTCTTCTTCAAGTATCCAAGAAGACAGTAATTCAGAGAAAAGAAAGAGATCTCAAGAGATTCAGTTCTTTAAGATAAGACGTTCTCGTTGTGGATAAAGGTTGAAAAAAAATGCTCGTAACTTATGACTAGAGATCAGTGTAACTTTGAGAGGGGGAGGGGAGGGAAGGAGGGAGGAGGGAGGGAGGGAGGGAGGAGGGAGGGAGGAAGGGAGGGAGGGAGGGAAGGAGAGGGAGGGAGAGGAGGGGGAGGGAAGGAGGGAGGGAAGGAGGGGAGATGGGAGGGGGAGGGAAGGAGGGAGGGGAAGGGAGGGAGGGGGGTGGGGAGGGAGGGAGGGATGAGAGAAAGAGAGGGGGGGGAGGGAGAGAGAGAGAGAGGGAAGGGAGGGAGTGATAGTGAGAGGGTGGGAGGGAGAGAGAAGAGAGAGAGAGAGAGAGAAACATTGGTTGGTGAGTATTGACAAAACTGACTGCCTGACTGACTGAATAGATACGAATATTGATAATTAGTTAATTAGCTAAAGGAAGAGAGAATTAAATACCAATATATCAGCGAATCCAATAATCAATAACCTGATGTTTTGTTCTGTGCACACACACACACACACACACACACACACACATACACACACACACACACACACACACATATACACACACACGCACATACACCACACACATACATACAGGCCTACACTCACATACACACACACACACAACAGCACACACACACACACACAGACATACACACATTTCCGTTTCTTACGTTGAATATCAAAGCAATATTTTAATAGAATTAGGATAGCAGTATTACCAATAATTTCTGCTATGAAAGTAGGAGTAGGAGAGAGAGAGAGAGAGAGAGAGAGAAGCAGTGACAGACAGACAAACAGACACATAGACAGACATACAGCGACAAAGATGGAAAGAAATATAGAATGAAATAGACAGAAAAAAAAGAGAAAAAAAGAACAGACACATCTTGCAAAGCGAAAAACTCGACATAGGATTATCGTGACAGGGATTAAACCATATGTCACAATTAGCTTTGTCATTTGTCATTCATTTTTACGTATGAGGCAACAGGAGAGACATTAAAGGCATTTAGCTGAAATGATTGTCAATTAATGTTATCGATAGTGTTGTAACAGTAAGATTATTGCTAATAATGAATATAATAGTAATAATAATTGCCCTATAAGTGATAGTAATAATAACTGTCATATTAGTAAGAGTAATAGTAATTGTCATATAAGTAATAGTCAAAATAATTGTCATATTAATAATAGTAATAATAGTTGCCATATAGTGATAATAATTGTCATATAAATAATAGTCATGATAATTATCATATTAGTAATAGTAATAATAATTGCTATATTAGTAATAGTAATAACAATGATAGCTGTTGTTGATTGAAATTTAAACATTAATGCATTCTGTCATTAATTTCATTCAAAGATTTACAATATTTTAAATAAAAAATACATATTTATATTAGATTGACAATCAAATCAAAAGACTTGGATCAAAATCGAAATAACTCAATTAATTCCATCAGATTTACCTTCTAATCAGAGTTCAAAGATATTATAAATATACAAATGACTAACATGCATTCGCTATAGTCCTCCCTAGTGTGTGTGTGTGTGTGTGTGTGTGTGTGTGTGTGTGTGTGTGTGTGTGTGTGTGTGTTGTGTGTGTGTGTGTGTGTGTGTGTGTGTGTGTGTGTGTGTGTGTGGTGTGTGTGTGTTGTCGTGTGTGTTGTGTGTGTGTGTGTGTGTGTGTGTGTGTGGTGTGTGTGTGTGGTGTGTGTGCGTGTGTGTGTGTGTGTTGTGTGTGTGTGTGTGTGTGTGTGTGTGTGTGTGTGTGTGTGTGTGTGGTGTGTGTGTGTGTGTGTAGTGTGTGTGTGTGTGTGTGTTGTGTGTGTGTGTGTGTGTGTGTGTGTGTGTGTGTGTGTGTGTTGCGTGTGTGTGTTGTGTGTGTGCGGTGTTGTGTGTGTGTGTGTGTGTGTGTGTGTGTGTGTACGTGTGTGTGTGTGTGTGTGTGTGTGTGTGTGTGTGTGTGGTGTGTGTGTGTGTGTGGTGTGTGTGTGTGCGTGTGTGTGTGTTTGTTGTGTGTGTGTGTTGTGTGTGTGTGTTGTGTGTGTGTGTGTCGAGAGAGAGAGAGAGAGAGAGAGAGAGAGAGAGAGAGAGAGAGAGAGTGCGTGAGTGGGTGGTTGGGGGGGGGGAGGGGCGCTTTCTGTAGATCTCAAAAAAAAAAAAATTAAAATGAAAAGTGATTACACAGTCTCACAAGATTCATTAGCGCAGAATATCAAAGCAACGTTATAGTTCTTTCCTCTTGCTCAATCTCCTTTCTTTCCTTCTTCACTTTTCCTTTATTTTCCTCCATTTCCATTCCTCCCATTATTCATATTTTCACCTCTTCCCTCCTTCTTTCCTTCACGTTCACTTTATTCATATTTGTTCGTTTATTTTCACCTACCACCCTCTTCGTCCCCCCCCCTCCTTCCTTCTTTCTTTTCCATTCCCTTTCTTTCACACTTCTTTTCTTCTCTTCACTTTCTTTCCTTCCTTTTTCCCTTTGTCCTTCTTTCTTCTTCTGTTTCGTTGGTTTCTCCTCTTCCCTCCTTTATTCTCCTTTTATTTCTCTTCTTTTCTAGCTTTCTTTCTAGGTTTTCTCTTTCCTTCTTTCCTCATTCCCTTCCATCCTTCTCTCTCTCTCTTTTTCTTCTTTATTCTACTTCATATATCCACTCCTTGGGTCTAATTTTTTTTTCCTTCTTCCTCCTTTCTACTCTCTTTTCTCCCTATCTTCCCTCCTTCTCTCTCCTAATAACCTCTCTCTTCTTCCCTTTTGCTTTAATTCTTTCTTCCCTTCCCTTCCCCTTTATCTCTACACCTCTATTTCTCCTAGATTTATTTTCTATTCCTTCACTTCTCTCCTTTCTTCTCTCCACTACTTTCTCCATCTACTACTTACCTCTATCCCTCCCATTCTTTTTTATCCTTTTCTTCTACTATTCATCTATCCTTCATCCTTCCTTCCATTTCTCTTCTTCCTTTCCTACTTTTGTCCCTTCTCTTACTCTCTCTCTTTCTCCTCCTTTCTCCAGTTAGGCTTCTTTGTGTTTCTTTTCTCCACTTCTCCATCCCCCCTCTTTCCTCTCCTCTGCTCCTCCCACTTCTCCCCCTCCCTTTTTCCTAGCCCATCCCTCCCCCTCCCTCCTTCCCCCTCTCTTCTCCTGTTCCCTCCTCTTCTCCTCCCCTCCCAACCTTGCTCCTTTCCTCCCTCCTCTTCCCCTTCCATCCCCTCCGTCTCCCCTCCCTTCCCAACCTCCTTCCTTTTCTCCTCTCTTCTCCTCCCTCGCCCCTCTTCTCCCCTCCAACCTCCCTTCTTCACTCTCCTTCTCCTCCCTCCCCTCCTATCCTCACCTACCCTCCCCCTCCTCTCCCCTCCCAACTTTCCTCCTTTCCCCTCTCTTCTCCCTCCCTTCCTCTCCCCTCCCCTCCCAACCTCCCTCCTTTCCCTCTCTCTTCCCCTCCCTTCCCCTCTTCCCCCTCCTCTCCCAACCTCCCTCCTTTCTCTCTCTCTCCTCCCCTCCCAACCTCCCTCCCTCCTCCCCTTCCCTCTTCTGCCCAATTGCCTGCGACCTGTACGTAGCGTCTTCCATCAAAGACTTTTTTTGCAAGAACTTTGGCACTGATCTCTCTCTCTCTCTCTCTCTCTCTTCTTCTCTCTCTCTCTTCTCTCTCTCTCTCTCTCTCACTCCTCTCTCTCCTCTCTCTCCTCTCTCTC
>NW_020870567.1:211673-218083 GCF_003789085.1 Penaeus vannamei | reverse complement strand
GACAGAGAGAGAGAGAGAGAGAGAGAGAGAGAGAGAGAGAGAGAGAGAGAGAAAGAAAGAAAGAGGTAGGCAAAGACAGAGAGAATAATGTTCAGAAATAGACAGACACACACACACACACACACAAGCAGAGAGATAGCAAGTACATTAGAGAATAAAATAATACAATGACAAATATAAAAAACTTACCAACACATCGTGACCCAATTTGACCCTTGACCTGACGGCGCGAAGGTCAAACGAACCCAAGGTCAGCTGCCCATCGTAGTCATGTCGAATCATGCTGCTGCTCCCCTCATGATGCTGTATTTCGGCCATGTTGTGCGCTCCATGCTGTCGTCCCTGTGCCATGTTGTTTCTAGAACGTTCTGCGGGATTCATGTTGCGTTCTCCTTCATGTTGTTCGTGTGTTAAGCCGCGTTCGGTGTTATGTTGTTCTTGCGCCGTGTGTTTTCCCGCCAATTTCACTCGTGTTATGTTGTGTTCTTTGGTATGTTGTTCTTGCGCCGTGTGTTTTCCCGCCAATTTCACTCGTGTTATGTTGTGTTCTTTGGTATGTTGTTCTTGCGCCGTGTGTTTTCCCGCCAATTTCACTCGTGTTATGTTGTGTTCTTTGGTATGTTGTTCTTGTGCTATGTTGCCCGCGGGATCATGTTGCTCTGCATGTTGGTCACTTTCATGTCGTTTTGGAGATCGCCAGAACGTCACGTGCCGGAAAAGATTATATCTCTGAGTCCCGTTATGACTGACATCCCGGGAGAAGGCGTGGCTTGACAGGAGAGGGGCGTGGCTTGACAGCAGAAGGGCGTGGCCTAATTGACTAGAAGAGTGTCTAAAATAGGGAGGTTTAATGGCCGTCCCGCAACTCAGCAAAAAACACAGCGTTGCCAGTCGATATTCTCCCATTTTTTTTTTCGTTATAGCTTGCGCACTGGAGAATAAGCGTATTTTACGATAATTTTTATTAATTTGCCAAAATTATCACCGTCTGGCACCTGCTATCAAAGCATATAAACTATCTCAACCTATTTCACAGCTGGGACGTAGATATAACTAACAAAATTCTTGCACCGATGTAAAAAAAAAAGTATCCACGTGAATCCGGGTCCATTTACACGAACGGCAGGAGGTTAATCCGAACAGAAAACAACAATAACAAACACACAAAAAGCAGAAATACCAAGTACACAAAACAGACCCAAGTAATCGCACCCGATGCGAACGCTAGACAAAGACGAACTGAAGAGAAAGAATAACTTGGCGGAGTTTTATACGTGATAATAGGGCGGGAAAATACCGTTAAGCAAATTTGTGCCGCCATGCTCGTCGGCGTCGCAGGCGCCTACCGGAACGACTCTCTGATACGGCATAATAGCATAATAAACAGAGTACAGGGAAGATGGAGGCGAGAAGGAGGAGGAGGGGGAGGAAGAGAGAGAGAGAGGGAGGGAAGGAGAGAAGGAGGGAGGGAGGGNCTTGTGATCATTTTATGGTTTCTTTCTTTATTTCAAGATCTTTAGGACAAGAGATTGGGAAATTGAAATCAAAGTGAGTAATATTCTAATTGCAGTTTTTGTGTGTGCATGTAAGGATATATATATGTATGTATGTCTGTGTGTGAGTGTGTGTGTGTATCCATGTATATAAGTATTATGTATGTATATATGTATGTATGTATGTATGGACGTACGTGGCCTGTATGCATGAGCACCGGCCCCATCACGTGACTGCATGGCCCGCCATCGCCACCCCACCTCCACCACCCCACCCCCATCCCCCCCCCCTTCGCCTTAATAGAACGGCGCTCCGGGCGACTCCCAGCGCCACCTGGGACACACTTACAATGCGACGTGTTCCTGGCGAGACAAAGCTCAATGGCAAAACAAAGGCGGCGCCGGCATCCCCTTGAGAAGGCGGGGACTGTGTAATGGGGCAGGGAGCGAAGGAGGGAGGCAGGGAGAAAGGGAGGGAAGGAAGGAAGGAAGGAAGGAAGAGATGGAGGTAAATGCGGAGAGAAGGCAAAAGGAGGTTGAAGGAGGGAAAGCGAGAGGAGGTTGAGATATACTGTTTCTTAAACCAAAGAAAATGGTAAATTGAAATGAATTTTGGAAATGCAAATAGAGATTGGAGGAAGAGAGAGGGAGACAAAGGACAAGGAAGAAGAAGAATGAGAAATCTGGAAACTAAGGGAGGGAATGACAATGATTCAGAACATTCAATCCATAAATTAAAAAAAAAAAAATCCCACACGAAGTCGTATCAGAGGAACGCAGATTTTACAGGTCGTTGACGTGACGAACCGCCCGTGCAGACGACGACGACCACGGCTGCCGAGAGTGTTCATGAAAGTAGTTTAATGTTTAATAAGTCAAGGGTTATGCAAGAAGAAAAGAGAGAAAATTCCCCCCGAGACTTTTGACAGCGAAGACATTTGGCCAAGACGTTAGCGGAGATGATTCACGCGCTTCCAACATCTCCGAGAAACGAAGCGGAATTTCTTGTTCTTGTTGATGGTTAAGACTCCACGTGAAATACGGGACACTTCTAATTGGCTCTGATGGATGTTATGGCGGTGATAGATAGTTCTAAGTGGTACTTCGGACGATGGGAAAAAAAAGAGGAGAGAGAATGTCTCATTCGTTATATGTCATGTGCTTCTAATGAGCCAGAATATTTAACGAATGATCCGCCTCTCCAAAAGGAAAGATAAGATAAAAGAAAAATGATAAGAAAAAAAAAAAATAAAGAATTGCCAAGGGCTTTACCGAGAAAATTAAAAGCGTAAAAGAGACAAATAAGGCCTTTTGAGGAGCGGAGACCTTCCTCCCTCCCTCCCTCCCCTCCCTCCTTCCCTCCCTCCCTCCCTCCCTCCCTCCCTCCCTCCATCCCTCCCTGCACCTCCCTCCCCCCTCCTCCCCCAGTCCCCCCCCCCCCCCCCGGTGGTTTTTTAAAAGATGCAGGATATAAAGACGAGCTAAATAAAAGGTCTTGAAAACGTGGCCGTGGCTTCAAGGAGTCGAGGAGGCTGTTGTGAGAAGGATGTGGAGGGCGACCTTTGGAGCAAAGAAGGGAAGGAAGGGAAGGGAAGAAAGGAAGCAGGAGAGGATAGAGGAAGGGAGGAGGAAGAAGGAAAGGAAGGGAGGGAAGGAAGGCAGGCGAAAGGAAGAGGAGGGAAGAAGAGCGAGAGGGGATGGGGCAAGAACCAAGGAATGGAGGTAGGAGGGAAGGAAGAAGGAAGGGATAGGAAGAAGGAAAGGGAGGAGGTGAAGAGGAAAAGGAATAGGAGGAGGGAGGAGGGAAGAAAAGAAAGAAGGAAGGGAGTGAGGAGGGAAGAAAGAAGGGAGGGAGGAAGAGGATTAGAGGAGGACGGAAGAAGAAGGAAGGGAGAAGAGTCGAGGGAGAGGGAGGGAGGAAGGCGAAAAAAGAAGGTGAAGAAGATGGAGAGGAGGCGTGATAAGGGCAGAGCAAGAAGAGCAGAGGAAGAAAGAAAGGAGAGAAGGAGAAGAGAGAGCGAGGAGAAAAATGAATAGGAAGAGGGAAAAAAGGCAGGGATGGAGGAAGAGGAAAAGGAGAGACAAGAATGAAAAGAGGAAGAGCAAAGGGAAAGGAGATAAATGAAGGAAGAGGGAAAAATGGGCAAAAAAAGAAGAGAGGGCAAGCGAAAGAGAGAGGGAGACGTAGAGTGAAAAGAGAGACGTAGTAAAGAAAGAGAAAAGTGGAGAGGTAGTGAAAAGTGCGATAAAGAAGGGGGAGAGACATGAGAAGAGGAGAGAGGAGAGAGAAGAAGGGAAGAGGCAAATAGAGGAGAGGGAGAGAGGAGAGGAGAAGAAGGGAAGCAGTGAGTAGATATAAGAGAAAGGAAGAGCGATTAAGGGAGAGGAAGAAACACAACAGGAAAAAAAGGGGAAAGAGAAAAGGAAGAGAAGAGAAGACATCAAAAAAAGTGAAGAGGAGAACAACGAAATAAAAATAAGAAGAGAAACAGAAATAGAAAAAAGAGAAGAGAGAGACGCAACAGGAAGAAGAGAGAGGGAGGAGAGGAGAGAGAGGATGAGAGAGAGAGAGAGAGAGAGAGAGGAGAGAGAGAGAGAGAGAGAGAGAGAGAGAGAGAGAGAGAGAGAGAGAGAGAGAGAGAGAGAGAGAGAGACAGACAGACAGACAGAGAGAGACAGAGAGAGAGAGGCAGACCCAAAAGCGAAGAGAGGAGAAAGAAAAAACAGAAGGAAAAAAAAAAGAAGGAAGGGGGAGACATAACAGGAAGAAGAGAGAGAGAGAGACAGACAGAGAGAGAGAGAGAGAGAACAGACACAGAAGACAGACAGAGACAGACAGACAGACAGACAGACAGACAAGACAAGACAGACAGAGCAGAGCCAGTAGAGGAGAGAGGAGAGAAGGAGTAAAGGGTTCAAGTGGACGCCATTAAGGAGAAAAGGTCGTCGGGATTCCCGTCGGATATTGTGAAGGAGGGGAGGCGGAAGGAGGACAGAGAGGAAGGAGGAAGAGGAAGAGAAGAGGAGGAGGAGGAGAAGAAAAGAGGATTGGGGAGCCACCGAGGTCG
Organism: Penaeus vannamei; assembly: GCF_003789085.1. NCBI lineage: Eukaryota > Metazoa > Arthropoda > Malacostraca > Decapoda > Penaeidae > Penaeus > Penaeus vannamei. The sequence goes on along the minus strand of NW_020870567.1, from coordinate 213,522 downwards.
AGGAAATGTTGAGAAAGGGCATGAAGGTGTGTGTGTGTGTGTGTGTGTGTGTGTGTGTGTGTGTGTGTGTGTGTGTGTGTGTTGTGTGTGTGTGGTGTGTGTGTGTGTGTGTTGTGTATATATTATATATATATATAAATATATAAATAAATATAATAAATATATTATATTATATATATATATATATTATATAATATATATATATATATATATATATATATATACACACATGCTTGTACATACACATATATATAAATTCCACTGCAACTTCGACGGCAGTAACAAGCCGCATCCGCACAAACAAGAAAGCAAAACCGCCCACATATAATCCGTCGAATCTCCCGACCATCATATAAGCTTTCATAACTTCGAGCATTACACTCTGCAAAAGCTCCTTTCCTGGCAATGGTCGCGTGTGTCTTCTCGTGCGTGAAACAATGGCGCTGGTATATCACACATTAATACCACGTTTAATACCGCGTTGGCACCCTCGCTCGTCGTGGCCAAAAGTCTCGCGTAGGAGGTAAGTGTTTTTGTTGGCTTTTTTGGTTTATTCTTTTGTGTGTGTTTGTGTTCTTTGTTTATTTATCTATTTTTTGAGTGGTTTTTGTTTGATTATTTATTTTTTTTGAGTGTTTTTTGTTTATTTATCTATTTTGAGTGTTTTTTTATTTATCTACTTTTTGAGCAGTTTTTGTTTTTTATCTTTTTTTTTCTTTCCTTTTTTTTTGTTTATTCATCTAGTTTGAGTGATCTTTGTTTATCTATTTTTTTAGTGGTTTTTGTTTATTTATCTATTTTTGGAATGTTTTTGGTTTATTTACCTATTTTTTGGAGGGGTTTTTGTTTATTTATCTATTTTTTGAGTGGTTTTTGTTTATCTATTTTCTTTTCGTGGTTTTTGTTTATTTATCGATTTTTTTAGAGCTTTTCTCTGCATTCATTTATTTTTTTCTAAGGGGGAGAGACTTTAGAATTCTCTTACAGACAGAGCTTAGTGGACTATAAATTAAGAAGAAATTATTAAGGTATTCAGAATTAATAAGTGAATTAAGAAGGGATTAAACCGTTCCCTGAGGAAGACGACACACTAAAGGCACTTGAATACGAGTTGCATCCTGTCTCTTTTTTGTGAGTTGTCTCTGTCTCTCCCTCTCTCTCTCTCTCTCTCCCTCTCCCTGTCTACTCTCTCTTATTTTACATTATCCTACGTGCATGACAACCGTAAACATGGCTGTGCATTCTAGGACTTGTTGGCCATTGTACAGATTAAACCATGAACGGAAAAAAAACACTCTACCGTGTTGATACTATGGTAGAAAAACCAACAATGCACAGACTAAATTTAGTTTGTGCATTGTGGGATTTTCTATCATATTAATCCATATTAAGGATTTCTATCTGTCTGAGTTGAGAATGTTGTTTTTCAATCAAAACATAGCATATTTAAACATTCAAAACGTGTTTGAGCGCGTGGGAGAAGACTAAAAAAGGGGAATTAAAGAGGGAAGGATAGAGGGGAGGAAGGAAGGGAGAGAGAGAAAAGGAAAGAAGGGGATTAAAAGAAGATAAATCTCGAACATGGATTCACTCAAAATATTTCTGAAAATGAAGGATTTTAGAAATGGGATTTATACCGCATGGGGGTGTTAGCTGTTTAGGTAGAGTTTGGAAAAGAGAATAAAAGTAAATGAAAATATATGTTGAAGGATGGTAAAGAGAGAAACAGAGATAACAGAAGGAGGGGGGAAAGAGAGAAAGAGAGAGAGATAGAGAGAGAGGAGGAGAGGGAGAGGGAGAGGGAGAGGGAGAGAGGACAGAGACAGAGAGAGAAGTAGAAGAGAGAGAG
>NW_020870567.1:196673-199173 GCF_003789085.1 Penaeus vannamei | reverse complement strand
CATCATCATATCTCATCATCTCATATCATCATCATCATCATCCTATCATCATCATCATCATTATCATATCATCATCATCATCATAAGCTTGATAATGATGAAATGATGGTAATAATAATACTAATGAAAATAATAACAATGGTAATAATAATGATAATTATAATGATTATTTACTATCATTATCATTACCAATTAGTGTTATCATAAAAGTGATATAAATAGCAATGATAACAAAAATAAAAATAGTTATATTATTGATAACAATGATAATAATAATGACAATGATACGGATGACGATTGAAGTGACAGTGAAGATAAAGACATTACTAAAAATAATGATAAGGAAAATTTATATAAATAAATATAAACAATGATGACAATAATAATAACAATATAATAATAATAATGATAATAATAATAATATAAAATGAAGATATAATAACAATAATGAATGGAGATAATAACAATTAATAATATGATAATAATAATAAAAAAATAATGATAATAATAATTATAATTATAATTATAATATAATATAATAATAATAATAATAATAATAACAATAACGATGAAAATTACAACAATACTAATTATAAAATGATTCTCATGTTAAAACTACTACTAAAGAAGAAAAATTGCTATAATAAATCATCATCATTATTATAATAACGGATCCAGTAACAATTATAATAAAACCAACTGCAGTAGAAATACTAATAATGATCATCATAATAATAATGATAATGATACTAATAATGATAATGATGAAGATAAATGATAATGGCAATGATAATGAAAAATTATAATGATAATAGCAAAAATAATTATAATCATATCATAGTATCATGATAATAGTAATGATAATAATTATAATAGTAATAATAATAATGATTATTATCATTATAATTATAATGATAATAATGATAATGATAATGATAATAATAATAAAATAATAATAATAAATAATAATAATAATAATAATAATAATAATAATAATAATAATAATAAAATAACAATAATAACAATAATAATATAGTGACAGTAAAATTAATATTGGTAATGATTATAATAATGATAATACTAAATAATAGTAATAAAATAATTATTATTATTATAAAAACAATGATAATAATCACATCATTAATAATAATCATAAAATAATAGTGATAATAATCATGAAAAAATATTAACATTCATAATAATGATAGTATTAATGGATAATTAATACAATAATAATAATAATAATAATAATAATAATAATAATAATAATAATAATAATAATAATAATAATAATATAATAAATAATATATACAATAATAATAATATGATTAATGATAATGATAATGATAATGATAATGATAATGATAATGATAATGACTAATGATAATAATAATAATATAATAATAATAAAAATGATAGTATTAATGAGGATAATGAGATAAAATAATAATAATGAAATAATTATTCATATAATCACAAATAATCATTACAATAATAATACAATAACAATTTGATAATAATATGATGATAATAATAATAAGATCAGAGTGATGATACAATCACACAATAATAAAATTAAAAATAACAACAAAACGCAATAACAAACAATGATAACAAATGACAATAATTGATATAACATAATATAATAATAACAATAATAATAATAATTGATGAACATAATAATGAATAACAATAATAATAATAATGATAATAATGATAATAATAATATAATGATAATAATGATAATTAATAATAATATATTAATAATGATAATAATAATACATATTAATTAATAATAATAATAATATAACTAATGATAATAACAATAATAATGATGATATGATGATAATAATAATTAATAACAATAATAATATTAATAATCATAATCATAATCATAATCATACCATAACCTAAATAATCATAATAATAATAATAATAATAATAACAATAATAATAGATAATATATAATATAATAATAATAATATAATAATAATAATACAATCATAATACAATAATAATAAAAAATAATCAATAACGATAATAAAAAAGGTAGCATAAGAAACCTTCCACTTCCGGTTAATCATTAAATATTTTATAACACCAGCGTAATTAATTGACAATTAAAGCTCATGTACCGAAAAGTTGAAGTTTTTCTTAATACCATTAAGCTTCTGCCAAAAATATTAATCCAGGAAAATTAATTTGTCTTACTGGCTTTCTCCTTTTCATGTATCTATTTATTTGTTATTTTTTTTATTTATATCTTTGTTTGTTTGTTTCTTTGTTTTGTTTTGTTTTTTGTTTTTTTTTTTTGTATTCTACATTTTTCTTACGAGTAAATGCGTCTTGTTGTCGTTGTTCTGGGATCATATTTCATTTTTTTTCTTTTTCTTTTTTTATTTGTTAAGAGGAAATGCACTGATATGCATGCGTATGGATATAGGTATATAGATATGTTTTTTTATGGACACGTTTTGTGGATGTTCACCCCTGGCTCCCA
>NW_020870567.1:186703-194203 GCF_003789085.1 Penaeus vannamei | reverse complement strand
GTTGTGTGTGTGTGTGTTGTGTGTGGTGTGGTGTGTGTGTGTGTATGTCTGTCTTTGTCTTTCTGTCTGTCTGTCTGTGTCTCTCTCCTTATCTCTATCTCTCTTTATCTGTCTGTCTCTCTCTCTCTCTCTCTCTCTCTCTCTCTCTCTCTCTAATATATATATATATATATATATATATATATATATATATTATATATGTATATGTCTGTCTGTCTCTCTCTCTCCTTATCTCTCTCTCTTTTTTCCCTTCTCTCCCTCTCCCTCTCCATCTCTTCATCTCACTTCATATGTCGAATTCCATTGCATTTTTTGGTGGTTTTGAAGATCGGCTTTATAACACCGCATACGCACATACAACACACACACACACACACACACCACACGCACACACACACAAACACACAAATACACACACACACACACAAATACACACACGCACACACACAGAACCATACATACATACCACACACACAGACACAAACAAGCACAGACAAGCACAGACAGACTCAAAACGTACCCAACACGCAATCTCTCCACAGACAGACTGACTCACTAAGGGGGTGGGGGTGGGTGGGGGTTGGGGGGGGGGGGGGAGTCACACGATTCCACTTTCACACTGATTCACAAATTATTACCATGAGGTCGAGAAACCACAATATGTGTGGATGAGTGGATGTGGATTAAAGATGGATGTGAAAAGGGTTGGGGATGGATTGATAAAGGAGAGGAAGGGAGTGGATGAAGGAGAGGAAAGGATAGTGGATGAGCTGACAGGTGGATGAAAAGGGGTGGAAAGGAGGGATGAGAAGAGGGAGATAGAGATAGATAGATAGATAGATAGATAGATAGATAGAGAGAGAGAGGAGAGAGAGAGAGAGAGAGAGAGAGAGAGAGAGAGAGAGAGAGAGAGAGAGAGAGAGAGAGAGTAGAGGTAGAGAGAGAAAGAAAGAGAGAAGAGATAGAGAGAGAGAGAGCAAGTGGATGAACATGGAAGGAAACTTGGCTAAGATGCTGGAAGAAAAAGTGGTAGAAACACTGGCACCAAGATTATGATCACCACTGCTACTACAGCAACTACTACTGCCACCACTCTTCTAGTACTATCCCTACAACAACTACTACTGCCACCACCACTGCAATTATTGCCATTATACTGCTACTGCAACTAATATTGGAGGTAATCTTTACATCTACATCTACTACTACAACATTATGTTGAACGAAATTGATATTGATATTAGTGTTTATATATATATATATATATATATATATATATATAATATATATAATTTATTTATTCATTTTTTTTACCTTTTTCGCATATGTTATTCCCCGAATTTCTAGGCCTATATGTTCCGAAATCTAAAACAAATAGGCCTAGTTAAATATTCTAAAAATCTTAAAATCCTTGCTTTCTGCTTTACTTTACTTGGTTATGGGCTAAAATGTTGATTTACCTGCTTTGTGTGTGTGTGTGTTTGTAAGTATGTGTGTATTTGCTTGTGTGTGTATTTGTTTGTGTGTGTGTGTATGTGTGTGTTTATTTGTGTGTATGCGTGTTTTTTTGTGTGTATGTGAGTGTGTGTGTGTGTGTATGTATTTCTGTCACCGTCTGATACAAACTCACGCCAAATTTATTCTGCATTTGTGCTTGTAACTACACATTAATCTCCCCTAAACAATTACACAATATATTTTCAACATCTCTCCATTACCCACTTCTTAAAAACAACAACTAAAAGGTAATGACATAATAAAGAGTATATAAAAAAAGAAAATGATTATTATTTTCTCCATGAACCGGATGACGTCATAATATGTCGCCATTCTACGCCATGTTACGTGATCTGTTTCCTTCTGACCGAATGATTCAGAAAGTGGGCGTGCGGAACAGAGAGAGAGAGAGAGAGAAGAGAGAGAGGAGAGAGAGAGAGAGAGAGAGAGAGAGAGAGAGAGAGAGAGAGAGAGAGAGAGAGTGAGAGAGAGAGAGAGAGAGGAGGAGAGAAGAGAGAGAGAGAGAGAGAGGAGAGAGAGAGAAGAGAGAGAGAGAGAGAGAGAGAGAGAGAGAGAAAGAGAGAGAGAAGAGAGAGAGAGAGAGAGAGAGAGAGGAGAGAGAGAGAGAGAGAAAACACAAACACATTTAGTTGCAGACTTCATTAACATTTCTTCAAGCTTACACATGCATACACACGCACACAAACACACGCGTGCGCACTTGCAGAGACCCACAAATATACACAAACATAGCTATAAAAAAGACATGTCTAGGCAATATTCACAATATTCCTTCCCTCCCTTCTCCCCTCTGTTTTCTCCTAATCCCTATCTCCATTCTTTTCCTCACTTTCTCCCCCTTTCCTCCCGTCCTTCTCTCTCTTACACGGAGTAGAACCTTACATATAATTAAATTAAAATCATCTACAGAATTTTACTCAATATAAAAGGTATACATCTTAATGTTCAACGTAAAAATAAGTCAATTGTAATTTCCTGTTACCTGTGTGGAGGCTATCAAATTCAAATATATTCTTAAATACTGAGGACTCTATTCAAAACAGCTATATCGAAATTATTAAAAGTTAAGTTTTCATAAATAATGGTTTTAAGTATTACAATCCTTATCATTTATAATTGTTTTCATTTTTTTGTCAAATAGATCAATAAATAAACAGACATATCATTATTATTTTTACTAGTAGTAATAATAATGATGACAATGATAATGATAACGATAATAATAATGACGATCATAATAATAATGATAATGATATATTACAAAAGAGTAATTACAATAGCAATTAAGAATAAGAACTAGATTGCCAAATCATTAATGCTGATATCATTGTTACTATTACTAACTTCTAATAATCATTGTTACTCCTGCTAATAATGGTGACTGTAGTATCGCTTTAGTTCAATATATAAACATATTCTTCTTCTAAATGTGAAAGGTTTAGTTCTTATAATAACTTAAAAAAAAAAGATTTATTCGGTAGCATTGATCTTTATCAAACTCATATATATTCCTAAATACTGAGGACTCTATTCAATACAGTTATATATAGAAATTATTATAAGGTAAGTGTTATGGCATAACTAATGGTTTTAAGTATCACCATTCTTATCAGATATTATTGTTTTCATTTTTTTTGTTAAATAGTTCAATTAAATAAACAGACATATTCTTATTATTATCATTATCAGTAATCATCTTAATCATCATCAGAGAGAGAGAGAGAGAGAGAGAGAGAGAGAGAGAGAGAGACAGAGTAGAGAGCGAGAGGAGAGAGAGAGAGAGAGAGAGAGACAGAAGAGAGAGAGAGAGAGAGAGAGACGATGAGAGGAGAGGAGAGAGAGAGAGAGACAGACAGCAGGACAGAGAGAGATAGATAGAGATGGATAGATAGATAGATAGAGATAGATAGATAGAGTAGAGAGAGAGAGAGAGTGAGAGAGAGAGAGAGAGAAGAGACAGAGAGACATAACAGACAGACGACAGAGACAGAGATGAGAACATAACAAAAATAAAAAAGAAAAGAAAAAAATATATATATATAAAATCTAATTTCCTAAAGGATCCCCATAAGCCCTCGGAGGTGAAGGACGAGGGCGTAGGGATGCGGTGGCGATCGTGTCCTGCTTGGAGGAGGGGAGGGAGAGGCGAGAGGGAGAAGGAGAGAGGAAGAGGGGGAGGAGAGGAAGGGGGAGGGAGAGGAGAGGGAGAGAGGGGAGGGAGAGAGGGGAGAGAAGAGGGGGAGGGAGCAGGAGAGGGGAAAGGAGAGAGAGGAGAAGAGGGAGGAGAGGGAGAGGCGGGAGCGAGAGGCCGAGAGGGGAGGGAGCGGAGAGGGGGAGGGAAGAGGGGGAGAGATGAGGGAGAGGGGGAGGGAGGGAAGGAGCGAGAGGAGGAGGGGGAGGGCAGGAGGAGAGAGGAGAGGGCGGAGGGAGAGGAGACAGGGGAGAGGAGGCGAGAGGGGAGAGGGGAGGAGCAGAGGGGAGGGAGGGAGGGAGAGGGAAGAGGAGACGGGGAGGGAGGGAGGAGAGGAGTGGAGGAGGGGAGGGAGAGGGAGAGGGCGCAGGGAGGCGCGGAGACTGTGAGGGGAGGAGGGAGGGAGAGGGGGGAGGGAGAGGGAGAGGGAGAGCGGACGGGGGGGGAGGGAGAGGGCGCGAGAGGGAGCAGGGAGGGAAGGGGGAAGAGGAGAGGGGAGGGGAGGAGAGGGAGAGGGAGATGGAAGGCGGAGGGAAGGGAGAGGGAGAGGGAGGGGAGGGAGGGGGAGAGGAGAGGGGAGGAGAGGGGAGGGGGGAGGGGAGAGAGGGAGAGGGGAGGGCGAAGAGGAGGGAGAGGGAGAGGGGAGGGAAGGGGGAGGGAGAGGGGGAGGGGAGAGAGCGGGAGGGAGAGAGAGGGAGAGGGGGAGGAGAGTAGGAGGGAGAGGGAGGGGGAGAGGGGGGAGCGAGAGGGAAAAGGGGGAGAGGGAGGAGAGCGAGAGGAGGGAGAGGGAGGGAAGGCAGAGGAGAGGGGGAAGGGAAGGGGGAGGCCAGAGAGGGAGAGGGAGAGGGAGGGATGAGGGAGGAGGGGAAGGAGAGGGGGAGGGAAAGGGTGAGAGGAGAGGAGAGGGAGAGGGGGAGGAGAGAGGAGAGGGGGCAGGAGAGGGAGAAGGGAGGGAGGAGGGGGGGGAGGAGAGGCGGGAGGGAGAGGGAGAGGAGAGGGGGAGGGTGGGGGAAGCAGAGAGCGAAGGGAGCAGGAGGGGAGGGGAGGGGAGAGGGGACGGGGAGAGGGGAGGGGTGGAGGGCGGGAGAGGGAGGGAGAGCGGAGGCAGGGGCAGATGTGGGGGAGAGGAAGTAGAGGGGGCAGGGGGAGAGGGGAGGGAGAGAGGGGAGGGAGAGGGGAGGAGGGAGAGGGAGGGAGAGGGGAGGGAGAGAGAGGGAGGAGAGGGAGAGGGGAGAGGGGAAGGGAGAGGGGGAGAGGAGAGAAGGGAGAGGGACGAGGGCGGGAGGGAGAGGGGGAGGGGAGAGGAGAGGGGAGGGGGAGGGAGAGGAGAGAGGGGAGAGAGAGGCGGGAGGGGGGGAGAGGGAAGGGGAGGGAGAGGGGAGGGGGAGGGGAGGGGGAGAGGGAAGAGAGGGGAGCGGGAGGAGGGAGAGGAGAGGGGAGGAGGGGGGAGGGAGAGGGGAGAGGGGAGGCGAGGGAGAGGAGAGCGGGAGAGAGAGAGGGGGAGGGAGAGGGCAGAGAGAGGGCGAGAGGGAGAGGGGGAGGACGAGGGAGAGGGGAGGGAGGGAGAGAGGGGGAGGAGAGGGAGAGAGGGCGAGGAGAGGGGGAGGGAGAGGGGAGGGGGAGGGAGAGGAAGAGGGGAGGGAGAGGGAGAGGGAGAGGGCGGGGGGAGAGGGAGAGGCGGGAGGAGAGGGGAGGAGGGGGCGAGGGAGAAGGAGAGGGAGGGAGGGGGAGAGGGAGAGGGGGTGGGGAGAGGGAAGGGGGAGGGGAGAGGGCAGAGGAGCAGGGAGAGGAGAGGAGAGGAGAGGGAGGGAGAGGGAGAGGCGGAGGGAGAGGAGGAGAGAGAGGGGAGGGAGAGGGAGAGGAGGGGGGAGGAGAGGGAAGGGAGGAGGGAGAGAGGGAGGGAGAAGGAGAGGGGAGGGAGAGGGAGGGAGAGGGAGGAGGGAAGAGGAGGAGGGAGGGAGGGAGAGGAGCAGGGAGGGGAAGAGGAGAGGGGGAGGGAGAGCGGAGCAGGGGAGGGAGAGGAGAGGGGGAGGGAGGAGAGGAAGGGAGAGAGAGAGAGAGAGACCGACAGGACACAAGAGAGATTTCGAAATAAGAGTAAAAGAGCAACACAGAGAGACACTAAAAAAGCGATAAAACCAGGAAAACAGACAGACAGAAACACACACCGACCCAGAGAAAGAACCCACTCATCAACTTCAAAAAAAAAAAAAAAAAAAAAAAAAAAAAAAAAAAAAAAAAAAAAAAAACACATCGTAAGGAAAAAAAAATCAACAAAATCACTATTTCTTACATAAATATATATATATATATATATATATTATATATATATATATATATATATATATATATATATATATATATATATATAATATATATATATATATATATATATATATATATATATATTGCTTTCATATATATATAATTTTTGGGCCAAAGAAAAAAATCAAATCAATGCCATATAATTTTTTTTTTTAATTTTACGCTAGATATCCCTTACATTGTCCCACACTGTTCAAAAAAAAAAAAAAAAGAAAAAAAAAAGAGAAAAAAAAAAAGAGTTCCTGTCTCCTTCTCTCGCTCTCTATTTTCGCCTCAAACCGTACAAATGTTTGCGCCTGAAAATAGCCCAGGCAGTTGCTTTAGCCAGCGTGCCAATTTATTTCGGTTTTTGGCACCTGGGATCGAGTCTGCTTTTAAGCTCGTCATCACTGCCTTATTTTTATCTATTTTCTTTTTTCTTATATACATGTGATTGTGATTATCATTGTTATTGTCATTGTCATTAGAGAGAGAGGAGAGAGAGAGAGAAGAGAGAAGAGAGAGAGAGAGAGAGAGAGAGAGAGAGAGAGAGAGAGAGAGAGAGAGAGAGAGAAGAGAATTAGATAGCTAGATAGATTGAGAATGAAGCGAGAAGAGAGAAAAGAAGCAAAGAAAGAGAGAGAGAGTTTAATAGATAGTTAGATACCTAGATAGACAGAGAGAAGCAAGAAGAAATAGAGGAAACAAGAGATAGGTAGATAGAGCGATAGATAACTAGATAGATAGACAGAGAAAAGAGAAGAGAGAGAGTAAACAATCATCATGAATTGTGCAACCAACTTTTGAGTAATAGTTAATATTCATAAAATCATTTTCCGAAAGAACAAATACTTATTGACATTTATATTCAAGCTGTGAAACTGTCCTTAAAGAAATAGTCTATCACAATCACATCACAAGAATGATAAAAGAGTAATAAAAGAATAAGAAGAATTAGCATAAGAATAGGAAAAGAATAAGAATAATAAAAAGAATAAGAAAATGAGAATAAAAAGAATAACAATAACAAGAAAAGGATGATAATACAATCACAGCATTAAACAATAAGAGCAAAAAGGATGATGATAACAATAAAAATAATCATCATGATATTTATAATGACGATGATAACGTAATGACAATGACAAAGAAAATTGTCATGATATTAATGATGGTGTTTACAATAAGAACAACGTAATGGTAATGAAAATTATGATACTGATGTTGATAATGGTAAAGATAATAACAGTAATAATAATAATGATGATATTGATGAGGATAAACATTAATATTTTGTTATAATGATGATAGAAACTACATCAGAAAGTGCTCGATTATAGAGAGGAGAAAGAAAGGAACAGAGAGAGACGATAATAAAACAGGAGATAGACAAGGAGAGAAGAGAGGTTCAAAGAGCAATATTTTTCTCACGCCAGGAGTGACGTCACAAAAATGTCAGATGATGACGTCACGAGAGAGAAACGTTA
>NW_020870567.1:176703-181703 GCF_003789085.1 Penaeus vannamei | reverse complement strand
ATTAAAAACGGGTAAATGGGACAAGGTAGATTGAAGAAGGGATAAACAGGTACCCAAAGAGACAATGTAAGGGAAAGGGAAAATTCATTCTCTTTCTTTTCTCCTACACATTCTTTTTTTTCATTCTTAATTTTCTACTCGTCATTATCATATTTTCCTTAATCCTCTTTTCATCCTCCTCGTCGTCGTCTCCTTCCTTTTCCACTTTCTCCTCTTCCTTCCCCTCCACCATCTCTTCCTCTTCCTCTTCCTCCTTCTTCATGTCCTTCATATCTATTACCTTCTGCTATTATTTTTATTGGTATTATTATTATTACTATTATTATCATTATTGTTATTTTTATGTTATTTTCATTTCTTTTATCATTATTCTCATTGTTTTTATTCTGATTATTGTTATTATAATTATAATTATTCTCATTATTACTATTATTTTTTATCCTTATTATTATCGTTATTGTTATTAATATTATCATTATTATTTTAATTATTTTTATCAGTATTATCTTCCTTATTATTACTGTTCTTTGTTGAACTTATTACTATTATTGTTGTTATTTTCGTTAAAACTATCATCACCATTATCATTATTATTCGTATCATATTCCTAATATGTTTATTATTTATATTATATGATCATTTATTCTTCCTCTTCCTCCTTCCCCTTCTCCTACATCTTCACTTTCACGTCTACTTCCTCCTCCTTTTTCTCCTCTTCCTCCTTTTGCTTCTCCTTCTTCCCTCTCAATTCTATTCTTCGCCCTCTTCCTCTTTTTTCTCCTCTTCCCTTCCTCCTCCTCTTCCACTTTCTCACCTCCTCCTCCTCCCCCTTTTCCTTTTATGCCTCTTCCCCTTATTTTTCTTTTTCTTCCTCCTCCTCTTCGCTCTCTTACTCCTCCTTCTGCCACTTCCCTCTTCTTTTTATTCCTTTTTTAAACCGCCAATTCAAAATGGAGGACGGAAGAGAGAGAGAAAAATGTGGACGAAATTCGCCTCTCTGCTTTCACACACACACACACAGACACACAGACACACACAACACACACACAGACACACACACACAGACACAGACACACACACACACACACACACACACACAGACACACAACACACGACACACACACACATACACACAGACACAGAAGCAGACACACACACAGACACACACACACACAGACACAGACACACACACAACACACACACACACACACACACACACACACAGACACAGACACAGACACACACAAACAGACACACACACACACACACACACACACAGACACACACACACACACACACACACACACACACACATACACATTTAAAAAAAAATCCCAATTCAAGTCAAAGCGAGAGAAGGATTAAGAGAGAGAAAATAAGAAAAGGAGAGAAACGAAAAGACATCAATACAATTAACACCTCCAAAAATGGCCGCACATAAAATTCCATAATTGGCATGGAACCATCTCCAGCGCGGGTTTGGAAATGACTAGACTACAACGTCGATCGAAAATAGCCCTTTCTTTAATTTAAGTATCTATTGCATCACTGTATGAATGGCGAACTTACACATTACGTACTTTTGGAGAAGTAGCAACCCCTGTTACCATTATGGGAAATTATTTCTTAAATAGTACAAGTTACAGAAAAATACAATATGAGTATTTTGCTCTTTGATGTCATCAGTCCATTTGAATCCTTCTTTTCCTTTTTTCTTTTCTTTCATTCCCTCTTCCTTGTTCTGCATCTCCTTCCTTTCTCTCCTCTTTCCCTTCTTTCCTCTTATTCCCCTTCTACTCTTTCCCACCTACGAAGAGGAGCAGGAGCAGGGGGAGATAGAAGTGAAGGTATAGGTCTAAGCAGAGGGAAAGGAAGAGGAAGAAGAGAAAGAAGGTGGAGATATAAGAGTAAGAAGAAAATGAAGAGGAGGGAAAGGTGGTGGGTTTAAAGTAGAAGGAAGAGGAAGAGAAGAAAGAGGAGGAAAGGAGGAAATAACGCATGTAAGTGAAAAATACTATTACGAATTTCCTGTTCCTCAAACGTTACACATTTCACAATCTGTATTATATAGTGTATTTTCACGTCAAAAAATTACGATGATAGAATGGTTAATGTTATCACTTAGGATTTTCAATATATATTTTCATGTACTGATGACATCAAAGAAACTTTATCACATTTTTAAAAGTTATATTATTTATGAAATAGTTTCTCTTAACGACAATTATATTACTGACGATGATGATAACGACACGGACAACAATTATAATGATAAAAATAACAACTGTAATGATAATAAAAAAAACAGCAAAAATGACAACAGAAATGACAGGACATGGAAGATGGGAACACTGAAACAAATGAAAAGGGAAAACAACAGAAAGACAACGGGAAACCGCGTGGAAACGTAAGCATCCTAACAATCATGTTCATCTATCATTTTCCTTCCCTCCTCTCTTCCATTCGTCCTCTCTTCGCCCATTTCCCCTCTATATAGACATGTTCAAATGACAATTACATTGCGAGCAAAAACAAACCATAAAAACTGCTACTTATTAGCCCCGAATAGCAGTGTCCTTAACACTGGCCTTATGAATAATCTCTATGTCAAGGATGCTTTAGAAGAAAAACATTTCGGTACTTTCTTAAACCGTCAAACTACCTTGAACAGTGTATAATGAAAACAGATTACATGGGATATATCTGGTATTGTTATCATAATGAAAACCAGTCACTACTACTAATAAGTAGCACTTGTATTGTCATTTGAACAGACTGATAGATGAACATGATTGTTAGGATGCTTACGTTTCCAATAGTATAATTATTAATTATCATTGTTGAACAGTGTATAATGTTACATGGAGGTGTTATCATATTGATTGGAAGGAAATTCAGCCACATTCGGTCTCGCCATCAATTTTAGTTAGTGTCATTTAGGATAATGAAAATACAGTATCTTGTCATCCGGATATTTGTTAAAATCATGTTATAACAGGACTACTTACGATTTTATTTGTCTATTTTATATTTATCTATTTATTAACTAAGCTTTTACCTTTCTTTAAATGTGTTCACTATTCATTTATCGACTTTTGCAATCTGCCACTTTCATTGATTTATTTGTCTTTATAATGAAAACATTATAGTTATCGTTGTTGTTTTTATTATAATTATTGTCGTTGTTATTTTTACCATCATCTTCATTAATATTATTGCTCCCGTTACCATTATGAGAAACTATTTCATAAATCAATTTCATAAAAATGTGATGAACAGTTCTTCTTCAATGTCATCAGTAAATGAAAATATATTATGAAAATCTAAAGTAAAGATATCTTATGATTTTACAGAATTTTTTTGAAAAGTAAATTTGAAAAGTTAAAGCAATTCAATATTATGTATAATGTAAAATCATGTAACGTTTGAATTGAAGGATGTATCTAAAGGAGTATTTTTCGCTAGTTTCTTCGGATAAACCTTACATCGGAAACATATTTCCCTCCCTTTTTGCTTCTCTCTCTCTTTTACTATTCTTCACTACCACCTCTCTCTCCATCCTCTTTCCTCCTCTCTTTTCTCCGCTCCTCGTTGTTGTCACCCTCCTTTTCCTCCTTTCCTCCTCCTTCTCCTCTTTCTTTTTCTTCTGCTTCACTCCCACTACCACATCTTTCTCCATTTTCTCTTCTTCGTTTTCTTCTTCCTCCTACATCTCCACCTTCACCTCTATCTCCTACTTCTTGTTCTCCTCCTCTTCCTCTTCCCGATTCTCCTCTTTTTCTTCTTCCTCTTCCACTCCCTCCTCTTAGTAAATACCTTCACCTGTATCTCCTCCTGCTACTCTTCCTCTTCCTCTTCCTCCTCTTTCCGGGTGGGAAAGAAAGGGAATAAAAAGAGGAAAGAAGAGGAAGAGGGGAGGAGGTAATTAGGAGGAGAGGGAGAACAAGGAAGAGGGAATGAAAGAAAGAAGGAAAAGAAGGAGAAGAAGGGAAGGAAAGAAAGGACAGAAAAGAAAACGGGAGAGAAGGGACAGGGATGACAAGGAGAAAGGGTTATAGGAATAGCGAATAGGAGGGAAAAGGAGAGAGGAGTGAAAGAGCAGAGATACGAGGAGAGGAGAGGTAGTAGGAAGGAGAAGGAGAGGGGAAGGAGAAAGAGATGATTATGAGGAGAGGGGAAAAGAGTGAAGAGAGAGCTAATGGAAGAGAATAGAGAAGGGAAATAAAGAATGAATATGGTTAGGAGGAAAGCGAAGGAAAGGAGGATAATTGAAGAGGAGACGAAAGAGGGGTGAAACGGGGAAGAAGGACTAAGGGAAGAGTATAAAATAAGGAGGAGGGAGGCGAGAGAAAAGAGGAGAAAATTATCGGGATGGGAAGCAAAACATTTTTGTTTGTTTTGTTTATGGTTCCACATGGCTTCCTGATGCATTTGTGTTGTTTTCTTGTTTCGACTTATTTTCCATACCGTACTTCTCGCATCGTCCTTCTCTCCTAACTCTTCTTTTCATTAATGTTATTACTATCCTACTCCTCCTACTCTTGTTATTATTATTATAATTATGTATATTATTATTATTATCATTATCATTATCACTATCATCATTATTATTATTATTGCTGTTATTATTATCATTATTATTATCATTATTATTATTATTATCATCATTATTGTTATTATCATTATTATCATCATTATCATTACTATTATTATCATTATGAGAAATTATTTCATATATAGTACAGGTTTACTTGTCTATATCTATCTCTTTGTCTTTTTCTATTTTCTTATCTGTATCTGTCTATTTATATACAGCTTTCTCTTTATCTGCATCTATATATCTATACCCATCTATTTGTCTATATCTATTAATTATCTATATCTTTCTATTTGTCTATATCTATCAATTATCTATATCTTTCTATTTGTCTATATCTATCAATTATCTATATCTTTCTATTTGTCTATATCTATCATTTATCTATCTTTCTATTTGTCTA
>NW_020870567.1:155858-163358 GCF_003789085.1 Penaeus vannamei | reverse complement strand
CGTGTTGGAGATGCGTCTGTGTTGGAGAGGGAGGTAAGGAGAGAGAGGGAGGAGCGAGAGAGAAAGGGAGGAAGAGGGAGTGAGGGTTGAAGGGAGGAGTGAGAGTGGAAGAGGGAGTGAGGGAGGTAAGGAGAGAGAGGGAGGGGCGAGAGAGAAAGGGAGGAAGAGGGAGTGAGGGTGGAAGGGAGGGAGTGAGGGAGGAAGATGGAGTGAGGGAGGAAGGGAGGGAAGAGAGAGGAAGAGGGAGGAGGGAAAAACAAGGGAGGAAGAGGGAGTGAGGGTGGAAGGGAGGGAATGAGGGAGGAAGAGGGAGTGAGGGTGGAAGGGAGGAATGAGGGAGGAAGAGGAAGAGGAAGGGAGGGAGTGAGGGAGGAAGAGGAGTGAGGGTGGAAGGGGGGAATGAGGGAGGAAGAAGAAGTGAGGGAGGAAGAGGAAGTGAGGGAGGGAGAGAAAGAGAGAGGGAGACCAAACGAATTCCTCCCTCACTGACATCCCAAATTTACAAATATCTAGACACCCGGAAGCCCTCCTTCACGAATCCAAACAAATGAATAAATTGAAGGACCACGAAGCCAAAATCCACGCGCTCGAACACGCGAAATGACAGCGAAATCAAAACAAGGAAATCGCACAAGGCTTTTCTTCTATTTTTATGTCCTCTTTTCCATTCGCTTCTTGATTTCTTTTTTTCTTCTTCATTTCTTCCGCTTTCTCTTCTTCTATTCCTCTTTTTTCCTCTAATTCCTCTTTTTCCTCGTGTTCTGTTTCTCTATCTTTCTCTGTCCTCGCATCCTCTGTTCCTCTAAATTACTCTTTTATCCACTCTCTCCCTTTCCCCCTATTCTACTTTCCATTTTCCTATTATGCCCTTTTTATTCTTCTGTTTCCTCCTCCTTATTCTTCTTCTATTCCCCCTCCCATCCTTCTTCCTCTCCTCTTCCCTTCGTCTCTCCTCCTCTATTCCCTCTCTCCATATTCTATTCCTTCCCTTTATCCCTTCTGTCTTCTTCCCCCTCTCCATCCTCCTCCTTCCTCTACCTCATCTCCCTCTTCTCTTCTGTTCTTCCTCTTCTCTCTTTCCTTCCTTCCTTCTTCCTCTTTCCATTCCCTCTTACTCGTTTCCTTTTCTCCCATCACTCTCTCCTCTTTCTTCCCTCCTCTTCCTCTCTCCTCCCCCTCCCCCCCTTCACCCCCTCCCTGTAACAGACGACCTTGAGAAATTATAATCTGTGTGGTCGTGTGTGCGTGTACGAATATGTATGTCTGTGTGTATATGTATATTGTGTCTACGTGTGTGTGTGCGAGTTGTATGTCTGTGTTGTTTGTATGTGTATGCGTACGTGTGTGTGTGTATGTATGTCTGTGTGTATATCTATACTATGTGTACGTGTGTGTGTGTGTGTGTGTGTGTGTGTGTTTGTGTATGTGTGTGTGTGTGTGTGTGTGTGCGTGTGTGTGTGTGTGTGTGTGTGGTGTGTGAGCATGTGTGTGTGAGCATGTGTGTATATATGCATGTATGTTTGTCTATCCATAAGTATATATCTATGAATATTTATTTGTTTATCTTGCTCTCAGCATTCTCCCTGTCATGGGCGTGACTCATTCATGACACGTTTGCCAGAATGACACGACGTAAAACGAGGTGATTAAGCCTTGACTCAAGACGCACCAGAGTTAATAAATCTGGGGTAATTAGCCATAGGGGGGGGGGCATTTACAAACCGGATTTCAATGTCTGTTTTCAATTGATGTCTGACTTTGTGTTTTTTTTCTCTCTCTTTTTGTGTCTCTTTCTTTTGTTCCGTTTCTCTTTCTTCTTCTTCCTTTTCATTGTTTCTCTATTTTATCTCTCTTAATTTTACTCTTTTATTTTCATTTTTATTTTCTGCTTCCTTTTCCTTATTTTCTTCGTTCTTTCCTTTAACTTTTCCTCTTCTATTTTTTTTCTTATTTTTCTTTCTCATTCTTTTTTTCTTTTTTCTTTTCTTCTACTTTTATTGTTTTTTCCCCTTCTTCCTCTTCTCCTACGTCTTTCTATTCCTCTTTCCTCTTTCTATCCCTTTCCTTTCTCCTCTCTCCGCCGTATTCGCATTCCTATCGACTTCTATCCTTCCCCCTCTTCCTCTCTCCCTATCCTTTCCCCTCTTTCTCTCTATCCCTATACTCCTCCCTCTTTCCCTCTCTCCCAATCCTTCCCCCTCCTTCTCTCTCCCTATCCTTCCCCTCCGTTCTCTCTCCCTAATCCTTCCCTTCTTCTCTCTCTTTCCTTCCTCCTCCTTCTCTCTCCGTCTCTCGCCTATCCTTCCCTCCTTCTCTCTCCCTATCCTTCCCCTCCTTCTCTCTCCCTATCCTTCCCCTCCTTCTCTCTCCCTATCCTTCCCTCTCCTTCTCTCTCCAGCCTATCCTTCCCCCTCCTTCTCTCTCCCTATTCTTCCCCCCTCCTTCTCTCTCCCTATCCTTCCCTCCTTCTCTCTGCCTATCCTTTCCCCTCCTTCTCTCTCCTATCCTTCTCCTTCTCTCCCCTATCCTCTCTCTTCCTATCCTTCCCCTCCTTTCTCTCTCCCTACCCCCTTCCTTCTCTCCCCCTACCTTCCCTTTCCTTCCTCTCTCCTATCCTTCCCTCTTCTCTCTCCCTATCCTTCCCCCTTCTCTCTCCTTCCTTCCCCTCCCCTCGCCTATCCTCTCCCTATCCTTTCTTCCTCTCATCCCTATCCTTCCCCTCTTCCTCTCTCCCTATCCTTCTCCTTCCTCTCTCGCCTATCCTTCCCTCCTTCTCCTCTCCCTATCCTTCCCCTCTTTCTCTCATCCCTATCCTTCCCCTTCCTTCTCTCTTCCTATCCTTCCCTCTTCCTCTCTTCCCTATCCTTCCCCTTCTTCTCTCTCCCTATCCTTCCCCCCTTCCTTCTCTCTCCCTATCCTTCCCCTCTTCCTCTCTCCCTATCCTTCCCCTTCCTTCTCTCTCCCTATCCTTCCTCTTCCTCTCTCCTATCCTTCCCCCTCCTTCTCTCTCCTATTCTTCCCCCTCCTTCTCTCTCCCTATCCTTCCCCTCCCTTCTCTCTCCTATCCTTCCCCCTCCTTCTCTCTCCCTCCTTCCTTCTCTCTCTCCCTATCCTTCCCCCTCTACCTCTCTCCCTATCCTTCCCCTCTTCCCCTCTCTTCCCTCTTCCCCCTATCCCTATCCTATCTCTCTCTCCCTATCCTTCCCCCTACCTTTCTCTCTCGCCTATTCTTCCCTCCTTCTCTCTCCTATCCTTCCCCTTTCTTCATATAACACACTAATTCCTAATATTCCCTCCCCTCCCCCTCCTCTCCCATACTCCCCCTCTTTCTCTTCCCTATGTCCGCCCCTCTTTCTCTCCCTCGCCTCTCTTCCCCCTCTTCCTCCTCCTATCGTCCCCCCTCTTTCTCTCCCTCCCTCTCCTTCACCCTCTCTCTCTCCCATACTCTCCCTCTCTCTCTCTCCCTCCCTCTCTTCCTCTCTCTCCCTCCTCCCCCACCTCCCTCTACCTCTCTCCTCCCTCCTCTTCCTTCCTCTCTCTCCCTCCCACCTCTTCCTCTCTCTCTCCCTCCCCTCCCCACCTCTTCCTCTCTCTCTCCTCCCATCCTCACCTCTTTCTCTCTCTCTCTCCTCCCCTCCCCACCTCTTCCTCTCTCTCCCTCCCTCCCTCTCCTTCACCCCTCTCTCTCTCCCCATACTCCCCACCTCTTTCTCTCTCTCTCCCTCCCCTCCCACCCTTCCTCTTCTCCCCACCTTTCCTCCTCCTCCTCCTACAACATGTGACCATGAATATTTTTCTTCATATAACACACTAATTCCTAATATCCCCCTCTCTCTCCCCATACTCCCTCTTTCTCTCTCCCTATCCTATCCCCTCTTTCTCTCTCCCTATCCTATCCCCCTCTTTCTCTCTCTTCTCCTCCCCTCCCACCTCCTCTCTCCCTCCCTCCCTCTCCTTCACCCCTCTCTCTCTCCCCATACTCCCCACCCTCTTTCTCTCTCTCCCTCCCTCCCACCTCTTCCTCTCTCTCCCACCTTTCCTCCTCCTCCTCCTACAACATGTGACCATGAATATTTTTCTTCATATAACACTGATTCCTAATATCCTTCCTGAGACACGTTTGCCTTGGCTGTTAAACAGGTGAGTCACAAGGGAGGCTAATATTGTCACAACGTCGTGATAGCGATTATGTTCAGGGGAGAGAAGGGGAATTGTGGTGGTGGGGTTGGGTGGTGGGGGGTGGAGGTGGGGGTTGGGGGTGGTAGTGGTGGGGTTGGGGTTGAAGATGGTAGTTGTGTGGTGGGAGTTGGGTTGGAGTGGTGGGGGTTGGGGTGGCGGTGGTGGGGTGGGGTGGGGGTTTGGGGGTGGTAGTGGTGGGGTTTGGGGTGGGGTGGTAGTGTGGGGTTGGGGTTGGTGTAGGGGGTTGGGGGTGGTAGTGTGGGGGGTTGGGGTTGGGGTTGGTGGTAGGTGGGGGTTGGGGGTAGTGGTGGGTGGTAGTGGTGGGGGTTGGGGTTGGGGGTGGTAGTGGCTGGGGTTGGGGGTGGTAGTTGGTGGGTTGGGGTTGGGGTTGGGTAGTGGTGGGGGTTGGGAGTTGGGTTGGTAGTAGGGGGGGTTGGGGTGGGGGGTGGGGTGGGGGGGGTGGCGGTGGGGTGATGGTGATGGTTACGATCATGGTAATGGTAATGCTGGATTCCAAAATCATTACTTTAAACAAAATGTAGGTTGTCCGTGGTTTCTATGCTTCTATAAATCTGAAATGCAATTAACCTTTTTTTTTATCCTCTGGGGATAGATTCTTTTGGCATATTAAACAATAAAGTTCACTTTCATAATTATATTCAGTATATAAATACATATATTCCACACAAACACAAGATAACAGATCGGTGATTGGTTTAAAGTGGAATCTCCGTCCGTATAAAAGGTTAGGTCGGCGGAACGAAGTGAGGTGGCCAGTTTGTAATCTCCCGGGTACTGCCCAGGGTAGCACTGGCGGAGCGGGCTGCAGCTATCAACAGCAACGCTCGAACAAGAACACATGACAAATGGAGGCTGCGATAAATGTTTCACAAGTTCAAAGACTGTTCATTTGCCATTTCTATCATCACCAAATTCGCTTCACATTTTCTTCTGTATGAAATTAACCAATCACAAGATATACAGGATGAGTAAAAAGTACTTGCAATGTGTTCAGGTGTGGAGCTCGGAAAGAGCGACCAACCATAGAATGGCAACCACCGACTATGGTTACGTGGCTGGTTATTAGGTCCGAACATGCGGTTCGAACGGGAGGAGGCGAACCAAATGGACCTCTCGGACTCCTCATACGCACACCATACACTCATACACACAACAAAAACGAATTAGTGAAATAACCACTAATACATACCATAAACCACTGACAAAGTCCCCCCATTTCAACTCAAATCCTTACGTACATGCACACGAGCATCTGTACGTGCAGACACCCCCGCACAAGCACCCGTTATATAAACTCCGTCCTGAGGGACTACACACGCACACAACCACCTTACATCACGAAGTCTCTGCGAAAGATTCACTCTCGTCACTATCATTAGTCGTGTGTGACTCACTCATCACTTAACAAAGGAAAGTAGGAGTACCTTCGAGAGAGAGAGAGAGAGAGAGAGAGAGAGGGAGAGAGAGAGAGAGAGAGAGAGAGAGAGAGAGAGAGAGAGAGAGAGAGAGAGAGAGAGAGAGAGAGAGAGAGAGAGAGAGAGAGAGGATGAGAGAGAGAGAGAGAGAGAGAGAAGAGGGAGAGGAGAGAGAGAGAGAGAGAGAGAGAGAGAGAGAGAGAGAGAGAGAGAGAGAGAGAGAGAGAGAGAGAGAGAGAGAGAGAGAGAGAGAGAGAGAGAGAGAGAAGAGAGAGAGAGAAGAAAGAGAAGAAGAAGAGAAAGAGAAAGAGAGAGGGAAGAGAGAGAAGGAATGGGAGAGAGGAGAGGGAGAGAGAGGAGGAGAGAGAGAGAGAGAGAGAGAGAGAGAAAGAGGGTCGGGAAGGGATTTTAGAATTCTTGAATAAGATTGTTATTGAGATCCAAAAATAGTTTGGGATCTGTGTGTGAATAGAAAATGCCGTGACCCTGATGGGACTGATTCATATATATAATGATATTGCAAAAGTGAACCTTACAGTGTCGAGAAGTTCACCATTGCATGCTTTTGAATTTTTATTCATGTTCAAACGCCTTGTATATTATAACTGTTAGTGGCATTATTATTCGTGTAAAGAACCATGTAAGGGGTTTTGTATTTTTTTTTTTTTTTTTTTTTTTTTTTACCTGTCAGTCTGTTTATCTGTTTAGTTATCTTTCTGCCTGCTTTCTATGTATTATATATATATATATATATATATATATATATATATATATATATATATATATATATATATATATATATATCTCTCTCTCTTCTCTCTCTCTCTCTCTCTCTCTCTCTCTCTCTCTCTTCTCTCCTCTCTCTCTCTCTCTCTCTCTCCTCTCTCTCTCTCTCTCTCTCTCTCTCTCTCTCTCTCTTCTCTCTCTCTCAACACACACCGACTCAGGCTCTTCACTAACTCACTAATCATAACTGGAATATAAAATAATATATATAATGATAAAAATTGAATGAATACAATAATAAATAAATCACAAATAACAGTAGAAAGCAAGGTGGAAATTTGATTAATCGGTACTAAAGGTAAGAAAACTCAAGTCCTCAGTTATATATGTTTATTAATTAAAATTATGCTCATTTTGTAAGGCTTGTTTGATAATTTTTCTGTTCTGTCTAAATCTATCTATCTATATATAGAGAGAGAGAGAGAAAATGCAGTAGTCATAATGGAACATAGAGAAGAAATAAAAAGGAAACGTACTGAATTAAGTTTTAAGAATTAGAATAATTTTTGATTTCTATTTTCATTTCAGAAGTATTTTTCTTCTTTTTTTATTAGCCATTTAAATAAATCTCGGACAGAACAAATGTCTCTCTCTCTCTCTATCTCCGTATATATATATATATATATATATATATATATATATATATATAGATAGATAGATAGATAGATAGATATAGATAGACAGATAGGGGGATAAACATGAATCTATAAAGTAAAAAGAACAAAATGATGAAAAAGAATGAAAAGTAGAAGAAACTGAGAAGGAAAAGGAGATTAAGACTGATAATAATACGGATCTTACACTATTATTCGTCTTGTATCTTTCGTCAGTATATTTTATTATTATCTCATGTTTGTTAATTTCGTAAAAAAAAAAAAATATCCGTAAGTAAATTCCCATAATTTTCATGTATATTTATATATAACAGTTGACTGAGGACTTTGAAAAAATTTCTTATCATATTGCAGGATCAAAAGCAACCACAATGGCCATAACTGAAATATTAGACAAGAACAAAAATAATAGTAGTCTCTGACTTTCAGTTAACTGGAAATATAATTTGAACACAGATAATCACTAAAATAAATGCAAAATACAA
>NW_020870567.1:138358-148358 GCF_003789085.1 Penaeus vannamei | reverse complement strand
CATTCTTTTGCCTTATTTTCCTTTTTCACCCCTTCTCTTCTATTCAGCATCTATGAAAATTGATGAAGCTAAGAATAACATCATTAACGTGAGTGGGATAAAAGTGTATAAATAAAGCAATAAGTTAACCAGAACGAAGCCAATATTTGCAAACAAGGATACTGAAAGATTAATGGTAATGATAATATTGATAACAATGATAATGGTAACAGTAATAATGATAATAATAATAATAAATCTAATAACGGTATTTATGATGATGGTGATGATAATGATAATTATAATGATAATATGAATAACAATAATAATAATGATAATGAAAATAATGCTAATGATGATAATAATGATTATAATGGCAATAATAATAACGAAAATTATAATGCTAATGACATAATAACTATAATGATAATGATGACAATAATAATAACAACATTGATTATGATAATTGTTATGCCATAATATTCT
This sequence comes from Penaeus vannamei, assembly GCF_003789085.1. Taxonomy (NCBI): domain Eukaryota; kingdom Metazoa; phylum Arthropoda; class Malacostraca; order Decapoda; family Penaeidae; genus Penaeus; species Penaeus vannamei. Next base: position 147,893 of record NW_020870567.1, on the reverse strand, counting down.
GGTAATCGTTAATTAGTGTAACGACAGTTTGCGGGCGTGACGTCACCGTTGCTTGTGTCTAGGTAGATGGGTAGTTGTCTTGGTAGGCCTAAGCAAGGTGAGAGCTCTTTTTGGCAGAGGCCGACTCGATAATTAGGCGGAGGAATGTGGTAATTATGTAAAAGCTAATATAAATTTTCATAATATTCTTCTAGCCATTCGAACACATTCTGTAAATAAAACATGAGATACTTCCCCGTATATTATTCGTCATGGAACACTTTTGGAGGCCTGAATATTGCCCAAGATTAAAGCATAAATGATATAATGACAGTAGCTATTGTTGCCTTACATGACATATCGCATGGAAGCGCACACATACGGAAGATAAACCTGAACCTCGCTCTTCTTAGCCGTGGCCCTATAAATACGAAAGCATTTGAAGATTTATTGTTATATATGGTATATTTTTTTATATAATTATATTATATATATATATATATATATATATATATATATATATATATATATATATATATATATATATATATATATATATTCTTACAACCCACGGTCTTGTTGGTTGTTACTTAACCACCGAGTTCGAAGCGCCTTGCTTCGACACCACGACCGGTGCTGCTCCGCATGCGCGTGAGCTGGTGATGAGGTTGATGGTGGTGAACGGGAGCTCACTCTCTTCCACCGGCGCCACTCCTCCACTCCTCCTCCACTCCACTCCTCCGCTTTTTTTCTTTCGTATTTTTTCACAGGTTTGTTTTTCCTATGATAGGAATAGGATTAAAGTCTACAAGATTAGGTAGACTTTAAAATAGGTAGGATTTGGTGAGGGATATTTGGTGTCTGAATGTATTGTTAATGTTTCCGTAATTGAAATAAGTATTAATGTGTGTATTTTAATTAATTCTTCATTAGAAACTGATCATAAGAAATTAAACATATTGAATAAGAGGAAGAGACGAGAATAAATTAACTACCCAAGCATACTGAGACAGAGATTGAATATACTCGATTATAATAAATTATATTAAATGGCCACGATCTATTTCAAACGTGACATACTGTGAGATTAAGATGCTTAATTTTAATCTAAATGACTGAAATTTCAATCAACCAAATATCTAGCTAAAATATAAACGAAGAAGAAACATACAAAGACTTGATGATTGTACACTCTGAACAATCTTTATCTACGACGGGAGTTGAGCTTGGCCATACCGGGCCATTGCATGACTGGCCGTGGCTCGTTGATGTACTCTAATCGTGATTATATATATATATATATATATTATATATATAATATATATATATATATTATATATATTATATAATATATATATATACATACATATATATGCATGTGTGTATACATGTGTTTAAATATATATATTCCAGTTTCAAAACAGGCAGAGGTGCTCCGATCATCAGCCAGGTGCAGTTGCTTATACATGACTCCGCCCCCATAAACAGGGGCGGAGTCATAGGAAACTGTAGTACTACACTTCCTTGGCGCCGGAAAAAAGGCCTAATGATATCAGTAATAGCAACAATAACAGTAATGATAATAATAACGTTGATAATAATAATAATAACAACAATGACAATAATGATAATAATGACGATGATTACAATAATGATAACAAAAACAATAATGAAAACAATGATAACAGTGATAACAACAATAAAGATGATATTAGTTTAAACAGTAACAGCAATAATAATAATAATAATAATAATAATAATAATAATAATAATAATAATAATAATAATAATAATAATAACAATAACAATAAAAATAATGATGATAATAATGACAATCTAGCAACAACAATAACAATAAAGATAATGATAACAATAATAAGAGTAACAATAATGATAAGAATGATAATGACAATAATGGCTATGATAAAAATAATCACGTCACTATTACAATATGGTTTACACTGTCAACCAAAATTTTTTGAGACAACTTTTCCATTAGTCATCAGTGCATTAATATGAATAAAATTACAGAACATCCAAAATTAGGATTCCTATATTAAAATTTTTAACTTATCAGCTATATCTAATCCTCTCTCTCTCTGAAACCCGAGCTGCTATTGATACAAAGTTTTTACATGCAAATCTATGGTTTATCAGTGCGAAGAATATCTCAGATCTGCTGTACTTAAGCGAAAGAGGGGGAAACCTGGCATCACCATCACTATTACAATATAGTTTTCACCATCAACAGGTTTTTGAGACAACTTTTTCATGTCATCAGTCTATCAAAATTACATACATTTACTTTCTCCCAGTAAAAATTTTCAACTTAGCCATACCTGATTGTCAAACATCTTTATGATATTAACACTGATTCACATGAAAGTAAAGTGATACATTTTGTGACTAATGGCACGCACACACACACACTGTCAGGGTTTTGTTTTCCCTTGACTTTGGCGGGTGTATGGAGACACACTTCTGGTTTCCTTCTTTATTAGTTGAAGTGGGAAGCGTGAGGAAAGAGAAAATATTGACAACAATAACAACAATGATAACAATGGTAATAAACCAATGCAAAAAACTATCCATATCGAATTCCCAACAAAAGAGAAAAGAAATAGATAGATAGATAGATAGGAGAGAGAGAGAGAGAGAGAGAGAGAGAGAGAGAGGAGAGAGAGAGAGAGGAGAGAGAGAGAGAGAGAGAGAGAGCGAGAGAGAGAGAGAGAGAGAGAGAGAGAGAGAGAAGATTAAGAGGAAAATGGCGAAAAGGAGAAAAAGACTGAAGCAAGGCAAAGAAAAATATTGGTAGAAGGTAGAAATATGAATAAAAAGTAAATGAAAGAATGAAAAGAAAAATGAAAATCACTATCATTGAAAAAGAGAGAAATAAGATTAAAAGAGAGAAGAAAAAAATGTGATTAAGGAAAAGAAAATAGAAAAATGACAATATATATATACATATATAAATATATATATGTTATATGTATGTATATGCATATGCATATTTTACACACACACACACACACACACACACACACACACACACACACACATATATATTATATATATATATATATATATATATATATATATATATATATATATATATATATATGTATATTCTACCATACGGGTACTATAGATGAAGTAACAATAATAATAGTACTCCTAAAAAGAATCTAATATAACTTTTTTTTCTCTCTCTGTTAATTTAATGTTCTGGTGTGTGTAGTTTCGACGTTGTTGGCACGACTTTTTTTTATCTTCTTGAACTGTTTCTTGTATCAGCCAGTCAGTTTCTTTTTTCTTCTCTCTCTCTATCTGTCTCCCCCCTCCCTCCTTCCCCCTTTCCCTCCTTCTCTCTCTCCTCCCCCTTTCTCCCTCTCTTTCTCCATTCTCTCCCCCCTTTCTCTTCTTTTTCTCCCGTTCTCTCCCCTCTCCTTCCCCCTCTCTCTCTTTCTCCCTTTCTCTCCTCTCCCCTTCTTCCTCTCTCTCTCTCTCCTTCTCCCTTCTCTCCCTCCTCTCCCTCTCCCCCTCTCCTTTCTCCCTCCCTCCCCCTCTCTCTCTCTTTCTCCCTCTCCCCTCTCTCTCTTTTCTCTCCCCTCCCCTCTCCCTCCCTCTCTCTCTTCTTCCTCCCTCTCCCCCCTCTCTCTCTTTCTCCCTTTCTCTCCTCCCTCTCTCCCCTCTTCCCCCCTCTTCTCTCTCTTTCTCCCTCTCTCTCCCCTTCCCCTTTCCCTCTCTTCTTCTCCCCTCTCTTTCCTCTCCTCTCTCTCTTTCTCCCTTTCTCTTCCCTCTCTCCCCTCTCCTCTCCCCCTCTCTCTCCCCTCCCCTCTCCCTCCTCTTCTCCTCTCTTTCTTCCTCTTCTCCCTCTTCTCCCCTTTCTCCTCCCTCTTTCCTCCCTCCTCTTCTCCCTCTCCTCTCTCTTATCTCTCTCTCCTCCCTTCTCCCTCTCCCCCCCTCTCTCTCTTTGTCTCTTCCCCCCTCTTTCTCCTTTCTCCCCCCTCTCTCTCCCTCCCCTTCTCCTCTCCCCCCTCTCTCTCTCCCCTACCCTTCTCCCTCTCTCTCTTCTTTCTCCCTTTTCTCTCCCTCTCTTTCTCCTTCTCCCCCCCCCTCTCTCTCTGTTTTCCTTTCTCTCCCTCTCTTTCTCTCCCTCTCTTCTCCTTTTCCCCCCTCTCTCTCTCTTTCTCCCTTTCTCTCCCTCTCTTTCTCCTTCTCCCCCTCTCTCTTTCACTCTCTTTCTCTCCCTCTGAAAGATTCCAATTCCCCAAATGTCTCCCACTCTCTCTCTCCCAACAATGACCAACAACGCTTCGGTTCTTCGTACAATTTTCTTCGACAATAGCCTGTTTGGATTCGAAAAAAAAAAGAAAAAATGAAAAAAGGTTTTTTGAGAAATTTGCATTCAAAAAGGATGGATAAAAGGGGGGGGGGAGGGTAGGACATTTTTAGGATATGTTTCTTTGATATATATTATATTATATATATATATATATATATATATATATATATATATATATATATATATATATATATGGAGAGAGAGAGAGAGAGAGAGAGAGAGAGAGAGAGAGAGAGAGAGAGTGAGAGAGACAGACAGACAGAGAGACGGAGACAGAGACAGAGAGAGGGAGGGAAAGAGGAGAGAGAGAGAGAAGAGAGAGAGAGAGAGAGAGAGAGAGAGAGAGTGAGAGAGAGAGAGAGAGAGAGACAGACAGACAGAGACGGAGACAGAGACAGAGAGAGGGAGGGAGGGAGGAGAGAGAGAGAGAGAGAGAGAGAGAGAGAGCATCAAAAGGATGCCGAAAGATGCACACACAGCAAATACAAACATGACTACGAACGTATAAATCATTCTTTTAGCAACAGTAAAGACTGATTATGTAGACAATAAATACATTTCAAGGGTGACTCACGCCTGGCAACATATTTACAGATTTCGTGTCAAAGAGCAATGACGTCATCTCTTGAAAGGTACGGGCCTATTTTTTTTTTTTTTTTTTTTTTTATTATCATCAATATTATGATTATCTACAGACGCAGATTAATGTTGACCTTATATGCTATCTGCTTAGGATTGGATTAGGGTGTCATATGATATCCTTCGCTGCTGTGGCATGATTGCTTTTAATAATATGCCAGTCAAATGCCTTTTTAAAATTATCCTCAGCGAAAAAAAACAAACATATTATTTTAGTCTCGTATTCCATCACATAAATATCGTTTCGGATATTTACAAAATAATATATTGGTATCATATCATGTTGCAATATATCAGTATCATATTTGTATTATGTTATAAAAGGATTTGTTGACGCTAACGAGTTTGTTTTGGCTCGCTGTCTTCCTTAGCAACAGGTAAAAAAAAAGAAAGGAAAAAAAAAATGGAAGCATGACGCACGCATTCCGCAATTGTTTCTCTTGCGTGAATTATTATCATTTTTTTTTTTATATGTAACAAAAGGGTTTAGCTCCAGTGATTGCCTTTTATCTTTATTTTATTGTGTTGTTATTATTATTATCATCATTATTATTATCATCATCATCATCATTACTTTTATCATTATGATTATTATTATTCTATCATCATTATTATTATCTTATCATTATCATTATTATTATTGTTATTATTATTATCATTATGATTATCATTATCATTATCACCATAATGATAATGATAATAATAATAATAGTAATAATAAAAATAACAATAATAATGATAATAATGATAATAGTAATAATAATAATAATTATTATTATTATTATTTCATCATTGTTATTGTTATCATTGTTATTATTTCTTATCATTAGCATTATTATCATTACTGTAATCATAATGATGATAATAATAATAACAATAATAATGATGATAATAATTATTATTACTATTGGAAATAGGAAGGGACTCTGAAATGATATTACTTTGACTTCCATATATACATTTATACAAATACAAATATTGAAAGGATTTTCGTGGTTTTCTAACTTGTAACTTGATTTGTATGTCTGTTTACTTTACGTTCATAAACGCACATAATGAGTAAATTGTCGAAGTTGACGAGTGGTTTCCGGTAATAACAGACACACACACACACACATACCAAATATATACCATATAAATCATAAATGAATAAAAAATAAAAATATATACAATACAAATATATATAAATACATAATATAAATAAAATAAATATAATATAAATATATACCAATATATACCAAATAAATACCAAATAAAATATATACAGACAAATACATACCAAATATATACCAAATAAATACCAAATACCAAATAAAATATATATACAACACATACCGCAAATAAAACGTATATCAATCACCTCATCACACAAACACATTCTTTTAAGTCTATAAGAACACTCGAAAGCAACGTAAGTGTAGACCCACTGACTCTCCTTTCCCAGAAGTCTGTTGCTTCTGAGGAAAAGCTTTAGACTCAGGTCGCTCCCTTCTCTCTCTTTCTCTTCTCTCCTTCTCCTTTTATCCCCTCTCTTTTTTATTCTCTCCTCTCTCTTTCCCTTCTGTTTCTTTCTTTTCTCTCCTTCCCCTTTCATCCTCTCTCTTTCCATTCTCTCTATTTTTAGAGAGAGAGAGAGAGAGAGAGAGAGAGAGAGAGAGAGAGAGAGAGAGAGAGAGAGAGAGAGGAGAGAGAGAGAGAGAGAGAGAGAGAGAGAGAGAGGCAGACAAGACAGAGGAGATAGAAGATAGAAGTAGATAGATAGATAGACAGACTAGAATAGATAGATAGATAGAGGAGATAGAGGGGGGGGGCAGAGCAGAGAGAGAGAGAGAAAGAGAGAGAGAGAGAAGAGAGAGAGAGAGAGAAGAAGAGAGAGAGACAGAGAGAGACAGAGAGAGAGAGAGAGAGAGGAAGAGAGAGAAGAAGAAGAGAGAGAGAGAGAGAGAGAAGAGAGAGAGAGACAGAGAGAGAGAGAGAGATGAGAGAGAGAGAAAGAGAGAGAAGAGAGAGAGAGAGAGAGAGAGAGAGAGACGAGAGAGAGACAGACAGACAAGAGAGAGAGACAGAGAGAAAGAGAAGAGGGAGAGAGAGGGAGAGAGAGAGAGGGAGAGAGAAGAGAGAGGGAGAGAGAGAGNAAAGCATGTACAAAAAAGGAAAGAAAGAAAATGAAAAAATACAAGCTCAGAGAAGAAAGAAAAAAATAGACAATCGAAAAGGAAAGAATGCAAAGAAAAAGTCTAAAAATGCTTATTGTGTGATTTTTCTAAATGCTTAATTTCTTCTATTTTGTTGTTGGTTTGAGAATAGTGTTTAGCACAAGAGCACTTTCAGGGAGTACAGTTATATATTATTGTTAGGATATAATGATAATGATAATAACAATGATAATAACAGTAATTTTTTATAATCTAATAAAGTAACTATATTTTAAGTGTCCTTAATGAATTCCATGACTGAGGACTTGCCGTTATTCTTTTAAGGGGGATTTTGTTTGTCATCTCTATAGGAAATGATGGAAGATTTCGTAATTACTCATCTCTCTCTCTCTCTCTTCTCTTCTCTCTGCTTCTCCCTCTCCCTCCCTCCCCCTCCCTCCCTCCCTCTTCTCTCTCTCTCTCTCTCTCTCTCTCTCTCTCTCTCTCTCTCTCTCTCTCTCTCTCCTCTCTCTCTTCTCTCTTTCTTCATTTCTTTTTTATCCTTTTTGCATGATGAACGGGTGGCTGTGTATGATATATGTCGTGGTAATAACAGAGGCAAAGAGGAAATTTACGTCCGTTGTCATGTGATAAAATAAATGGGGAGAGAGAAGGGAAGAGGAGAAGAGGAGGAGGAGGAGGAGGAGGAGGAGAGGAGGAAGAGGAAGAGGAGGAGGAGGAGGGAGGAGGAGGAGGAGGAGGAGGAGGAGGAGGTGGAGGAGGAGGAGGGAGGAGGAGGAGGAAGAGGAGGAGGAGGAAAGAGGAGGAGGAGGAAGAGGAGGAGGAGGAGGAGGAGAGGAGGAGAGGAGGAGGAGGGGAAGGAGGAGGAGGAGGAGGAGGAGGAGGAGAGGAGGGGGAGGAGGGGGAGGAGGAGGGAAGAGGAGGAGGAGGGAGGAAGAGGAGGAGGAGGAAGAGGAGGAGGAGGAGGTGGAGGAGGAGGAGGAGGAGGAGAGAGGAGGAGGAGGGAAGAGGAGGAAGAGGAGGAGGAGGAGGAGGAGGAGGAGGAGGGAGGAGGAGTAGGAAGAGGAGGAGGAAAGGAAGAGGAAGAAGAGAGGAGGAGAAGAATTAGGAGAATTAGAAGGGAGGGAGAAAAGGAATATAAAACGGAGAAAAAAGGAAAAAGAGAAAGAAAAAAAGAGGTAAAACGGACAGGGAAAGAGAAAAGGAAAGAGTAGAGGATGAGGAAGGGAGAGAACGAGAAGGAGACGGAAGAGGAGGTGGAGAAAGGAGACGAGAGGAGGAGAAAGAAAATGTAGAGAAGAAGGAGGAAGAAACAAAAGCAGAATATAAGCTAAACAAGAATAATCAGAAGAAACAAAAAAAGAAAAATCAGAGAAAAAGAATAAAAACAGATAAAATCATACGGACGGACAGACAGCTAGATAAACAAACAAACACATAATCAGACATGTGTTTTAAACAGATCTTGACATGACTCACAATCCACAACTGAGACTGGGCGGGATCGAACCAGCGCTCGGGGAAGGAGGGCGGAACACAACCCAGGAGGAGAGGCGGGTGGGATGGCGACTGAGTGGCGAGGGAAAGGATTTCAGAAAAGGGAAATGAAATGAAAGTAAAGTGAAATAAAAAGAAAGGAAGATGAATGTGATATATATATATATATATATATATTATATATATATATATATATATATATATATATATATATATATGTATATATATATATATATATATATATATATATATATATATATATATATATATATATATATATATATATATATATATATATATATATATATATATATATATATATATATACACATATACATATGTGTGTGTAAGAGAAGAAAAGGGTAGGAAAGAGAGAGAGAGAGAGATAGAAGAAAAGAGAAGGGAAAAGAGAGAGAAAGAGAGAGAGAGAAACTCAAAGAAAGGTCAAACAAAATAGAAGTCCCTCGATAACCACATCGAGAGGGACATTTCTTGGAGGTCGACCTTCAAGCTCGCCAATATTTGTTTTGGATATTTGACAAGGACGGCATAATTTAAAGGGAAGGACAAGTAGATAGGGGAAAAAGTGGAGTGGGGGATGAGGAGGGAGGGAGAAAGAGAGGGAAGGAAGGAGTAAAAGAGAGAGAGAGAGAGAAAGAGAGGAAAGGAGGGGTAAAAGAGAGAGAGAGATAGAGAAAGAGAAAGGAAGGAGGGAGTAAGAGAGAGAGAGAGATAGAGAAAGAGAGGGAAGGAGTAGAGAGAGAGAGAGAGAGAGAGAGAGAAGAGAGAGAGAGAGAGAGAGAGAGAGAGAGAGAGAGAGAGAGAGAGAGAGAGAGAGAAGGAGGAGGGAGTAAGAAGAGAGAGAGAGAGAAGAGAAGAGAGGAGAAGAGAGAGAGAGAGAAGGAAGGAGGGAGTAAGG
>NW_020870567.1:125858-130858 GCF_003789085.1 Penaeus vannamei | reverse complement strand
TTTAGTATAAAGTATTCGCCTCATTGATTTCAGTCATTAATATGATTTCAATGTAATTAATCTACTCTTCATTAAATCAATACAATTTGAGAAATACTCTAATCCCATTATGTTATCAAATATGTTTTATATCTTATGTTATAATATATGTATTATTCGACTTAAGTATGCGTTTCACCTATTGACTCCGTTTAGATCCGGGTACGTCACAAGCACACGCAAGAGTAAGTCCCGGGCGCTGGAAACCCTAATTATAACCTAATACAAGGATATCCAGAGAGAACAAACACACACACACACACACCATCTTCTCTGTCTCTGTCTCTGTCTCTGTCTCTGTCCTGTCTGTCTGTCTCTGTCTCTCTGTCTCTGTCTCTCTCTCTCTCTCTCTCTCTCTCTCTCTCTCTCTCTCTCTCTCTCTCTCTCTCTCTCTCTCTATATATATATATATATATATATATATATATATATATATATAGTATATATATATATATATATATATATATATATATAGTAATATATATCATATATATATATGTATATATATATATAAAGGACAAATCCCGATTTATTAGTAATATCAGGGTCAGAAATTGTGTTAAACTGGCTAATGCTTTAAATTTAGTTACTTGAGATTTAATGTCCATATTTCCACAACTGGAGAAGAAATATATAAAAAGATATACATGTCAATAAACAAAATCACAGGAAGTAAACGAAAAAGGACAAAGAAACAAAGAAAAAGAATTAAAAAATCATCCAAGATGATACAAAACAAAAGACAGGAAAGCGGATTTAAGAAACAGAGAGAGCAAATAAGACAAAGAATCAGTAAAAAAGACAAAAAAAAAAAAAAAAAAAAAGGCCTTATTGGAAAACAGAGAAACCATATTTCGACAAAATACGTAATGTTTTATAATTCTAAAATCACTTTTCGATTTTATTGCACTGTATTATTATTACTGTATTGTGGTTCGAAGAGTCGAGAATGGTTGGCAACACAAACGTAAACTTAAAAGTGGTGGATGCAATTCTAACACTAATGACAGTTTGAGTGAGGTAATGTCACTAAGAAATATATACCGAATCTATTACTACCATCAATCATAAATCATCACCATCACCATACCATTCCACCCACATACCACTCCCCCTTCACCATCATCATCACACTGCAGAAACGAAACGATACCCCCCCCCCCCCCCTCACTGCACTTGCAGGAGGGGGCAGCGGAAGGTGCAAGCCAAGACCTCTGCATCTCTTGGCATAATAACCTGTGTGTATTTTGGTGCTTGGGAAACACTGTGGGTCGTAGGTAGGTTACACTGTTTATCAACAAGCGTGTTTTAAACCTTTTGACTGAGGCCATGCTTGTTGGAGGTGAGTATTATTGATAGGAAATTTGATAGTAATGATGGTGATGATGAAAGTGAAAATGATAGTGACGATGATGGTTATCATGATGGTGATAGATATAAAACAAAGGTATAGTTATTGGTGATGTGTTTGAAATTCATGGCGAACAGCTGATGGGGATTACAAAAACATAGTGGTTGCAGTGTAGATGAAGCAATAGTAGTTGTAATATCAGAAGTTGAAATAGTAGTATCAATAGTAGCAGTAAGAATAGTAGTAGTTGTGATAATAATAGTTGAAATAGTAGTAGTGATAGTATATGTTGACACAGTAGTAGTAGTGATAGTATATGTTGACACAGTAGTAGTAGAAGTAATAGTAGAAGTTGTAGCAGCAGCAACAGCATAATTAGTAGTAAGAGACGCACCAGTAGCAATAGTACACATTAATAGTTTTCGTAAAATGCTTATGAATAACACTGATGTTTAAATGAAAATGGTAGCGGTAATGATCATATTTGTACCTATTTTCAAATATCTTTCATACGGATATGGTTATCATAATCACCATTATTTTGTTACTCATTATCATCTCAGTATCCTTATCGTTAGTAACACTATAAAAATACTGGTAATGCCAAGAACAAGTACATGATCTGATATACGAAATAATCCTGACAAAACAAAGTCACAGGAAGCAAAAACATTTACCAGACTCCTTCACATACACACAAGTTGCCATCAATCTTAACCACTGCTTTGCCATTGCCAAAATGATATATTTCTTGGTACATCTGCGTCATACGATACTGCTATCTCATAGGCTCTTTTTCTTTAGCTTTTTCATTTTCTTTTTTTTTCTCCCTCTCTCTGTGTGTGTGTGTCTGTCTGTTTCTCTGTCTCCCTCTCTGTTTCCCCCTCCTCTCTCTCTCTCTCTCTCCCTCCCTCTCCCCCCCTCCTTCCCTCCTTCTCTCTCCCTCCTCCCTCCCTCTCCTCCCTCTCTCTCTCTTGTCTCTCTCTCTCTCGCCTCCCTCGCTCCCTCCCTCTCCCCCCCAATCTCCTCAACTGACCCCAAGCTCGCCTGGTTTCCCGTCACTCTAACCCTTGGGGGGGAAACATGAAAATGATTGGTGAATTATTTTCGCTCGGGCGGCTGTGTGGAGCCAAAGACACGTTCGAGAGTGGCGTAGCCCAAATACCCGACTGAGTCACACCCCACACACGCACAACTCAAGTACACACACACGCGCGCTTGAGACGATCGCGAGCAAAAGGTGCTCAAGCACTTGATTCTCCCTCTCTCACACACGGCCGTGCACTCGGGTTTTAAATACACAAGAGGATTTATTTTATTTTTATTTTTTTTTACACACGTAAGGAATAGCATGAAACTAGGCCAAGGTGCGGTTATCCATATATCACTGAGGGAAATGAAGTTAACATGTCTTTCACACACGTTAAACGGCCATTATGTGTGAATATCTATAGATAGCAAATACCCCAATACACGTAAGTATAAAAGATGAATGCAATTTGCTGAATATCATGGCCCTCCAAAGTCTCTAAGATAATAGTCTGCAGACACAAACACATAGATACATAGATAAACATACTATTTGTGTATGTTTTGTGCTTTCAGGAACTAGAGAGTAAAAAATGACGCGGGACTCGGTTTGTGAGATCGCCATCCAATTAAAACAGATTATAACAATCGAGGGCAAACCTCCTTGACTCTATTGCCATGAAAACCGTCCCTCAATCTCTTTTAATTGATCCCTTTAAGTCCCTGACAGAAATATAGAAATTATATGTCTGATGTGAGCGGACGTTTGAAAACTGGTATTTTATTGTTATCATAAAACAATGCAGGCAATATTCCAGTAGCAGTATGGAACATATTTACACACACACACACACACACACACACACACACACACACACACACACAATATATATATATATATATATATATATATATATATATATATATATATATATATATTTATATATAATATATATATATATATATATATATATATATTATATTTATATATATATTTTTCTTTTTTTTATTTTCTAGAAAAAGGTGGAAGGACCATGGCGCTGGGAGATCAGCTCTCCTTGCTGGCAAACTCGGACTGTGCTGTTGGCAGCGAGCAGGTGTGTCTGAGGACTTACTTGTGGTGGTAACAGCGAATTGTACGATCAGATCTGGTCTTCAGTGTTGTCAGTTTCGGTTGGCAGACAATATCTAATTTCAAGAATCGAAACTGCTGTTCGAATAATGCTTTACTGTGACGTCACTTTCGGTTGCTACGTGTTGGCAGGCCTGGGGCTATAATCCTCTAGCCATGAGTGGTGTTGGCAGCCCTGATATGCGGCATCACAGGTGAGGGGAGGAGAGGTAGTATCCTAGCAACGCAACAGGTCCTATTCTCCTGTGAGAGTGTGTCTCTTCCCTCTCTCTCTCTCCTCTCTCTCTCTCTCTCTCTCTCTCATCTTCTCTTCTCTTCTCTCTCTTCCTCTCTCTCTCTCTCTCTCTCTCACACACACATAGATTCACTCTCTACCTCTCCCCCTTTTCTCCCCTTCCATCTCCTCTCTCTCCTCATTCTCTCTCACTCCCCCTCTCTCTCTGCTCTCTCTCTCTCTTTTTATCTCTCCCCTCTCCTCCCTCTTTTCTCTCTCCCCCCTCTCCTCTCTCTCACCTCCTCTCCCCTCCCCTCCCTCTCACTCTCTCTTCACTCCTTTCCCTCTCTCTCCCTATATACATACATATATATACTACTGCCCGCGACCTCGATTGTTTTACGCAGCTCACGTACTGCAAAGTGAGAGACCGAAGCGACCGTGCCCAAGATACCGTCGCCAGAGCTGACCTAAGGACGGTCTGTTGCATAACCCGGGAATGCGGTTCGGGGTTGGTAACTGGCTCTGTTTCGGACGCGACAAAGGGGGGTTTGGGTTGTCCCTTTGGCGTGGGCGCAAGAACGGTCGCCTATATTTAAGGGTGCAGTTACATTTTGTATTTATGTGCACATAGACGCACACTCAGAAACGCATACAAACATATGTATATATATTTATACAGATAGATTGTAAGTTGTCATAAACTTCAGTCATTATTAAGAATGATGATGATTGTACAGTTAACACTAAAGATAATAAATTACATTTAATTATTATTAATAATGACAACAATAATAATAATAACAAACATTATCGATATTATTTTTGATAATAATAATAACAATAAACCTTACAACTACTTGGAAAAGTCCGCAGAAAATTTTTAACGATTGTTAACACACACATACATACATGTGTATATATCACACATACATATGGGTGTGTATTTGTTAACGTAAAGAACAAAATAAAACAAATTATTTTTCTATTTTGTTTTTTACGTTAACAGACAAAATTTTACTCCTTTAAGGGCCATCACTACTTTCTTCTTGTTTTAGGCCATTCCCCAAGGACCAACGACGCCCCGGGGAATTCCCCCGGGGTTTTTTGTGTGCCATATCCCCTATCCCCCGGGGTGTCGCATTCCCCAGAGAGAGAGAGAGAGAGAGAGAGAAGAGAGAGAGAGAGAGAGAGAGAGAGAGAGAGAGATAGAGAGAGAAGAGAGAGAGAGAGAG
>NW_020870567.1:122083-124583 GCF_003789085.1 Penaeus vannamei | reverse complement strand
TGTGTGTGTTGTGTGGTGTGTGTGTGTGTTGTGTGTGTGTGTGTGTGTGTGGTGTGTGTGTGCGTGCGTGCGTGCGTGCGTGTGTGTGTGTGTGTGTGCATATATACTTTAATTCAACAACATACACACACGGGAATACAAGGACAACACGTGTTGTGAAAAAGTGTGTTTATTAGCGTGAAACACAACAGGTAGTAATAGTATAGTAATAACATTGATGATAATAATGATTAGTTTTATACTATAGTCATTGTGATGATAATGAATTATAGCAATTATAATTACAATAAAATGAGAATAATGATAATAGCTAGGATGATAATAGTGATAATATCAATGATAATGATAGTAATGATGATAATAATAATAATAATAATAATAATTATAACAATAATAACAAACTTGATAATAATAAATAATAATATAATAATAATAATAATAATAATAAAATAATAATGATATCTAAGATGACGATAATCATCAAGAAAGAAAGAAAGAAAAAGTAAGAAATGAAAAGATGAATAAAGTACAGATATTCACGGCGCGTATCTTCCGTCTGAATCTAGGTTAACCAAACCGAGCTTTTCCCATATATATCCCGGGCTGAGGAAGGTCCCGCCCACGGTGTGTGTGCTTGTGGCTAAATATAGCTTCGAGGCGTCATTCCTACTAGATATACGTGGACATTCACTGACACACACGGACTTCCGAACACGCACGCACACACATGCAGACACACGTGCACGCGGACTCAAAAAAACTACACACGTAAGAGCGGGGCGCCGCGCGCACACCACACACACACACACACGCACACACACACACACACACACACAAACGCAATCGTATATACAGATTAATATATATTATAATATATATAATATATATATATATATATATATATGTATGTATGTATGTATGTATGTATTAATCACCTTTCTAAACATAAACATGTATCTCACGAGTTATTTATACAGCTCCCCCCCCCTCGACACATGCATCTCTCCCCCCCCCTACCCCCACCCCTTACCTCCAACACACGCACCCCCTCCCCCCTCCAGACACACACACACTCACACGCACACACCTTTACATAGCACACATATTTGCTGTATTTCTGTCCACCGGGGGGAGAGTCTGCCCACGAAGCATGAGGCTGAGGATGTTGAACTGCACGCTGCTGGGTGCAAGGCTTGTTTTTATTAATTATTATTATTATTATTATTATTTATTATTATTATTATTATTATTATATTATTATTATTATTATCATTATTATTATATATTATTATTATTATTATTATTATTATTATTTCATTATCATTATATTATTATTATTATTATTATTATTATTATTATTATTATCATTATCATTATTATCATTATTATTATTATTATTATTATTATTATTATTATTATTTATCATTATTATTATTATATTATTATTATTATTATTATTATTGTTATTATCATTATCATCATTAATATCATTATTATTATTATTATAATTATTATTATCATTACTATTATTATTATTATTATCATTATTATATTATCATTATTATATTATTATTATTATTATTATTATTGTTATTATTATTGTTATTATCATTATCATTATCATTATTGTTATTGTTATTATTATTATTATTACCATTATTATCATCATTATTATCATTATTATCATTATTATTATTATTATTATTTGTTTTTTTTTCATCTTGTATATTTTTGTTGGTATCGTGGTACTGTCGCTGTTGTTTTTTATTGTTGTTGTTATTATTATCTTTATTATCGTTATTGTCATTAGTGTCATTTTGATTATTCTCATTATCATTATCGTCGTTATTATTGTTATTGCTACTATCATTGTTATCATTATTATTATCATTATCATAATCATTACTATTATCATGGTCATTATTACAATAATAGTTTTTTGCCAATTAGTAATTATAGCTATGATAATAATGATAATAAACAATAGTAATGATAGAAAATGATAATATTTTATTATTACCATATCATTGCCATCATCATTATTTATTATTTATTATTATTATTATTATCCATTGTTATAATTGTTATTATTATTATCTTATTATCATTTATTTATCATTTATTACTTTTATTACTTTACTATTATCATTATCTTCATCTCATCATCATTACCCCCAATCTCATATTTCTGAGTATCATCTACTATTACACATTACTGATTTACCAACTTAACTTACATTGATTATCATAACTTTTCATCTCTTTTCCCATTTCAAGTTCTTTTTGTAGTATTTTTCTTAGATATTCTGAAATAATTCACCCATTATACAAAAGATTATAACGCCATATATACTTTAATGAACAAACTTTTTCTGCAAAAGAAAGAAAACTGAAGAGAAGAAGAAGAAGGACTTAAAGAAAAGAAGAAGCAAGAGAAGAAGAAAAGAAGAAGAGAAGGAAGAAGAAAGAAGAATAATAATTAAAAGAAGAAAATAGGCAA
>NW_020870567.1:112083-117083 GCF_003789085.1 Penaeus vannamei | reverse complement strand
ACAATAATAATAATAATAATAATATTAATGATAATGATAATGATAATGAAATGATAATAATGATAATAATAATAATTATGATAATAAGATAATAAAATAATGTCAGTTATGATAGTAAATGAATAAAATAATAATAATAATAATAATGATAATAATAATGAATGATAATAGGAATAATAATAATAATAATAAATAATAAATAATGAATAGAATAATAATAATAATAATAATAATAATAATAATAATAATAATAATAACAATAATAATAATAATATAATAATAATAATAATGATAAAATAATAATGATAATGATAATAATAACAAACAATGAATAATGATGATAATAATGAAATAATAATAGCAATAATGGTTATGATGATAATGATAAAAACAACAATAGCAATAACGAAAAGGTTAATGATAATAACAATAACAGATTTAACACAAAGAACCATAACAAAAACCACAAAAATCACACAACAACAACAACAGTCACAAACCTACGACCAATCCACACGTTTACCAAATACGGTAAACTTAATAATACGTTCAGTTGGTTTCCGTTTTGAAAAAAAAGGAAATATGAAGAGAAAGGACCATGCATATAAGACTGGAGGAAGGAAATGTTGAGTCATCGTACGACATTTTTGTTTGAAGATGACTCGATGAAAAAAGGAAAAAAAGAAAAGAAAAAATAGGGCTGGTTTGTATAAGGACAAGGGAGCGTGCGTGTAAAAAGGGACCCTACATATATATATAAAAAAGGGAGCTTACGTATAAAAAGAGTGAGTTTACGAATTAATTAGATTTATCAATAATAGCAGTGTAGTGCTACTTCTAAACTACGAGATAAATCATTTGAAAAAAAAACAAAATAGGAAATGTGACTCATAACACCTCATTACTGTAATGAACAATGAGTAATGATCACAGGCAAAAAAAAAAAAAAATAAAAAAAAAAGTACAAATTTAGAAAAAGGTAACGGGAATCCTCGTCTTTCTCTTAGAAATTGTTGCAAAAGAAAAAGAAAAAAAGAAAAAATAGGGCTGGTTTGTATAAGGACAAGGGAGCGTGCGTATAAAAGGGACCCTAAATATAAAAAAAGTGAGCTTACGTATAAAAAGAGTGAGTTTACGAATTAAAAGGGAACGCAAGTGTATAAAACAAGGAGCATATATCTTAAAAGAAAGAATGAAAGAAGAAGGAGGAGAAGAAAGAAGAAGAAAAGAAGAAGAAGGAGAAGTAGAAGAAGGAGGAGAAGAAAGAAAGAAGAAGAAGAAGAAGAAGTAGAAGAAGGAGGGGAAGAAAAAGAAAGAAGAAGAAAAGAAAAGAAGAAGAAAGAAGAAGTAGAAGAAGGAGGAAAGAAAATAAAAGAAGAAAAAGAAGAGAAGAAAGAAGAAGAAGAAGAAGAAAAAGAAAGAAAAAAGAAGGAAAGAAGACAAAGAAAAAAGAAGAAGAAAAAGAAGAAAAAAAAAGCGTAAAAAAAAAAAAAAAAAAAAAAAAAAAAAAAAAAAAAAAGATTGACGTGGAATGACGTGTCCTCCGACCCGCCTCGTCCTCCTCCGAAATAGATCGCGGATTAGAAAGGAACAGGTCAAGGTCGACCTTCCGATTCCTCGAGGGTGAGGTTGCGTGCGGTCGGGAAGTACGACTTGGGGTTTCCTGCCGACGGTTTCCGCATAAAAGTATTTCCGAAGTGTGTGTGTGGGGTGGGGGGGGTGGTGGTAAGGGGGGGAAGGGGGGGAAGGGAGGGGGAGTGGTAAGGGGGAGGGGAGAGGGGAGTGGGAGGAACAAAGGGTGTGTGTGTGTGTGGGGGGGGGGGGTTGTGTGTGTGTGTGGGGGGGGGGGGTTGTGCGTGTGTGTGTGGGGGAGGAGTGGTGGGGTGGAAGGGAGGGGGGGAGGGGAGTGGGAGGAAAAGGTGTGTGTGTGTGGGGGGGGTGTGTCGTGTGTGTGTGTGTGTGTGTGTGCGTGTGTGTGTGTGTGTGTGTGTGTGTGGAATAGGGGAAGGAAGAGGAGAGGAAGGAACAAAGGGTGTGCGTGTGTATGTGTGTGTGTGTGTGTAGGGGGGGGGGTATGCGTGCGTGTGTGTGTGTGTGTGTGTGTGTGTGTGTGTGGAGGGAAGAGGCGGTGACACTTAAATCGCATAATGCTAATTGCAAAAATATAGCATAGTCTTACTTTTCCTTTTCATTGTCATCCTCATTTCCTTCTCCTCCTTCGTCAAAGTTCTTACATTTCTTCTTCTTTAACTCGTAGAAAACGCTGTGATTCACCCTCCTTTTCCGGCCCCTCACCTGCGCGCACACACACAACACGCACACACACACGCACACACACATACACACACACACACACACACGCAAACACGCACACACACACACACACACACACAACACACACACGCACACACGCACACACACACACACACACACACACACACACACACACACACTCACACACACACACACACACACACACACACACACACACACACACACACACAAGCACACACACACGCACTCAAGCAATACTTTTCTTCTTTCTTTCTATTCTATCAACAAAGACACAGAAAAGTGAGGAAGAGAGAGAAAACAGGGAAGGAGAAGAGAGACAGAAAAGGAAAGGAGAAGAGACAGAGGAAGAGAAGAAGAGACACAGAAAAGGAAAGGAGAATAGAGACAGAGCAGAGAAGAAGAGACAGAGAAAGAAAGCAGAAAGAGAGACAGAAGCAGAGAAGAAGAGACACAGAAAAAAGAAAGAAGAGAGACAGAGCAGAGAAGAAGAGACACAGAGCAGAGAAGAAGAGACACAGAAAAAAGAAAGAAGAGAGACAGAGCAGAGAAGAAGAGACACAGAAAAAAGAAAGAAGAGAGACACCCAGAGAGAAGAGACACAGAAAAGGGAAAGAAGAGAGACACACCCAGAGAGCCCAGGAGTGAGAGCGGAGAAGGGCGCAGGGAGCCAGAGAAGAAGAAGAAGAGAGAAGAGACCTCATCTCGTATCTCATCTGCGGCCAGAACGAAGGACCTGAGGCATTACGCGGCTGCTCATTTCAGCCCTCGAGGGAGATGCTGGCGGCCCTTGTGCGATGCCCCTCCTTTTAGGGCACGGGGGGGAAGGGAGGGAGGGGGAAGGGAGGGTAGGAGAGGAGGGAGTTAGGGAAGAGGGTGAGAGGGGGCGAGAGGGGGGAAGGGGGGAGGGAGGGGAGAGGGTGGGAGGGAGGGGAAAGGTAGGGAAGGAGGGGAAAGGAGAAAGAGGAGGGGAAGGGAGAAAGAGGAGGGGGAAGGGAGGGAAGGAGGAGGGGGAATGGAGGGTAGGAGAGGAGGGAGTTAGGGAAAGAGGGGTGAGAGGGGGAGAGAGGGTGGGAGGGAGGGGAAAGGGAGGGAGGGAGGGGAAGGAGAGAAAGAAGGGTGAGAGGGAGGGTGGGTGGGGGAGAGGGGGGGGCAGGAAAGAGTGTGGGAGGGGAAAGGGAGGGAGGGAGGGTGGGAGGAGGATAGAGGGGTGGGAGGGGTAGGAGAGAAAGAGGAGGGAGGGAGAGAAGGGGGTTAAGGAAGAGGGGGGAGAAGAGGAGGGAGAGAAAGGAATGAGGGGTGAGAAAAAGGGGAAAAAGGGAGAGAGACGGAGAAGGAGGGAGAGTGGATAGGGGTGGAGAAAGAAGGAGGGAGACAAAGGAGGATGGGAGGGAGGAAGAGAGAGAGACAGAAGGATGGAAGGGTTAGGAGAGGGAAACGGAAAAAAGAATCGAGGAGGGAAGAGGAAGATGAGGAAGGAAGGAGGAAGGAACAGAAGGGATTTCTAAGAATGAGGGAAGGAGGGAGCGAATGAAGATACAGAAGGAAGGAGAAAAAGAGTTACGAGATTGTGGACGAGAATGAGAAGGAGCGAGGGGGGGGTGGGACTAGGAGGGGGGGAGCGTTTGAACATAAACTAATGGAAAGGAGCAAGACACGAAGGATGAAAGTAAGAGAGAGAGAGAGAGAGAGAGAGAGAGAGGAGAGAGAGAGAGAGAGAGAGAGAGAGAGAGAGAGAGAGAGAGAGAGAGAGAGAGAGAAGAGAGAGAGAGAGAATTATTCAACAAAGATATATATAGAAGAGAAAATTATAAACAACAGAGAAATAGATAAAAAAGTGAAAGGGAATGACTCAGAGAGAGAGAGAGAGAGAGAGAGAGAGAGAGAGAGAGAGAGAGAGAGAGAGAGAGAGAGAGAGAGAGAGAGAGAGAGAGAGAGAGAGAGAGAGAGAGAGAGAGAGAGAGAGAGAGAGAGAGAGAGAGAGAGAGAGAGAGAGAGAGAGAGAGAGAGAGAGAGAGAAGAGAGAGAGAGAGAGAGAGAGAGAGAGAGAGCAGAGAGAGAGAGAGAGAAAGAGAGACAGAGAGAAGAGAAGAGAGAGAGAGAGAGAGAGAGAGACAGAGACAGACAGAAGAAAGAGAAGAGAGAGAGAGAGAGAGAGAGAATGAGTCACAGGGCGAGGGT
Organism: Penaeus vannamei; assembly: GCF_003789085.1. Classification (NCBI taxonomy): domain Eukaryota; kingdom Metazoa; phylum Arthropoda; class Malacostraca; order Decapoda; family Penaeidae; genus Penaeus; species Penaeus vannamei. Next base: position 112,610 of record NW_020870567.1, on the reverse strand, counting down.
GATGCCGGTGTCCCGAGATGAGAACACCTGGGCAGATAACCACAGCATCCGCCGGTACCCAGGTGTAACTCCAGCCGACACACTACGCTCTCCTCTGTCCGGTGGGTGTCTTAGCTTTGTTTACCTTTTTTAGTATGAGGGGAGGGGGAGGGATAAGGGGATAAGGAGAGGGGGGGGGAAGGGGAGAGGGGATAGGAAGGGGGAGGTAGGAGGAGGGGGAGAGGAAAGGGGGAGAGAGGGGGAGAGAGAGGAAGGGGATTATGTTTAGTAATGAGGGGAGGGGGGAGGGGATAGGGGAGAGAGGGGGGGAAGGAGGAAAGAGGGAGAGAGAAAGGGAGAGGGGGGAAGAGAGGAAGGGGATTATGTTTAGTATGAGGGGAGGTAGGCAGGGAGGGGAGGGGGGAAGGAGGAAAAGGGGAAGGAGGAAGGGAAGGCAGGGAAAGGGGAGAGAGGATGGGAGAGGAAAGGGGAAGGAGGAAAGGGGGAGAAGAGGAACACGGGGGAGCCGGGGGGATTGGGATGAAAAG
>NW_020870567.1:100000-101034 GCF_003789085.1 Penaeus vannamei | reverse complement strand
AAGAGAGTGTGTTTAGTAGAGGATTGGACCGGATTGGGAGGGGGTGGGGGATTTCAGAGGAGGGTGGGAAGGGGCGTTAGATCTGGGGGAGTGGGAGAGAATGGACTGCCCAGTGGATAGGAGGGAAAGGCTAGGTCGGTAGCAACTCGAGGAGGTGTCATGGCGCCTGATTCTATTTTTGGAAAGGAGCACGTGGGGTTTGTTTTGATGACGTCACAAAAGTCCCGGATGCTCTTGATATGTCGATCATCTTGGTCTCTTCAGTTTACAAAAACGATGGAAAATGATCAATTTAATGGTTATATTTTCATTGAACAATCAGCAAAACAGACGCCACGACACCTCCTCGGGCTGCTACTGACCTAGCCTTCCCCCTGGTTGAGAGAAGGGAGGCTACAAAGTGATAGGAAATAGGAAAGCGAAAGAACAGGGAGGTGGTTGGGTTGCCACGGGGTTGGGGAAGTTGGGGAAGAGGGATGCAGGTTGGATGGAATGAAGTGATAGGTTTTAAGAAAGGATAGAGAGGGCGAAAGGGCACAATAAAGAGAGGGAGAGTAATGTTGCAGAAAAGAGAGGCGGGGAATTAAGGCTGCAGTAAAAAGGGGTTATATGGATTGCGAAAAAATGGGAAGGAAAAACAGATAAACCACAAGGTATGGAAGGACAGGAAAATGGGTGAAGACAGGTATGAGATTTCAATTTTTTTTGGGAAACAAATAGTTGGATAAAAGAGGGGAAGGGAAAGAGTTGCTGGGAAACAGAAAGGTAGATGAAAGGGAAGATAAGGTAGATAAAAGGTAGATGAAGGGGAAGATAAAGTTGTACTTAACGAGAAGGGAAAAGGAGGAGAAGAGATTTAGGAAAGAGGGAAGAGGATTAGAAAGAAGGTAGATAGGGTTACGGAAAGATAATAGGAAGAAGGTGGAAGGAGTAGGGAAGAGAAGGGAAGAGAGAGAAAAAGGGCAAAAAAAGAATGAACAGGTGGAGAATGGGAAGAAGGTGGAAAGAATAAGGAGGATAAAGGTAGAGAGAAA
>NW_020870567.1:92500-97500 GCF_003789085.1 Penaeus vannamei | reverse complement strand
AATAATGATAATAAAGATAATAATGATAATGATAACAATAATAATAGTAATGATGATGAAGAAAAAGAAGATAACAATGATAGTAATGATGATGATGATAATAATGATAATAATAATAATAAAAACAAGACAGTTATGGCAATAAAAATGATTATGATAATAATAGTAATGATAACAATAATAGTAGCAGTAGTAAGAAAAGTAATAATAATGATCAATGATAATAACAATAATGATAATAATTATAATGATAATGATAACAATGGCATCAAAAGATAATAATGATTGTAATAACGGCAGCAACAGCAGTAATAAAACAAAACTGTTAATGATAATAACACTAATTAGATTAAAATAATTTCCTTTTCTTAATTTAAGTATCAGTCAACGCTTTCCTCATTTTCTTTGCACTATAATCTTTTTTTTTCTTTTTTCATTTCATTAAATTCCTTTTTGTTTCTTATTCCTGAAAATTAGTCAACAACTGCCTTGTATTTTTATCATTCTATTTATTATTTTTTTCATGTAACTATCAGCAACTGCCTTGTATCTTTATTATTTTATTTATTTATTTTTATTAACCTAACTTCTCTTTCTCATTCCGAAGTATCAACTAACGACTGTCTTTCACCATTCTATACAATGTTTATTAACTTCACTCCCTTTTCTTGTATTTTCTTGTATTCTATTTTATCCCAGTGCATTTATATTATTGTCTCCTGCCTCAGACGGAAACGCGGCTTGGCATCAGTAACAGGCTATAAAGGTGACTCATGCTGTAGAAAATGCTGTTTGGCGGGATCTCGCCACACTACTCCAGCTTAGTGTGAACGTAAAATCTTGACTTGTTTTGCAAGGTGTTGTGTGTACGTTGTCGTTTGGTTAGTGTGTGTGTGTGTATGGAGTTTGGAGGAGCGGGGGGAGGGGGAGTGGAGAGGTTGTAAAGGGAGGGTAAGTGTGTTGATGTGAGTCTAAGTTTTTCTCTTTTTTATATAGAGTTGAAGGATTTCTGTGTGGTTGTACGTTTGTTTCCTTTGTTTTTATTTGTATGTGTGTTGTTCCATCGATTTTAATGCTTTTAGGGTATATTTTCGTATATTTGTTTGTCGACTTGTATGCTTCTATGTGTCTACCTTTCCCTCTTTCTACATATCAGACATTCCTATGCTTTACCCTCTTTTCTGCATCTCTTTCTACTCTCTTCCTTCTCTGCATCTTTCTATCTACTCTCTCCCTTCTCCTCTGCATCTTTCTATCTACTCTCTCCCTTCTCTCTCATTCTTTCTATTCTACTCTCCCTCTCTCTCCCTTCTCCTCTGCATCTTTCTATCTACTCTCTCCTTCTCCTCTCATCTTTCTATCTACTCTCTCCCTTCTCTTCTGCATCTTTCTATCTACTCTCTCCCTCTCTCTCCCTTTCTGCATCTTTCTTATCTACTCTCTCCTCTCTCCTCCCTTCTCTCTTTCATCTTTCTATCTACTCTCTCTCCTTTCTCTGCATTTTCTATCTACTCTCTCCCTTTCTTGCATCTTTTCTATTCTACTCTCTCCCCTCTCCTCCTGCTCTTTCTATTCTACTCTCCCTTTATCCTCTAATCTTTCTACAAAATATAAATATAATATATATATATATATATTAATATATATATATATATATATATATATATATATATGGGTATAATACACACCACCACACACACACACACATCGCACACACACACACACAACATTATTATTATATATATATATTATATATATATATATATTTATTATATATGGTCATATATATACATATATATATATTATATATATATATATTATATATATATTATATATATTATATATAATATTATATATTGTATATATATTACACACACACACACCACACACACACACACACACACACACACACACACACACCCACACCACACACACACACACACACACATATAATAGTATATATGATATATATATTATATATATATAATATATATATACAACTGCTCACACGTATATCTATATATTATTTATATACAATATAATATACTAATATTATATTATTATATATTATATATATATATATATATATTATATATATATATATACTATATATATGTATATGGTATGTATTTTGTACATTCCAATATACATACATAGTTGTATATATATATATTTATATATATTAATATATATATTATAATATTATATATATTTATGTATATAATATATATATTGTATATATATATAATATAACATGAATATTTCCTCTACTTCTTTATCTTATAACTAGCTATTTCATTAACTTCTTCATTCTACTAGTCATCTCTTACTCCTCTTCTTTAGTGACTATATTCTCTACATCTCAATTACTCATCTATCCTCTTCTCTCACCCTTTATAATCATGCTTCTCCCTCTATATCCCTCCCTTCTCTATTGGATAATATATCTTATTCTTTAATTATTATAATCTGTCTCACTCTATTTCTTATACTACTGTCTATACAATTCTATATATACATCTCCCTACTCTCCATACCCACTCTCACCACACACACACACACACACATAATATATATTATATATATATTCTCTCTACATCTTTCTATTACTCTCTCCCTCTCTCTCCCTTCTCTCATGTATCTTTTCTTATTTAATCTCTCTTCTCTTACATCTGTTTATCTATCTACTCTCTTCCTCTCATCTTCCTATTCTCCTTACTATTGTGCATCTATATTACTACTCTCTCCCTATATCTCCTCTGTATCTTTCTTATATCTTATCTCTCCTTTCTTCCTCTGTACTATCTTATCTAATATAATATTACTCATCCCTCTTTCTCCTCTGCATCTTTCTTATCTACTCTCACCTCCAATCTTCCTTACTGTCATCTTTCATTATATATCTCTCTCCCTCTCTCTCTCACTTCTCTTTCGCTCTTATCTTAATCTACTCTCCCCTCATCTTACTCCCTTAACTCTATATTATCTCTATACTCGTGATCCACTTTATAATTGATACCTGGTATTGTCTCTACCGGTGTGATTGTATTTATGTACACCCATGTTGATATATGTATAATATGTATCTCTAATAGTCTATGTAATCTCATACTCTTGATACGTACCAATTGACTTATATTAACTATTTTTATCGACTTGTTTATTTATTATATATATATAGATTATATGCAATACATTTCTACATGTATAGTTATTGTATATATAATTCAAGTATTTTTATACTAGTATATTATTGTAATGAGTGTTCATTATAATGATGCTATTAGCGTTATTCATATATTTTATATTATATATGATATAAAGATTAATTAATCAATAATGATGTTATAATTAGTTATATCTGGTATGCTTATGAGCATACAACCCACACACATCTTCATCACACACACAATATATATATATATATGTGGATAATTGATGTATAATTGTTACCTCTTATATTATATTGTATTATACTACGTATATACATGGGCGCTAAAGCGAAGCTATATATAGGTTCACCAAGCGCACGGATATATATCAGTCAATTAAGCTCGGTGTATATAGGTAATATAGTAGATAGATAGTTGATTTAGATTAGATAGCATAGATAGGATAGATAGATAGATTATTAGATGTAGATATAGATATAGCTATAGACTATAAGAGTTTAAATAGAGTAATTAGATTATATACTTTGATTAGTTGGTATAACAGTTATATACCATTATACATACAAAACTTTGGGTATACAGCGTTATACCATATGTGCATATACCAGTATACCATGATTTCATATTGCATATAGATATTCAATATATATATATATATATAATGAGAATATTATATATGTGATAGATAAAATTTATTCTATAATCCTTTGCGTTATAACGCAGATACAGAAGAGAGATGATTGGTTATATATATAGTATAATATATTATAGTATATATATATATATATATATATGATATAGTATATATATATATATGTGTGTGTGTGTGTGTGTGTGTGTGTGTGTGTGTGTGTAATATATATATATATATATAATATTAATATAGTATATATATATATATATGTATATACACTTTACATATTATATATATTATATATATTTAGATAGTAGTGAATAGGGTAGTATATATTGGGATTATATATATAAATAGTATATATATAGAATATTATATGACGTATATATACTATGGATATAGATATATATAGTATAATATATATTATTATATTTATTATATATATATATGAAATGTAGTATATATATATATATATAGTTATATGAGAGAGATGATAATACGAATTATTAGCAGCATTACATAAGAGTAGAGATGAGATAAGTGAGAGAGAGAGAATAGGATAGAATATAGATAGATATATATATGATAGAGCTGTATATATATATATATATTGTAAATATGTGTGAGTAGAATAGATGGATGAAGATGGAGAGAGTGAAGGAGATATAGAGTAGATGAATGAATATGAGATAGATGGTAGAGTGAGGAGTAATGAGGATGAGATGACGGATAGTAGAGATGAAGTAGTGATAAGAAGTAGTGACACAGAGACTAGATGACAAGAGACATAGGAGATCCAGTGACTCATGTGAGTGAGCGTCGAAAGGAAGAATGAGTTAAGAGGGAGAAAGGAATAAGTGAACAATAGAGTAGCAGATAAAATATGTGAAGGAAGAGATATTATATTATAGTAATGAGAGTCTACTGAAGATGCGTGAAACGCTATAAAGTGAACAGTAGTATAATTCGATATACACCATCTATTGCCATAAATGCCTGGTATTTGATCTTATTACAAGCATCGACTACAACACACCACACACACACACACACACTCGGGCTCAATAGATTACCTCCAAATACTCTAATAATTTATAAATGGTAGCTTTTACTTTTAGTATATATATTTATATTATTTGATTCATATGTGCTCAGCTATATATCTTCATCTGCTCTTACTTTGTTATGTCTTA
>NW_020870567.1:47500-52500 GCF_003789085.1 Penaeus vannamei | reverse complement strand
CCTCTTCTTCCTCCTCCCTTTTCTCCTGGTCGTTGGACTCTTAAAGTGCGTTTAAATGGGCGGAGGTGAGCGCTTGTTCAATCCGGGCGTGCGCGGTCCGTAGAGTTGGGGAAGGTGGGGAAGAAGAGGGGGGGGGGGAGGGAGGGAAATTAAAGAGACAGAGAGAGACAGCGTGATAAACGGAGAGAGGAGGAGGAGGGGGGAGAGAGAGAGAGAGGGAGAGAAGAGAGAGAGAGAGAGAGAGGAGAGAGAGAGAGAGAGAGAGAGAGAGAGAGAGAGAGAGAGAGAGGAGGAATAGATAGATAGAATAAACAGAGAGAGAGAGAGAAGAAGGAAAAGAGAAGAGAGGAAGAGAGAGAGAGGAAAAAGATAGATAGACAAATAGAGATAGATAGATAGAGAGAAAGGATACATACATACATATATATATATATATAGATAGAAGATAGATAGATAGATAGATAGATAGATAGATAGATAGATAGAGAGAGAGAGAGAGAGAGAGAGAGAGGAGAGAGAGAGAAGGAAACAGATAGAGAGAGAGAGAAACCGTAAAAAACACACACACACAAATGCGGGAGGAAGAATAATAGAGAGAGAAATGAGTCATCGGTATGAGAAGGAAAGAAACAGGAATTGGGAAGAGAAGAAAGAGAGAGAGAGATGAACTTAGAAAGAAAGAGAGAAAAGAGAGAGAGAGAGAATGAGAGAGAGAGTGTGAGAGAAGAGAGAGAGAGAGAGGGGGGGGGGGTAAAAAAAAGAAAGAAAAATCTTCCTATCTATCAATTTATCTCTCTCTGTGTCTGTCTCCCTCCTTCATCAATTTCTCACGAATTTATTTGAACGTAACGTAACACCCTAAGTGGTTGTATTCTCTCTCTCTCTCTCTCTCTCTCTCTCTCTCTCTCTCTCTCTCTCTCTCTCTCTCTCTCTCTCTTTCTTTCTTCTCTATTTCTCTCTCTCTCTCTTCTCTCTCTCTCTCTCTCTCTCTCTCTCTCTCTCTCTCTCTCTCTCTCTCTCTTCTCTCTCTCTCTCTCTCTCTCTCTCTCTCTCTCTCTCTCTCTCTCTCTCTCTCATCTCTCTCTCATCTCTCTCTCTCTCTCTCTCTCTCTCTCTCTGCTCTCTCTCCTGCTCTCTCATTCCTACTCTCCCTTCCGCCTCCTTTATTCCTCCCTCTTCCCCTTTTCCCTTTCGGCCAAAACCACAACTTAAAACAAGAAATTAACCGCAAGAATTTTCGTCAAACAGTCTCCGAGAATTTAATCTTTGGAGGCAAATCGCCCGGATGTTCACAGGCTCAGGAGGAGGAATTTCAGTGCGGAGGCTACTTCGGTTTCATTCGAGGAAGAAGGAGGTGAGGAGGAGGAGGAGGAGGAGGAGGAGGAGGGGGGGAAGGAGGGGGGAGGAGGGGGAGGAGAGAGGCAGAGGGGGGGAGGAGGAGGAGGAGGGGGGAAGGAGGGGAGAGGAGGAGAAGGGAAGGAGGAAAGGGGGAGAGGCAGGAGGAGGAGGAGGGGGAAGGAGGGGGGAGGAAGGGGAGGGGAGGAAGGGGGAGGGGGAGGAGGGAAGGGGGAAGGAAGAAAGGAGTAGGGAGGGGGAGGAAAGAGGAGGGAAGGAGGAGTGGGGAGGAGGAGGGAGAGGAAGGAGGGGGGAAGGAGGAGGAGGAGGAGGGAGGAGAAGGAGGAGGGAAGGAGAAGGAGGAGGAGGGGAGGAGGAGGGAGGAAGGAGAAGGAGAGGGAGCAGGAGGAGGAGGGGGGGAGGAAGGAGGAAGGAGGAAGGAGGAGGGGAGGAGGAGGAGGAGGAGGGGGAGGAAGGGGAGGGGGGAGGGAGGAGGAGGGGGGAAGGAGGAGGGGGAGGAGGAGGAGGGGGAGGAGGAGGAGGAGGAGGAGGAGGAGGGAGGAGGAGGAGAGGAGGGGGAGGAGGAGGAAGAGGAGGGAGGAGGAGGGGAGGAGGAGGAGAGGGGAGGAAGAGGAGGAGGAGGAAGGAGGAGGGGGGAGGAAGAGGAAGGAGGAGGAGGGGGAGGAGGAGGAGGAAGGAGGAGGGGGGAGGAGGAGGAGGAAGGAGGAGGGGAGAAAGTGAGGAAAAGTAGGAGGAGGAAGAAGGGAATGAAAAGGGAAGGAGGTGAGGGAGAGGAGGATGAGGAGCACAAGAGAAAGAGGAGAAGGAAGAAGATAGCAATGAGAAGGGAGAAGAGGATAAAAGATAAAGAAGAGAAGGAGAATAAGAGAAAGAGAGATGATGAAGAGAAGGAAAGAGAATAAGAGCAGGAGAAGAACGAAAATAAAGAATGAGAAGAAGAACGAAAATAAAGAATTGAGAAGAAGACAAAAAAAAGAAAAGGAGAGACAAAGAAACACACAAACACCCAGACAAACCAACAACCAACAAAAACAAACAAACAAACGCTTCTTAACCCAGCATCATTTTCTTCCCCCGAACCGGCATCTGGGAGAGCGAAATGTCCGTCGTAAATGAAACACGAAACGGATCTCCTAACGAATCTGTGACGCAAATAACGCAGGTGTTCTGTAAAGAAATTTCGCTTGAAGTGAACAAACATCGAAAGATCTTTTTTTTCGAATTAATGAACCCAGGTTATTAAAAAGAGAGAGAGAGAGAGAGAGAGAGAGAGAGAGAGAGAGAGAGAGAGAGAGAGAGAGAGAGAGAGAAAGAGTGAATGATGACGTGTATAATAAAATTTGTTGAACAAATAGTCAGTAAGTAGGGGTAAACATGATAAATAAACAGTAGAATAATAGTAATAAACATAACAAGTAAACGGTAGATAAGTAGTGATAAACATAATGCTTAAGCTGTAAATAAGGAGGAATAAAACCCGAATTCAGTAAACGGTAAATTCATAGGAATAAACAGATTGAATACAGCTGATGGGACAGTTAGTACGAGATGTGTTTGTGAGTGAACATGTGGAAGGTCTTGGCGCCTCGCTCATCTCGGTGCACCTGTACTCAGACTCCCAGACTCTGGAGACCTCGAGCTTAGCCCTCTCCTCTCTCTCTTGTCTAGCTGTCTGTCTGTCTGTCTGTTAGCTGTCTGTCTGTCTGTCTGTCTGTCTCTCTCTTCTCTCTCTCTCTCTCTCTCTTCTTTCTCTCTCTCTCTCTCTCTCTCTCTCTTCCGCTCCCTCCTCTTCTCCTCTAATTCCCTCTCCTTTCCTTCCATTTCTCCTGGGTCTTTTCCCTTTCCCTTCTTCCTCCTTCGTTCTCCTTTTCTGTTCCTCCATCTTATCTCCTTCTCCCTTCCCTTTCTTCTCCTCTCTTCTCCCTCAGTTTCTTACTCTTCTCCTCCTTTCTCCTTCCCTATCTTCCCTCTTTCCTCCTTCCCTTTCCCTTCACATTGGGGGGGGGGGGGGGGGGGGAGGGAGGAGGGGGGGCAGGGGGGAAGAGGAGGAGGGGGAGGGGGCACATTGGGGGGAAGGGAGGAGGGGGAAGGGCAAGGGGGGGGAGGGCGGAAGGGGGCCATTGGGGGGGGGGAGGAGGGGAAGGCACGGGAGGGAGGGAGAAGGGCAAGGGGGGGGGAGGGAAGAGGGGAAGGGGGCACATTGGGGGGGGGAAGGGAGGAGGGGAAGGGCACGGGGGAAGAGGGGAGGAGGAGGCATGGGCGGGAAGGGGCCAGGGGGGGGAAGGGAGGACATTGGGGAGGAAGGAGGGGGGGAAGGGAGGGAGGAAGAGGGGGCACAGGGGGGCAACTGGGGGGGAAGGAGGAGGGGGAAAGGAGGGGGGAGAGGAGGGGGGAAGGGCACGGGGGAGGAGGGAGGGGAAGGAGAAGGGGTATCTTGAGGGGAAAAAATGGAAGAGTCAGAAAGAAAGAAACAGTAATTAAGAAGATTGTAAGAAGATGGAGGGAGGGGAGAGATTTAGAGAAATAGAGAGAGAGAGAAGCAACAGAAGACGTACATACACACACGCATTCACAGACAAACAGAACCAGAACAAAGACAAACAAACATATATATATATATATATAATATATATATAATATATATATACCAATGACAAAGACAAAAAAAAAAGGAAAACCAGCACAATAATCCAACGAACCTGCTGATACAAAAGAGATGATGTCTGTGAATGAGAGACCATATTTCCATTCCAGATTCCCATTCCCATTCTGGATTCCCATTCCCATTCCAGATTCCCATTCTAGATTCCCCCTTCCCACCCCAGATTCCCATTCCAGATTCCTCCTTCCATACATGCACAGAATAGGAGGTACATAAGCAGGAGAGAAATACACAAAAGGATGGCGAAGGGTCCATGGCCTAATAAGTGAAGGAGGCTGACAAACAAGACATGGAAGGATGGGACGTGGAAGATGAAACACGAGAAAGAAAAAATGCAAATAGATATGAGAAGACACATGCGAATAAGAGAGAATAGTTAAGGGGGAAATACATAGAGGAGAAGGAATACACACAGATCAGTTATACATACAGAAAAAAACCGACAAATTCAGGTGAAGTAAACATATAAAACGAGAGAATTCACATAAGTACAAAAAACTGACACACACACACACACAAGAAAAAATACACACATAAAAAGCAACAATATATACGCGAAACAAAAGGAACAAACAGAGGAATTGAGAAGACGCACAAGAAGATCACGCCCACGCAGAAGAGAAATAGGAGAGGAGAGAGAAGCCTCCTATAAAGAGCTGCAGATGATAACACATAAAATCCTTGTGGTTTACTCGCCCGCGTGTGGCTGCTGTGGAACGCAAAAGGAAGAACGAAAACCGGATGTGTGCTTGAGAGGATAATAAGCACGATAGTAACAAAATCCTTCTGGGATGATGCTGGGAAGTGATGGTTTATTAGCAATAGGAAATGGTAATGATGATGATTGCGGTGATGATGGCGGTAGCAAGGATAGTGATGATGATAATAGGAGTAGCAGCGCAGAAATAATGATGCAGAATGAACGAAAACGATAAAGGTAATGATGATAATGATACTAAAAGTGATAACGATAATAATGATA
>NW_020870567.1:32500-42500 GCF_003789085.1 Penaeus vannamei | reverse complement strand
TCATTTCAGTAAGCAAGAATAGGATGAATACTATTTGTTTTTCACTATTTTGAAACTTCTCACGTGGATGTAATCCAAATAGTTTAGAGTTATTTTTTTGTTATATTAGCGTCATCATGATTCATAAGCAGATCACACATAGATTTCATGCTAAAATGATAAATATGAATTTCAACGCGTTTTCCTTCATTTTAATGATGATAAAAGTAATGATAATGATAATGATGATAATAATGATAATGATAGAATAATGATATTAATAATAATATTGATGATTAATGATAAATATAATAATAATAATAATAATAAATAATAATAATAATAATAATAATAATAATAATAAATAATAATAATTAACAAAAAATAATTATAACAATGATATCAATCATAATGATAATGATATTAATGATGATAATAATCACAATAATAGCAAGAACAACAATAGTAATAACGGTAATAGTAATAATAATAATGATAATTATGATAATTGCAATGGTAATAATAATGACAACAATGATAACAATGTTGATATTAATCATATCTGCAATAATGATAAGAATAACAAAGCAAAAAGATCAACAGAAAAAATATATGCACAAAACATGAAAAATAAGAAGACGAGAGGAAAGAGAAGGGGGGGGGAGGAGGAGAGGAGGAGGAGGAGGAAAAGAAAAAAAAAGGAGAGAAGAAGAAGGAGGAGGAGGAAAAGAAGAAGAAGGAGAAGAGGAAAAAGAAAGAGGAGAAGAAGAAGAAGAAAAGTAGATGAACTAGGGGATGCAAAACAAGAACAACGCAAATAAAAAGAAAAGGAAGGCCAAAAAAAAAAAAAAAAAGAAAAAACCTGAACGTAAATAACCCAACTACCCACGCTCATCTCATTGCCAAGTCTCGCCACAAAATTCGTTTACATTTTCTCTCCCATCAACATTAATACTATCCGTGTTAACAAGATTACACCTGAACTATGAAACTTGGCTGCAAATGAATCCTGCTGGACTGCAATGTTTTTTGCACCATTTTGCGGTATGAAAGAGGACAGTATTGGCGTTGTTTAATTATGGTGAGTCATTCGTTTTTCATACCTTGTCCTTTTTAGTTCAGCTGTTTATTTCGTATTTTCTTGGGAGATCTATGGAAATGGAAGTGGAGGAGGAAGGAGGAGGGAGTAAGAGGATAGAGATAGAAAGGGAGAGGAATGGGAGGTAGAGGGAGAAATGAAGAAAGAGAGAAAGAGAAAGAGCGAGAAAAAGCGAGAGAGAGAGACAGAGAGAGAGTGGGGGGAGAAAGAGAAAGAGAGAGAGAGAGAGAGAGAAACTAAGAGAACGAACAACACAGAGAGGATGATAAATAAAAAGATAGAAATAGAGAGAAAATAGAAAGAAATAGAAATGGAGAAAAAATAGAAAAAGAAATAAAGAAAAAAAGAGAAAATACAGCAACAGTCCAATCTCCAATATCTATAATGTATCGAGATTAAACTGATTACCCTTTCTGTTACACTAATTAATTCACAAACTAGAAATTTATGGAAACTGTCAGACAGACATATAGATAAATATAAACCCAGGATATGTTAGGGTTTTAAAGTGAAGTAATTAGATAAATGTTGACATTTGGCGCAAATGTAATGTGTGACCTGAACATGTCGAGGATTCCATGGCCTCCCGCTCGTACGTTAGCCGCCATCTTGAAAAATGGTCGCCATACACACACACACACACATATATATATATATATATATATATATATATATATATATATTATATAATATATATATAATATAAGAGAGAGAGAAAAGAGAAGAAAGAGAGAAGAGAGAAACAGCGAAGAAAGAGAGAGAGAGACGAGAGAGAGAGAGAGAGAGAGAGAGAGAGAGAGAGAGAGAGAGAGAGAGAGAGAGAAGAGAGAGAGAGAGAGAGAGAGAGAGAGAGAGAGAGAATGAAGAGAAAGGGAGATGAGAGAGAGAGAAAAGAGAGAAAGTGTGGGAAAGAGAGAGAGAGAGAGAAAGGGACATAGAGAGAGATAGAGAGAGAAAGAGAGAGAGAGAGAGAGAGAAGAGAGAGAGAGAAAGAGAGAGATAGAGAAGAGAGAGAGAAAAAGGAGAGAAAGAGAAAGAAAGAGAGAGAGAGGGAGAAAGGGAGATAAAGAAAGAGAGAAAGGGAGACAGATAGATAGAGAGAAAGGGAGACAGACAGAAAGTGAGGGAAAGACATCAGACAGTTTGGCTTCGTTCCTCCCGATCGACTGCTGACCTTCTTCTCCTTCGTCAAGACACTGGACATCGCGGCGCCCTCGACCGAGTGTGGTTCAAAAGGCTCCTCGCTAAACTACAAGCAAGAGGCCTAAGCAGCAACCTCTCGCGGCTCTTTGGTGATTACCTCACTGGAGGAGCACTGCGAGTAGTCATCGGAGGCCAGTCATCCCACAAGTACCCGATACAGGCGTCGGTACCACAGGGATCTGTACTTGGGCCAATCCTATGGAACATCTACATAGATGATTTGCTTAGGGAACATCCCGAAATCTCAGCGTATGCTGATGACTGCACATTTTCTATGTCATACCAGCGTGAGGATCATGGCACCGTAGTAATGGATATGAATTCGAAGCTACAGGCAATCCACGACTGGGGATCACAATGGCAAGTAAGTTTTGCCGCCAACAAGACCCGGGCAATGGTTGTATCCCGGTCTCCAGCTGCATCAGACGTCATGAAGGACAAGTTTGTAATGAACAACACCGCCCTTCCACTCGAGGACTTTATTTCAATCCTCGGTGTCGACATAGACAGCGAGCTCAGATTCAACAGACACGTCAGTAGGATCTGCAAAACAGCTTCTCTGAAGGTGACAGCTCTCCGACGTGCATCTCGCCTCCTGAATCCTCAAGGAATTCTCGCGCTGTACAAGTCCCAGGTCAGACCTCATCTAGAATCTGCCTCGTCGGCCTGGTCTTCTACTGCGCCCACCAACCTCAACAGGCTGGATGAGATAGAAAAACGGGCTCTCAGGCTTATCCAGGAAGCCAACAACCCTTCTCACATCGGCTCTAACGGTGCTCCACAAGGCTCAGGTGCAGCAGGTGCCTCCTCTATCCAGCCTCCGTCTCCCACCGCACGGCCGAGAGAGAAGAACGAGGACGGTACACTCTAATCAAATTCAAAAAAATTTACTTTATTCCATTTGTTACAATGGTTATTCTTATCATATACATAGTGATTACAGTACAAATAAATACAAGTTAAACATAGAATCAATGGTGTTATATATGTCTTGTCTATTCTTATATTTAGAAACCTGATGTTTCGGCTCCTGGTAGAATTTCCGAGGTCACGGTCTAGCCAGCATCAGCGCAACTTCTCGGCCAGAGCAGCACGACTGTGGAACGAATTCACATCCACCACCGATGTCGCCGAAATGACCACGTAGCAAGAAGAAGACAGCGACAAACCGTCACCTCTGAATCTCCTGTACACTCATGGCGATGAATAAGGCGACATTGTATATAACCTTGTTATTCATTAATTCCTTTTGTTTGTTTAATTTCATAGATAAAGCTGGATATTGTGTACAAAGAAGTAGGTTGGGTTTTCAAATAAGCTCCTTTAGATAACTTTTAACCCGCAAAAAGATTCCTGTAAGTTCTATATAAACTGGTTTCAACCTATATATATCTGTACGATGATTATAAATAAAGATAACAAGATTTTGTTTTGATTCCATTTGTTACAATGGATATTCTTTGCTGTGACATACTGTCTGTTTTATTTTGCCCAAATCTCCCCTTATGTGCAAGGAGTGGCCGGGGTTACCACTCACTGGCCGGGCGTGGGACTGAACGCAGGTCCGCAAGATTGCTAGACCGGCACCTTACCGCTGCGCCAGCACAGCATACAAAAACGCGAGAGAGAGGGAGTGATAGAGGGAGAGGGAGGATGAGAGAGAGAGAGAAAGAGAGAGAGTGATAAAGAAAGATAAAGAGAGAAAAATAAAGAGAATGAATGAAAAATAGAGAGAGAGGGAAAGACAGACAGTAAGACACACACACACACATAGAGAGAGAGAGAGACAGAGAGAGCGAAAGAGAGACAGAGAGAGAGAGAGAGAGAGAAAGAAATAGAAAGAGAGAGAAAGAAAGAGAAAGAGTGAAAGAGAGAGAGAAAGAGAGAGAGAGAGAAAGAGAAGAAAGAGAGAGAGAGAGACGAGAGAGAAAGAAGAGAGAGAGAGAGAGAGAGAGAGAGAGTGACAGAGAGAGAGAGAGAGAGAGAGAGAGAGGGTGACAGAGAGAGAGAGAGAGAGAGAATGAGAGACAGAGAGACAGACACACAAACAGAGAGAGAGAAAGAGAGAGAGGGAGAGAGAGACTCACAAACAGAGAGAGAGAGAGAGAGAGAGAGAGACTCACAAACAGAGAGAGAGAGAGGGAGAGAGAGAGAGAGAGACGAAAAAATATACATACAGGCGAAAATGAGATGGACTAACGCATAGATCAAATTATAAACATGCAGAATGAGAAATTGTCAAAATGAATGATAGACTTAGCTGCTTAAAAAAAACAATCGAGTTCCCTGAATTATTGCCGTAAATACGTAAAATCATGTCACAAACTCTTTGGAATAATGAGAAGTGCCCAGACAATGCGGGTTATTAATTTTGAAAATAACGGAATTGCTAGTTAGTCCTAATGGCATATTTGAGCACTGTATATATGTATATATACATATTCAATTCACACACACACACAGAAAGAGAAGTTTCTCTTCCCAAGTCGTCTCTTCCACCCTCCCCTCCCTCCTCCTCTCACCTGTCCCTTCTCTCCTCCTTCTTTCCACCTCCCTCCTCCCTCCTCCTTATTCCCTCATCCTCTCCTCACACGGTTCCCACAGTCACCCTCCTCTTGGGTCGGCCTCTACGCACTCCTGACATCCTCCTCTCTCCTCCTACTCTTCTCACTGCAGTCTAATCGACCGAGGCACACACGATATCATTACAATCATCATTCACACACATCACCATATCACACACACACATACACACATATAATAACACTTCATATTATCTATTAAGTCGATACTTCATTATATATATTTCTTCTATATATCTTCGACTTTCTTTGGTTCGCTATACAATGTCTATTCATATGGTACTTGCTTATCTGTTACTTTCACTTAATAATCTATGTATCTTTGATGTGTGTTATTATTGTATCTTACCGTCTCTGTCTTATACTTCACTGTTATTATATATATCTATTGTATTCATCTATATCTGTATATTACTACTATATCTACTTTATCACCTATTGTGTGTCTATGGTTATTAGTATTCTATCTATCATGCGATTATTATCATTATACTAATCTTCTCACTTACTCAAACATATATACTTATACTATATATAATCTATTTATATTTCTTCATATTATATATGTATTCTGTATATATAACTATATCTATATTCATACTCTATATAATTATATATAACTCACCTTAGTTGTATGTATATATACTATATTCTACATTATATATAGTTCTATATTATATCTATATTTATATACTATATTTTATCTATATTATATATGCATATACTAATATTATTTCCTACTTACTATATTCACATATCTCTATACATTTTCTACTCATATATCATATTACTATCTATCTCTTCTATATATTCTATATATTATATATATCATAATATCTATATCTTCTATATCTATGTTACTATATATATAATATCTTCTTATATACTTCTCTTTCTCATCTCATACTCTATATATGTCATGTATATCACTCTCTCTCTTATATCTCTCTTCTTTATTATTCTCATATATCTGCTATCTATCTATCTCTATATATTCACTCACTATACTCTCTCTCTCTATTACTCTTACTATTATATACTAATTATATATATTCTGTATATTTTCCTCTATTTTCCATTATATATTTATTATCTCATTCTATTCTCATATATAGCTCTATACACCTTTATATTATTGTATCCTGATAAATTGAATGAATGAGAAACCTAGTTTATGTGTCGTCGTGTGTGTGTGTGTTGTGTGTGTGTGTGTGTGTGTGTGTGTGTATGCTGTCGCTGTTGTGTGCTTGTGCTGTGTGTGTGTGTGGTGTGTGTTGTGATTGTCGATGTGTGTGTAGAGTCGCTGTGGTGTGTGTGTGGTCGTGGTGTGTTGTGTGTGTGTGTCGCGTGCTCGTGTGTGTGTGATATAATCACTACTTTATCTATATTTATCACCTCACCCTCCTCTATATACCTCATTATACACCTATATACCCCATTATACTATACTATCATACGCATATCATATATTTTTTTATAACATAATATAGGGTACTTGTATACTTTTTTCCACCACTACACACACACACGGACAGCGAGACTCACATATATATACTATATATATCCTATAGTTAGGGACGTCTATACGATAACTATTTGTGGTTTCACCACTATTATATATACATATGATCAAATATACTTTTTATCGTCTAGTATACTATAAATTATATATATACATATATGTGTATATATATATCTTATGTATATATCTCGCGTATTATTATTGTTATTATCACCTCACTATTACTAAGTGACCTACTATTTTGTATAGTGCAACTTATATATACTATCGGTGCCCCTTTATACACGCGTTTGGCCTATGGCATACCCTTCACTACCTCTTTCCTCCTTCTTTCTACTTATTTTATACACCTCTATTCGCTATACATTTACATTCTACATATACTATATACCTCATTTTCTATATAATTTATAATATATAAACTGGGCATACCTACTATTATATATAATATCATATATATATATGTATATATATATGTATCTATAGTATATATATATAATAAGAATATATAATATATATATATATATATATATATATATATATAATGTATATGTATATGTATATATATATATTTATATTATATATATATTATATACTTCCGTGGACTATAATCTCGTATATCCCTTCCTCTTACTACCATATATCATATCTATATACTATATATATATACCTTATATATATATTCCTTTACATACTATATATATCCCCTACTACTCTCTTACTACCATAGTATATAGTACAATAATATCACTGGCTACTATATACTCTTTTACTCTATATCATACTGACTGTTATCTCTCACCTCTATATGCTATACTTTTTCATCGTTATATATATTTTCTTATTTATTTCTACTATATTATAGATTCTACTCATCATCTCATATAAAACTATAAACTAGTATATAGGCACAGGGCCATACCGTATATTATATATATATAATATATATATATATGTATATATACTATATATATAATATTATATATATATATATATATATGTATATATATATATCAATATATATATGACATGTATATATCTTATATCTATATCTATGTTTATCATACTATAATCTATATTATATTATACATATAATATATATTTTCCATTTTATCATACGTACTCATATCTATATATATTATATATATATGTACTATATTATATATAATATCACTATACCTTTACTTACTCCAATCACCTAGAAGGTACAACGACATAATAATATTGGCGTGTGTCTGTTAACTGAAAATATACCTGAATAATAGAGAGAGAGACAGACTAGAACACACACATACTCCTTCACATACTCCACACACACACCTTGACCTCACAATGAGATGAGCAGCAGAGAGAGAGAGAGAGAGATACGAGAGCATAGAAGAGAGAGTAGAGAGAGCAGATAGAGCAGGCAGCGAACGAGGGGACGAAAGACGAGAGAGAGAGAGAGAGAGGGATGGAGAGCAGCAGATTATCGTCACTTCAGACTTGTTCTCTGAGACTTCTTCTCCTAGGGGCCGGCCTTTTTCCTCATTCTCCGCGACGGAATACTCTAACAGGCACCTAGGGCAGCCGGCTGCCATAATGATCAGAGTCACGCGATCGAGAGAGAGAGACGAGACGCTATTCTCGAGAGCACTCTGATGAGAGCACGATGCAGAGACGAGAGAGAGAGGGAGAGACGAGAGAGAGAGATTGTAGCAATCCGATCGCAGAGCAGAATTCACTGGGAAAATGGCTGAACGAGAAGAGGAGGCAAGAGTGAGGTTAGGGGGGACAAGTGGGGGGAAGGAGGGCTAGAGAGAGAGAGGAGAGAAAGAGAGGAGAGAGAGATGAGAGAGAGAGAGGAGAGAGAGAGAGAGAGAGAGAGAGAGATGAGAGAGGAGAGAGAGATCGCAGAGAGAGAGAGAGAGAGAGAGAGAGAGAGAGGAGAGAGCAAGAGTGAGTTAGGTGGGAGGGGGAAGGGAGCAAGAGGGATAGGGCAGACAACTCATCAAAACTTTAGTCATTATCGACATTCAGATTCTTTTTTCTTTCTTTCTTTCTTTCTTCTTTATTACCGAGAAAGCCTGGTAATAAATACAAAGATAAATGACAGCAAAGCTCTATCGAAAACCAATGATTTCGAAAAAGATAAATGCGACAGTTATGATGTGTGTTTCTCTCATTCTTCTTTTAGTGGGTCTTTCTCTTCCCATGTCTATCTGTGTATTTATTTGTTTTTGTGTTCTCTCTATTAGTGTGGCTATCTATCTGTCTCTCTGTGTCTATCTCTTTCTCTGTAGCTTTTTCTCTCTCTCTCTTTCTCTCTTCTTGTCTCGGTTCTCTCTCTCGGTCTCTCTCACTCCTCTCGGTTCTCTCTCTCTTCTCTTTCTCTGTCGGTCTCTCTCTCTCTCTCCTTTAATCTTTCGGTCTCTCACCTCTCTCACTTTCTCTTTCTTGTTCTTTTTTTTCGTGTCCTTTCCTCTTCTCTCATGCCTTCTTCTTCCTTTCTCTTTCCCGCGTTTTTCTTCCTTTTCTCCCTTTCCCCTTCCGCTCTATCTCTCTCACTAGGGCAACTGCTACTTTCTCTTTTTCGGGTCTCTTTCTCATTCTTCTCCCCTTCCTCCTTGTGTCTCATCTATCTCTGCTCTTTTCTCTGTCGGTCTCATCTATCTCTTCTCTTTCCTCTTTTTCTCGGCTCCCTCTCTCTCCCTCCTCTCCTCAACATACCGTCTCAACATGCTCTCCTCTCTCCTTCGGGTCTCCTCTCTCTCTTCTCTCTTCTCTTTCGGTCTTCTCTCTCTCCCTCTCGTCTTTCTCTTTCTCTCTCTCTCTCTCTCTCTCTCTCTCTCTCTCTCTCTCTCTCGCTCCTCTCTCCTCGTCCCTCTCCCTCTCTCTCTCTTCTCCCTTTCTTCTTTTTGTCGGTCTCTTTCTCTTCTCTCTTTTCCCTTTCTCTCACCTCTTGCACACTTCGTCCTGTCTCCCATCTTTCTCCCCACCTGTAAGACTATCAATTTATTCATACGTCAGTCACCATCACATTGCAACAAATCTATTTCTGGACAACCCAGATGATACAAGACCTCCAAGTGCAGATTAAAAAGAAGCTTTAAAGTTTTGTGCATGATTGCGTGATGCTTTTCCATAAATACTTTTTTTTTTTTTACATAACTTATCTAGCCTATTCTTCTCCTCGGTAGGATATCCGTGAGCTGTTTTAATACTTTCTCTGNTCTCTTCTGTTTATAAATACGGTAAAAATAGGAATCAGTTCTTTAGCACAATAAATACTTAAAGGATAATTTTTCAGATTATAAATACTATGTTAACAAATAAATAAAATACTATTCTCTTCTGTTACTCTTGCTCATTCTTCTATTCGACAAAAAACGAACTTGAAACAAAACACATATAATAAGATGAAACAAAAGACAGTGCAATAATAACTGCAGCACCAACAACAAAAGAAACAACAAAATTTTTTATTACCTCCATTCTTCTCTCTCTCTCTGGTACATTTTCATTCTTATTCTTTCTTCTTCGCTTTCTTTATATCTATCTTCTTTCGTTCATATAATAAGGCTGTGTAGGCCTATCTTTCAACGTGTAAATACGATGGGTATTGTTAAGAGTGAT
>NW_020870567.1:10000-12500 GCF_003789085.1 Penaeus vannamei | reverse complement strand
TTATCATCAATAGAATTATTATTATCAGTGTCGTTGTTTTTGATATGATCATTATAGAATTTTTAGTATAATTTTTTTTGTTATTATTATCATTATTAGAATTATCATCATTATTGTTGTTATTACTATAGCCATTTTAAATCATTATTATCATTATTAGAATTATTATTAACATTATTGTTGTTATTACTATAGTTATTAGAATTATTATTATCATTACTACAATTATTATTACTATTATTTTTGTTACTATTATCATTAAGAGAATGATCATTATCATTATTCTTGCTGTTCTTATTATCATCATTAGAATTATTATTATCATTATTGTGTACTGAATACCAAAGCAGTCTCTCATTCTTTCTGCTTGCTCCGAATCTCTGCGAATCTTTCTGCGCATTTTAGTGTCGGGATCACCCATGGGATCCCTACTCTACCCAGTGGCCTGCACCAGAAAACTTGGCAACTACTTGAAATTCTTTTGATATACCATCCATATGTATGAATGTTTGTCACTCTTCCGTGGCATTCTCTGCAAGTATTGTGTCATCCTTCCATCAGTTGTCAATTTATCATACACCACCTTCACCGTTTCTTAACGAACAAACCATAGTTATTCCTTCCCTGTCCTATCCTTATTTCCCCGAGTAAAAGCGACTTTCATATCTCTGCACTTGCCTGAAGGCGGGGGGCGCGGGGGCTGTGCGGGGATGGAGGGTGGAGGGGGGGGGGGTCGCTGCGAGCCATGACACACGTTTCAAATGCTTTTCCGCATTATTCCGACATTGCGATAGTCACGTTTTCGGCCTCGTAATGTTGAAGGCGTTGACAAAGCACGCAACAACAATTATATAATACAAATTTAAACACAACACAAATTCATTCCGGGAGACTAAAAAAGAAAAAAAGAAAAGAAAAAAGGGCATCAGGACTAGCTTCCAGAGGTTTCCCTGGCGGATCAAGAAAGTTGTCGAATAAAAAAGTCAAGAGAAATATAATTATAAGGCGGCGATTGAAATGTTTGAGCATGTAATTTCAATGTTTGGCATTTAGATTTATGACGCTGAGACAACGCAGTAAAACATAAGAGAAACTATTGGTACATGCTATTTTGTTTTTCAGTACAATGAAATCATTTGTCTATTTTACACATTTCCGTTTGCCCGCAAGCCTTCTACAACATTCACTCATATTCATTCATTTTCTCGTTTTGGAATTTTCCACTCATTCATTTAGTCTCTCTCTCTTTATGCCATTCACTCTATATTTTTTCCTTTCTTTTTGTTCCTATTTGTTTATTTACCTCACTCTCTCTATATCTGCCATTCTCTGAGGCTCGAATCGCAGGCAGCAATTGGCTTCTGTGTAGACTGCTGGGTAATCTGAATTTCCCGGCCCGGGTCTATGACGATCCTTCCTAAAATTGCTCGTCTGCACCTCAGCCTCTTCTTCTAAGCCTGTGTCGCCTCTCACTAAAACAAATACCATTCAGAAAATAAAGGTGATGCGATATAAAAGGTGTAGCAGTTTTTATCCCGTTTTTCAGATTTAGGTCTGTAGCTAGGCAGTGTGTACGAGCTATTTCCGTCGAATTTACTCAGATTAAATCTGACTTTGAAGATTATTATCAAACTATGTCAGTAAACGAATCCTAGCGTAATTCAATTGGGAATAGCCATGTATGATCTATCTTCCGTTTGTCTAACATAATTGTTGGCCATGCAATCGTGAAACGACTGTTATTTCTTTAATGAGGATCATGAAAATGTTTGGTAACCAAAGGTATAATTACATCTAACTGTATTAGCAATTTGTCACATTAAGATATTTGTAATCTAAACTCTGATAATTTGTTGTTGCCAATCATAGTATGTCCGATATTGGTACCATGATAGAAAACCACTATTTTGACATGATATCAATATTGACACGCAGAAAACTGACTTGGAATAAGGCTCTCCTCTCGTTCCATACATGCAGCCTAACTGCTCTTGATGAAAGGTATGACATCAGGGAAGAATCAAAGCATATAATTCGCACAGTCTTAGAAACCTATATAAAATAATCAGGAGGTAAAGCGTTCTTAACCAGAAGATCATTCACAAATTAATATGTTATATTGTGTAATTTCCAAAGAAAAAAACTATAGTGCTCTCATATGTATTTCGGCAATTTAGAAGCTAATGTTTTACATAATCTCTAAAAAATCAAATGAAAGCTAGAATACTGAATATATTCCCTGATGAAAGCTGAAACTGGCTAACAACATTCCGTTTTCCACAAATTCTAAAGAAAAAACTCCGCTCACACTCTGAAATGATCAACGACCTCGCTCCAGCCACAGAACAGAAACCAGTTCAGCAACTTGGTAATTATTATTTCAAGGCCCGAGCCAATCTTCAGCAATTCCCCAAAGCAAACAAAGAATCCAAAGAACTGAAAGCCCAAATTCGCGTCAAGCAATCAGAGCAATTTCTGCGAAGTATTAACCATTAAATAT
>NW_020870566.1:87635-92427 GCF_003789085.1 Penaeus vannamei | reverse complement strand
TTTTTTGTTTGGGGATTCCCTTTTAAAATCCTTCAACCCTTCAAAAAAAAAAACTGTAACCCCCATTTAATTTGGTTAACAGTTGCCAAAAACAAATCTTTTACAACTTGTGGCTTCTAATAACGTTTTTTAATCTCTCTACCTTATTTACTCGATAATACCTTCCTTTAAGACCTCAGATATACATACCTAACACTCGTATCCATCATTACATTATAAAAGCTTGTTTAATCATAAATAGTTAAGCTATTATAGCACAAACACCATACTTTACAGGGACTAAGACAAGGGGTATGGGGCATACCTTGTGGAAAGTTTCCACCATTGTGTTACAATTCAACATGTACTGTTGTTTTAGAGGAGAAGATGACATAAATCTATCAAGGAAGCAAGGCATGGGCCTGCAAGTATACTAAAGAAGTCATATTTTCCTAGTGCAGATCAACTTTCTGTCTCTCATCATATGCACATGCCCACGCACCCCACACACACACACACACCCACACACAACACACACACACCACACACCCACACTTACACACCACACACACACACACACGCATGCACGCACGCACGCACGCACGCACACCACGCACGCACGCACATGCCACGCACCACGCATGCACCCACCTACGCACGCACCCACGCACCCACGCACCCACACACACCTTTGGAAAATCCGGTAAAGTTATAATTCAATGGTTCCTCTGGTGTAAGGTTCTTAAAAATGGCAAGGAAACCATTGCCATTGTACAAGGTTTACCTTCTCAAGGAAAAGACATATAAAAACCCATTACTTTTTTTGGCATTTATGTATTTTCCATTATCATATAAACTGTTAAACTATTTTCTTACCTAATCTCACTTGCACATCACTCGACTGGGTAAATTTTCATTCTGTACAATAAATAAATTATCTTAACAAGAAATAATATATCAACACTCTAAAAACTCTCATAGAAAATATTTTCCTAAAAAAAATACACAAGAGACAACACACTTTTGTGATACCAGAGAAATAATGTGACGTCATACCATACGACCAAGCTATGGCAGACTTCGTGCTTTATGTATTTCTAGGGATGCACAATGAAAAAAAAAATCCATAAAAAAATGATCTGCATCACACTAAAGAAAAGATACTAAAAATATTTCTAAATGTTTTTTGTTTTTTTTGTGTGTAATAAGTGTTACTATTAATTTAAAAGTACACATGATTATGTACCAACACAATTAAACAATTTATGCTAAAAAAGAAAGGAAAAAAGATGAAGATAAACAATAAACAGAAAAAAAAAGAAAATACGATAAAGACAATAAAGAAAATCATATCAATAATATAAGTCCAACCAAGAAAAAAAGGAATAATATGGAATGTCACCATATGTCTTTCACTGTCAAAGGGGAAAAATAGTGTCGCATTTCGCATTCGATTACTTTAGCTGGTTGCCAAGTTTCGCCGTCTTGAAGTCTGACCGGAGTTGGATGAAACTGGCTAGCACAGTGCGATCCAAGCCACTCTGGGAAAGAAGGAGAACATACAATAGTAACATTGCCAACAACAAAAAGTAACAATGATCATGATAATGACTACTACAACAATGAAGATATAAATAATAATAACAACAACAACAACAACAACAACAATAACAATAACAATAACAATAATAAACAACAACAATAATAATAACAAATAACAATAACAATAATAATAATAATAATAATAATAATAAACAATAACAATAATAAATAAATAATAATAAATAACGATAATAATAATATTAATAATAATAATAATAATAACAATAATAATAATAAAATAATAAATAATAATAATATATAATAATATAATAACAATAATAACAATAATAATAATAAATAACAATAATAATAATAACAAATAATAATAACAATAACAATAATAATAATAATAATAATAATAATAATAATAATAATAATAATAATAATAATAATAATAATAATAATAATAATAATAATAATAATAATAATAATAATAATATAATAATATAATAACAATAATAACAATAATAAAATATAACAATAATAACAATATAACAATAATAATAACAATAATAACAATAATAACAATAATAATAATAATAATAACAATAATAATAACAATAACACAAATAAAAATAATTCAACTGTATGGCTCTACCAAGCCCAGTAATAAAAACAACAATAAGAAACAAAACAGAACTGAACCAGCTGATCTTACCAGCTGATCTCCTGAGCAGACCATCTTCAAATTCTCGGGGGACACCTGGAGAAGTTTGCATAGTGTGTGAAGAGTGTCGAACAGCGAGTTCACCAGAGGGATTTTGAAGCTCGCGACACACTTTCTGTACTCGTTGACGTCGCAGATGACGGCCATGGCACCTGCGGGGAAGGGAAAATGGATTAGGGGTCAGTAGGGTAGTTGGACAAGGGGCGATGGAACAAAAGGAGACAGGAGTCACAGGGTTAAAAGTCATGGAATGAAAAAGGATTAAATAAAGAGAGTGCAACATGAAAGTAGTGGTAGTGGAACAGGGCTGAATTAAAAGATTGCAAAATGATAAAATGAACTGGGGCTCAACAAATGCTTACTGAAAAAAAAAAAATACTGAATAACATATAGCACAAGGAAACACGGGTAAGTAAATAAACAAAGAAATGAAAGAGGGGTAAGTAGATAAAGAAATGAAAGAAGGGTAGGTAAATAGCAATAAAAATTAAATATGGCTAAATGAATAGATAGTGCAATGCTACAGGCTGAACACATAGACAGAGAACACTAAAAGGTAATTCGGCAAAGGAAGTGATGTACAATGTCACCACAAAGAATAATTATTAGAGGCTAATTATATTCCTATTCTGATACCAATATTACTAACATTATTATCAAAAAGAACCTGGCAAATTTATGAATGGAGAAATGTTAATACAAATTCTCAGAAAATTGTCAGAATTTTCAACAGACTATTATACCTATAACCTATGCAAGATATCAGACTAAATTTTCCTATTGCTAACTGGTTCATAGTAAAGAACAGTAATATAATGTATAATAACTAAAAATAAAGATAATTTCTTTAACAACAAAAATAGCAAAACCTACAAATAACCACAGTAACCATAATAGTACTGCTAATAATAATGATGATAATAATAATAATAGTATTACTAAATATATCCATAATTTTGATGAAAATGAGGATCACACTGGGACAGCTATCTGCCCCAGACAATAAGTATACAAACAACCATGTGCACAGTAATGTGAGACATGAAGCCAAATAATTGCTTAGGATTGGAGTTTCCAAAGATGGAGATCTACTAGACAAGGCTATGGCTCCCCCTGGAGATGATAACCACAGATGCAGCCAACCACTAATAAGTGAAATGCCCCTACGTAATCCTCCCACTATAAAGACTTTTTACATTTGAGAGGGTGATTACATCAGCTGTTTCAGTTCTATCAATAGTAGTGGAAAATAATCATCCTTAAACAATCACTGCAAATCACATACCACCAACCAGAGGGTCTATCTCTAGTTAAACTTAGGCAATTACTCGGAAGCACAAAAATAACAAAAGAAGTCCAATACTCCACCTACTAAAGCAACAGAAGCAAACCAATAACGACCATAACAGTGGTAAAGAAGCACTATACCTGTGGCACTGTATTCAAACTTCATCAGATGGTCCAGGATGGTGCGATGGAGCCTCAAACCGAGCTCAAGCAATGCACTCTCGACATTGTGCCCATCTAAAGTATCCCTCACACGCTCTGCCACCACACTGATCCACCTGACGACGCGTTGGCAAGCCTGGGAGTGGGAGGTGTATGTATGAAAATCAATGTATAATTGATGCATTAAGTGTCTGTAAATTTGAGCATGACATAGTACAGGAGACTGTAATATGGAGAATTCAAATATAATAGATTTTACAATATGGAAAAAAATAATCATCGATATCATTCAGATCAACATTAACTGATTCATTTAACAATAAGGAAAGGCCTAATATATTTAATGACAAAACATCATTTTTTGATTCCACATACACAAAAAATTACAAGGGCAATAAATATCAATTACTGAAATATAACAATTCTTCTTCTGGATTTCACATTCTGAAAAGGCATTATCTGAATTCCAAGAAATCACAAAATAGATAACAGTTTCACAAAGTGAACAGGAGAGAACTGATGTACCGGTGTGACGTTGGCAATGAGAATATCATCGTTGTCAGGCTTGAAGTCTGTACGCTTCTGTTCTGTGGTGAGGACATGCCTGACATAGTTAGTGATGGCAGATAAGGTTCGGTCAAGGCCAAGGTCCAGCTTCTGCTCCAGGTTGGTGCCCATCTGCTTCTTCTTCTGCAGACAGTCACCATGTTTTGGTGTTGAGCTGGAAACAGAGAATTAAGTTTTATTTGTATACTTGTTTTTGTTTGGCATTTGGTATAATGAAAACAATTAAACAATCCATTCATGAATATTTGCTGTATTGTCAATCTCAAAGATATTCTCCAGGGCTGCTTTGTCTTGTGGCATGTCCCAGAAAAATCTGTTGTCTGATGTGGGGAAAAAGTAATTTCAGGCTCAGGCATCTTGACAACAAAAATACTTAGAGTGGGTAAACTATAATAACATTAACAAGAATAACTAGACACATATCCCACCTACAGATGATAAAGACAAGACATAGATAGATATGAACTTAAAAGAATCTAGTCCATCTATTAAGCCTCACATTATTAATGGAACAAGGCTGTCACTGAA
>NW_020870566.1:75135-80135 GCF_003789085.1 Penaeus vannamei | reverse complement strand
GGCATCAGATAAGGCTTTAAAGATATATAAATACAGAAGAGAGTAAAAAAGTAAACAAAAATAATAACTAACGATAAACAAATAATAAATATACAAATAAGTAAAACAAGAAGAAAAAAACCTTTCTGAACACATCTTCCCCCAAAATTTGAACCTCCTTCAAAAAGAAAAAGAAAAAACAACATAGCCTACCTGCAGCTGCCCCTGGAAGATATTGAGCACAAACTTGCCCATGACCTGGTCAGGGTTGGTGAACACCTCGTTGATGAGTGTCTCGGACCGATGGCACAGAGGGACCACTTCAAGGAACAAGTCTCGCGATCTCAGGGCTCCCTGTAGGTGATAGGCAGGATCCAGTTACCAAGTTTTACATAAATAAATATGGCTCTTTCATCAGTGATTATAGGATTAAAAACATAACAATAGCTACCATTATTACAATACTAAAAACAATCATAATCATAACTGCATAAATAACAAGAACATTCAATGACAGTAGTAACAATGATATTCTCAATGATAATAATAATATTAGTAAAAACAACTACAGCCACTACTGCAGTAATAATCACAATCATAACCATAACAATGCTAAAATACCAAGATACCCACCACCAACAATGTTAATTACCAAACTCGCAGCTATCATAAACAAACATGAATAGTAACAAACCACGGCAACACCCATTGGACCCACATGCTGCGCCTCCTCGATGAAGGCGTCAACGCATTGCGAATAGCCCTTGAAGTGCGACAGGATGGCTGCAATCTCCTTCATGCGGTCTTTGTCTCCCGCCCGGTGCGCCTTCACGAATTCCATGATTAGTGACCTCTCGATTTCATCATACTTCTCACCAATCTTCTGCTTGGCATTCTCAAACCTTGTGGGTAGGTCAAGGGGTTGGAAGAATAGGGAGAGAAACAGAGCGGAGAAAGTATACAGGAGGAAGAAGGACAGAGGAGAGAGGGAGGAAAGAGGAAGAGGGAGAGGAGAGGAGAGAGAGGAGAGGGAGGGAGAGGAGAGGGAGAGGGAGAGGGAGAGGGAGAGGGAGAGGGAGAGGAGAGGGAGAGGAGAGGAGAGAGGGAGGGGAGGGAGAGGGAGGAGAGGGAGAGGAGAGGGAGAGGAGAGGGGAGAGGGAGAGGGAGAGGGGAGGGAGGGAGAGGGGAGAGGAGAGGGAGAGGAGAGAGGAGAGGGAAAGGGAGAGGGAAGAGGGAGAGGGAGAGGGAGAGGGAAGAGGAGGAGAGGAGAGGGAGAGGAGAGGGAGGGAGAGGGAGAGGGAGAGGAGAGGAGAGGGAAGGGAAAGGGAGAGGGGACGAGAAGGAAAGGAAAGGGAAGGGAGAGGAGAGGGAGGGAGAGGGAGAGGGAGAGGGAGAGGGAGAGGGAGAGAGGAGACGGAGAGGAGAGGAGAGGGAGAGGGGAGGGAGAGGGAGAGGGAGAGGGAGAGGGGAGAGGGAGAAGAGGGAGATGGAGAGGAGAGGGAGGGAGAGAGAGGAGAGGAGAGGAGAGGGAGAGGAGAGAGAGGGAGTGATGAGGGATGGATGAGGAAAATGATGAGGAGAGGGATGAAAGTGTGAGGTAAAGGTGAAGGTGAAGGTGAAAAAGGTGAAATGGCAAGAAGGGAAGAAGAAGAAAGAAATAGAGAAAGAGCAAGCCAGTCAAGTATGGGAAGGAGAAGGGGTAGTGAAAGAGAAAAAATAATAAACAAATGTTATACATATCAAATGGAAAAAATATATATCAATTATACATACATCATGCACACTTTCTTTCAAATATGAATTGAAAAAATCACAAAATCATCACATAAATCATAAAGTGAATGAAAGTAAATTACAAAATACACAATCACTGACAACATACTTCCCGGAAGGTAATTCTTGAGCTATGAGGTGTAGTTTTTGAATGACGTCAGCTGCTTCATATATCTGAAAGGAAAATGTCATGTCAATAATCATGCTTTAGGTACATGGATAACATGGCTAATCAATTATCTTTGAAATTCTCATAAATAATCAGTGTCAAAATGATACAACAGCAGTTTTTAGATAAAATTTGGTACATTTTGTGTATATGTAATATATATATAAACATATGTGTGTGTGTGTGTGGTATATATATATATATATATATTATATATATATATATATTATATTTATATATATATATATATTATATATATATTTATATATTTATATATAATATATATATATTAAATATATATATATATATATATAATATATATTATTATATATATATATATATATTATATATATATAATATATAGTATATAATTATATATATATTATATATATATATATATAGATATATATATAATATAAATATATATATATATAATATATATATATATATATATATATATATATATATATATATATATACATATATATATAATATATATATATATATTATATAGATATATACATATATATATTATATATATATATTATATTATATATAATTATGGTTAATATATATATATATAAAATTATATATATATATATATATATATATATTATATATACATATTTACATATTTTACATTATTTACATACTTACATATATCCATAATTTACATATTTTTACAGTACATACATTACAACATAATTACCATACATACCACACATATATACATAACTTATATACATACTATATTCATACATTAATACATTACATACATGCATTCATATATAGCATACTTATATATGTACCATATAGTACATATATACATAGCATACATACTATAATACATAAATACCATACAACATACATACATAACATACATACATACATATACATACATACATACATACATACATATATGTATACATACATACATACATTGCATCATTATAATACAATATACATATCAATATACATATGTAATATACATACAGTAACATATATACAATTGATATATACATAACCATAATATACACACTTTATAGTATACATATACATATACATATATATACACTTGTATATATACATATACATCTACCATATATATACACTTGATCGATATATATACATATACATATTGCATATATATACCATACATATATGCATATATATACATACATATTAGTATAATATTATCACATTACAGTATTATAAATATATATGACAATTATCATAGCCAGATGAGTAAGGGTGAGCAGTACATATATATACATATATTTACATATACATTATATGAGTATACATATTATATATTACAGAATTACAGTATATATACAATATAATATAGTTTATACATATACATATATACACACAACACACATATATAAGTATATATATATATTATATATATATATATATATATATGTATATACTGCGTTATTCTATGTATCTATGTATATATGTATGTCATGTATTTTTTAAAATTTTTTATATATGTATTATATGTATATATGTATATATTATATATGTTATATATCGTATATATGTATATAGTATATAGGTATATAGGTATTATAGGTAGTTATACGGTATATAGGGTTATAGTATATAGGTTTATATAGGGTATTATAGTTATATAGGGTATATAGTATATATGGTATTATTATATATATATATATATATATATATATATATATATATAATATTGTAATTAATATATTCAGGCCTATACATTACACCACCATCAATCAAAGTTAAAAAAATTTCACAAATACATGGCAGGACATGCATATAAACAAACGTACAGCATAGACATAAACATACACTTAACACACACAACCTTGTCCTAAAATCCAAAAACAAACACAGAAACCCTCACTCCCCTCAATAACCATTCAGCTAATCTCACCTTTAGCTTGTCCGTGAACACTTCCGAGACCAAGGGCCCCGGCAGGAGGAACTCGCGGAAGTGGTTCATCAGGCGCTGGGCCTCCACGGCTCTCGAACGTGGAGTGTTCACACTCTCCAGCTGGTCGCCCAGGTGCACGACTTTTGTGGCCACGCTGTTGATGTGGCTGTCCAGGTCTTGGAAGCTCTGGAAGGCCTCCTGTAACAGAGAAAAAAAGTAGGCATTTAAAAAAAAAAAAAAAATAGGGTTCCAAAATAGTAGGGTTTCAAAAAAGTAGGGTTTAAAAAAAGTGGGATTCCAAAAAAGAGGGGTTTCAAAAGAGTGGGGTTTCAAAAGAGTGAGTTTTCTGAAGTTAGTGACCAGATCAAATTTTCCATCCCAGTAATTCAAGCGTTCAATTCTCTTGCAGTTCATTCATTTATAATAATGCCAAACTCTGGATTAAGTAATATTGTAGTAACATATAGAATCTAAGGTGGGTGGTAAGGATGGATGAAGGAGGAGAGGGGGAGAGGGGGAGAGGTGGGTGGGTGGGTGGTTGGTGGGGTGGTTGGAGTGGTTGGGTGGGGTGTGGTGGGGTTTGGGTGGGTGGTTTTTGGGTGGGTGGGTTTTGGGTGGGTGGGTTTTGGTGGTGGGTTTTGGGTGGGTGGTTTTGGGTGGGTGGTTTTGGGTGGGTGGTGTTTTGGGGGTGGGTTTGGGTGGTGTGTTTGGTGGGATGGGTTTTGGGGTGGGTCGCGCGTGGGGGTGGGTGGTGGCTGGGTGGGTGGGTGGGTGGGTGGGGTGGGTGGTGGTGGGTGGGTTGGGTGGTGGGTTTGGGTGGAGTCGGGAGGAGAGGAGGAGAGGGAGGGAGCCGAGGAGAGAGGGGAGAGAGAGAGGCGCGACGGTGGAGGGAGGGAGAGGGAGAGGGGAGAGGAGGGAGGGGAGGGACGGGAGGGAGGGTACAAGAAAGAGCACGACAAGGGAGCAGACAGGACGAGAAGCGGAACACGAGGAACAGGGCAGACAGAAAAAGATCAGATCACAGTATAAAGATCAACCACACAATGAGGACAGGGCACAGAGAGAGGAACAACACAGAACACAAACCCACCCGATTGTTGTCCAGGAGTTGTGCTACATTCTGCCCAGTGTTTACTCTTCCTTCTCGCACCGCTGCCTCATAACGTTCCA
>NW_020870566.1:63800-66300 GCF_003789085.1 Penaeus vannamei | reverse complement strand
TTGTTATCATTATTATAATTGGTATAATTGTTCCATTACTATCATCATCAATATTATCATTAGTTTATTTCATTGGTGTTATTATCAATATTGTAGTTATTTTTATCATCAACATTGTTATCATTATTTTCATTATCATTATCATTGTTAATATTATTATCATTATCATTACCATTGTTATTATAATCTTCAGTATCATTAGCATTGTTCTTATCATTTTCATTATCATCATCATTATTATTTTCATTATCATTATTACTATTATTGTTATTTTTATCATTATCATTATTATCATCATTTCATTATTGTCATCCTTCTTATTATCATTTTCATTATCATCATCATTGTTATTATCATCTTAATTATCGTTATCATTGTTATCATCATTTTCATCAAGATAAAGAAATACTTACGTCACCTTACTTGTGTACTTGAAAAAGAGATGCTTTTAATGTAATTCTTCGGGTAAATATTTTTGTTGCTTCAGTGACGCTATTGCCTTGGCAGAGGTATGCGTATTCTGAGTGTTTCTTGTTACCTACATAATCTCTTTGTTGTGATTATAAACATCATTATCATTATTATCATTTTTATTATCTTTACTATCATTATCATTATCAATATCATCTTTATTATCATTATATATTTTTTTCATTATCACCATATTTTTTTTTCATTATTATTATCATTTTATCATTATTATCTCTATTAACATTATCATCATTATCATTATCATTTTATCATTTTTATTATCTTTACTATCATTATCATTATCATTTTATCATTTTTATTATCTTTACTATCATTATCATTATCATCATTAACCTCATTATCATTATCATCATTTAACTCATTATAATTATCATCATTAACCTCATTATCATTATCATCATTAACCTCATTATAATATCATCATTAACCTCATTATCATTATCATCATTAACTCATTATTATCATCATTAACCTCATCATTAACCTATTATCATTATCATCATATCATTATAATTATCATCATTAACCTCATTATCAATCATCATCATTAACCTCATTACATCATTAACCTCATTATCATTATCATCATTAACCTCATTATCATCATTAACCTCATTATCATTATCATCATTATCATCATTTACCTCATTATCATTATCATCATTAACCTCATTATCATTATCATCATTAACCTCATTATAATTATCATTAACCTCATTATGATCATCATTAACCTCATTATAATTATCATTATTAATTATAATTATCATTAACCTCATTATATTATCATTGCATCATCCTCATTATAATTCATCATCATATCCATTAACCTCATTATAATTATCATCATTATCAGTCATAATCAACCTCATTATCATTATCATCATTATCATCATTATCATCATTATCATCATTCTGCAAAATCATCTCAGCGATAGCTTATGCTCTCTCTGCCTTTCTTCCAAGAATCCGAAGAAAAGTAAGGAGTGAAATTACGCTTAATAATCTGAAGAAGAAGATTCGATATCCAATCCTTTAATGATAAGGGGGGGGGGGGGGAGGGCAGACTATGCTGGGATAGAATTTCCTTTTTTCCCCCTTTTTGAGACGCACACACGCATACACATACATACGCAAACACATGTGTATACACATATGCATACACACGTGCACCTACACATACACACGTGCACCTACACATGCATACACACGTGCACCTATACATGCATACACACGTGCACCTATACATGCATACACACGTGCACCTACACATGCATACTGCATACACATGCATACACACGTGCACCTATACATGCATACACACGTGCACCTATACATGCATACACACGTGCACACACATGCATACACACGTGCACCTATACATGCATACACACGGCAACACACACACACGCAAACACACATGTATACAAGGAAGCACATACACATACGCACACACACACACACACACACACACACACACACACACACACACACACACACACACACACAAACAACAAACAAACAATCAAACAAACACACATAACCGACGGATTTGTACACACTTTTGCATACGTGCGTGCGTGCGTGCGCGTCCGCTCCTTTGCATGAAAACAGGCACTGACAGCTGATGTTACACAACGTTGCATGACATGGCCTCTGTACTGCATGACCCGGACAACAACCCAATATAGAAAAGGCAAAGAATTATAATATATAACTATAATATTAAAATATAGAGAAAGGGAAAAGAATGCATGACGAATACTCAAGAAAGAAAAAAAAATGAAGATACATTGAATAGAAAGATAAAGAAAGGAATGAATGAATAAATGGATGAATAGAGGTATGAATAATGGATAAATAAATAGATAAATGAAGGAATGGGGAAAATGTAGATACATGAAAAGATAGATAGAACAGAATGATAAATAAATAGCTAAATAAACAAACGAAATTATGTGGATGGCCGATGTGAAAGGAATTAAGGATAATGGGAGAGAGAGAGGGA
>NW_020870566.1:56300-58800 GCF_003789085.1 Penaeus vannamei | reverse complement strand
TTTCATTTTGTTTTTACCAACAGATGTAAAACCATATTACTGCTTTTTTTTCCTCTTTTTTTGTGTCTGTGTTGTCTTTTCATGGTATTCCTATTATTTTTTTTTTTTTTTTTTTAACTTCATTTATCAGGTTGTTGATAATGAAAAATACTGTAATCAGGATGTTTTTGAGTCGACCAATACAAGCTTTTGTTTGATATACTATTAAGGAAATCAACAAGCCACTCCATGTCCTGCTTTGGCTGTAAAGCTAAGCTGCCATAAAAAAAATTTTATGTTTTTTTCTGACGTCCTTGTGTGTGTGTGTGGTGTGTGTGTGTGTGTGTTGTGTGTGTGTGTGTGTGTGTGTGTGTGTGTGTGTGTGTGTGTGTGTGTGTGTGTGTGTGTGTGTGTGTGTGTGTAGGTATATATATACACATTATTAATGTTATTATTATTATCATTATCATTATCATTATTATTATAATGTTTTTTATCATCATCATTATTATTATTACTATAACTATTATTATCATTATCATTACCATTATTATTACCATTATCATTATGATTATTATTATTGCTATTATCATCATAATTTTAATAATTGCTCTTATTATCATTATTATTGATGGCATTGACTTACTTCGTTAATTAGACGTTAATTAGATATTCGATTTCATATGGATCTGTTAAGTCTTATAAATACCAACTTCTTCTTACATTCTCTTTGTGGGTCGATGAGTTAAAAGGGTTTTTGACCTTTGACCCCTCAGCTCGGTGTTCATTTGTCTACCAAAGTGTCTCAGTCTTTTCCTAATTCTTATCTTTATTTTTTTTTTCTGGCTTTTTTATATCCCCCATTCTCTCTTTCTCTATCTTAAATGTTATATTCCTCTCTCTCTCTCTCTCTCTCTCTCTCTCTCTCTCTCTCTCTCTCTCTCTCTCTCTCTTCTCCTCTCTCTCTCTCAGCTCTCTCTCTTCTCTCTCTCTCTCTCTCGCTTGCTCTCTCCTTCTCTCTACTGCTCTCTCAGCTCTCTCTTCTCTCTCTCTCTCGTCTCTCTCTCTCTCTCTCTCTCTCTCTCTCATCTTCTCTGCTCTCGTCTCTCTCTCTCTGGTACTCGTCTCCTCTCCTCTCTCCTCTCTCTCTCTCTTCTTTCATATTCACTACCTTATTTTTCTCATTATTTCATGTTTCTTTTTTTCCCTCATTAAGCAACTCTCTCTCTTCTCTCTCTCGTCTCTCTCATCCTTCTCTCTCCTCTCTCTCCTCTGTCTCTCTCTCATCTCGTCTCCTCTCTCCTCTCCTCTCTCTCTCTCTCTCTGCATCGTCTCATCTTGCTCTCTCTCTCTCTCTCCCTAACCTACGCAACAGCACGTTTTCTGAGAATTTATTTCGATTAAGTTGCTTTGTGGCGCGTTATTGTCTCGAAAGGGTTGATGTCTTCTTCAGCTACTTCCTCTTCTCCTCCTTTCGCCTCCCTCTCTCCTACGTTCCCATTGCTCCTTCCCTGCTCACTCCATTTTTTCCTCCCTCCTCTTTTCTCCCCTCCCACCCTCTCCGCTCCTTCTCCCTCCTTTCACTATACTCCTCCCCTCCCTCTCCACTCCCTCCCTCTCCTCCTCCTCCCACTCCCTCCCGTCCTCCTCTTTTCCTTCCCTCCCTCCTCCCTCTCCTCCACTCCCTCCTGCTTCCTTCCTCCCCTCCCTCCTTCCTTCTTCCCTCTCTCTTTTCTTTATTAATCTCCTCTTCCTCAATTCTCTTTCACTCTGCCCTAACTCTTTCCTTTCGGCCTTTTTTTCTTCGCCTTCATTCTTCCTCCTTCCTATCCTCCGGTCTCTGTTACCCTTCTTCCAATAGCGCTTCCTCTCTCTTCCACTCTTTCTTACCCTCTCCTCTCTCTCTCTTTCCTTCCCTTCCCTCCTTCTTCTACGTCTCCCTACCTACCTCCGCTCTCTCCCTCCTTTCCTTCTCTCTTCTCTCCCATTTTCGTCATCTCTCATTCTCTCTACCCTCCTTCCCTTCCTTCCCCTCTCCCCTCCTCCGCTTTCTACTTCCCTCTCTCCTTCCTCCTCTCCTCCTCTTCACGTTCCTCCCTCCTTCTCTCGCCTCCCTTTCTCCTTCCCTCTCTCCCTCCCTCTCCCCTTTCTCCTTCCCATTCTTCCTTTCCCTTCTCTCTCCCTGCCCATCCTTCTCCCTTTCTCTCCCTTCTCCTTCCATCTCTCTCCATTTCTTCCTTTCCTTCTATTCCCTTATTATTTTTGCTGGTTCGTTATCATCTATCATTATAATTGTTATATAATTTTATATTATCACTATCATTCTTATTATTATTATCATTATTATTATCATTAATGATAATATTATTATAATTACTCATTATGATAACTATCAATTATCGGTTATTATTATCATTATCATTATTAAGAAAGGGAGGAAAGAGGAGACAGGGGGGATAAACGAAGTGAAGGAAAGGGCGGAGGAACGTACGGAAAGAGCAGGGAATAGAGGAGAAAANTG
>NW_020870566.1:41300-51300 GCF_003789085.1 Penaeus vannamei | reverse complement strand
CCCCACCTCCCTCCTCTCCCTCTCTCCTACCACCACCTCCTCCTCTCCCCTCCCACCCTCCCCTCTCCCCCCACCTCCCACCTCTCCCTCCTCCCCCTCCCCACCTCTCCCCACCACCTTCCCCCACTTCTCTCCCCTCTCCCACCTCCCCTTCCCACCCTCATCCTCTAAGCATTTTCAACTGACCAAAGGTTTTCCGACAAAGCACGAAAGCAAAGCAAGTCTCACTCGAAAAATAGGAATAATAAGGATGAATTGAAGAAATACGTGTAATGAAGAGTGATAATGACATGATAAAAATTAATTTGAAAAACAACAACACAGAAAATTAGTAATGTCATGATATAAGATGAAGGATAAATAAATGTAATAAAGTAAATAGTAAACAAATAAAATCAAAACAACTAATTTAACCACTCCACCAAAAAAAAAAAAAAAAAAAAAAAGAACATAAAACACAAAGAAAGAACAAACAAACACGATAACAAACACACTCCCCTCCCCTCCCCCCTCCCCTTCACATCTTATCTACCACCCCACCAAAAAAAAAAAAAAAAAAATACAAAAACAAACATACAAAACACGGGAACAAACGACAACAAACACCCCTCCCCTCCCCACCCTTCCCCCCTTTCACATCCTCCTGGACACTTAAGGCGTCGCTTCACCCATTATCCTCCCCACACAATCTAACAGAGTTGCACAATTATAAATCACATTGGCCTCTCAGACACAGTTGACCTCCCTCCTCGTCACCTTTGATCAGCTGCATGCTCAACGTCCGCTTTAAGGGTATAGGTGATTCCTAGGTTGGGGAGTGGGTATACGTAGTGATAGATGGGTGTGAGAGTGAGTGAGTGACTAAGTAAGGTAGTGGAAGTATGATGGTTGGTGGGGTTAAGGTGTGATTTATTTTTTTTATTATATCTTATAGTTATGTTTTATATGTATGATATATTCAGGGTAAGAGGTGAGGTAGAGGTATAGTATAGTTTATAGTCTTTGATAGGAGAGTGAGTGTTTTTTTAATTTTTTTATCCTTTTTTTAATACGTGTTGAGGGATAGTGTTATCTAGTGGAGTGATGAGGGGGAGAGTAGGGTAAGGGGCGTTGGTGGGGAAAAGGGTTTTATTCTTTTATTTTCTATATTATATAATTTTGTTTTCTCTAGATAAGTAGGTGAGTTGTGATAGTATATGTATATATGTAATAGAGGTATGGTAGTGAGAGGCGGGAGAAGGGTTGGTGCGGGGAAGGTTTTTTATATAATTTCTATTTATTTTATCTATATTTTATTTTTATTTTATAATTTTATTTTTATTTGTATGGTGTTTATATTACGACGCTGCGCGCGTGTGTGAGTGTTTGTTGTCGTGTGCGTTTGATGTTAATATGTGATGTGTTAATGTGTTGTGTGTGATGTGAGTGTGTGGTGTGTTGAGTGATATGATGTTGTGTATGTGTGTGTGTGTGTCTGTGTTATTAGTGTGTTGGTTTTATGTAGGGTGTTGAAGTGTTATGTTTCTTGTTTATATGAGGATTATATGTTTGTAGGGTGTTGATGAGTGAGTCCCCTAGGACATATCGTGAGGTATGTTGTCGCTGCTATAAGTGTACAGTATGTTGAGTATTAATGTATGTTGAGCGGGGGGTGTGTCTTGTGTTTATGTTGTATGTTATCTTATTATGTAGTTTTTTGTTTTAATTGGACTATTTTCTAGTCTGAGTTTTTGTTTCATTTGCGCTCTCTTTAATATTATTTCCTCTTTTGTCCTATTCCCCTATCTAGTTTTTCATATCCTTTTACCATATATCCTATCCTATTTCAATTTATTACATCATCAAATACGTAAATCCTATTTCCTATGGAGCTTCCTATCTATCCTCTTCTCTCCTATTATATCTCATACTATCCTATATAATCAAACGCTCTACCCCACCATCCTATTCCTAATTTGTTGAATCACCATTATCCTTATATTTTTCCATAATACTCAATTCAATTGATCCTATTGACTCATTACCTCATCACATTTAATCTCCCATTCATTACCTATCCCATCCTTTTATACGTATTATATATCCCACCCCAAACTGCCCCCAAACCTACCTCACCCCCCTATCCTACCCCAAACCTATCCCTCCATAACCTACTCTCACCCCCTCCATATATACCTAACCCTTAATAAACTGCCTCCTCAAACCTACCTTCTACCCTCGCCTCACCTATTACCTTACCCAGTGATCTGCCCCCAACACTACCTCACCCCCCCCCTTATTATACCTATCTCCCAATATATATAATCTAACCTCACTCGAATACATACCTCTCAAGCCCTCACACCACCTACCCCTCTCCACATCCATAATTCCTGTCTCCTTATTTTTATAATATATACCATTACTACCTACATAACATCATAACGTCGTAACATACCTTAAATTATTAACCCTGCTACCCTTCCCTACTCTCCCCTTCACACTCCCACTCAAATCAAAGGTGAGTTTCTATGAGCGTGCTTTTTTCTATCATTATTAATTGTTTTTTATCTATTCCCACGTTTATTATTTATATCCTCTTTTACTCTCTCTCATTCTATTCATTCTGATCTCTTCGAGCCCTGAGTGTTTTTTAGTCCTCAATAGTTAAAGAAAATCACGTTTTTCTTTTTGCTGCTTATAAAAGTGACTTATGATAAATTGATATTGCAATTTATGTTCGTTTTCCTTTTGAAGGATGAGAGGAGTGAAAGAGGAGAGAGGAGGTGTGAGGGAGGAGAGAGGAGATGAGGAGAGAGAGATGCAGAGAAGAGAGAAGAGAGAGAGGAGAGTTGTATGAATACATACAGATATAGTATAATATATTATATAATATAAGACATATATACAAAATATTATATGTAGTTAATATATGATATGTAGATAATATAATATAGTATATATATATATATATTATGAAGGAGAGAGAGAGATAAGATATATATGTTGGAGAAGAAAAGAGTGTTAGGTGATGAGTAGCAGAGGCAAGCAGGCACAGCAGACAGACAGACACACAAGCACGCAAGGAAAGAGACAAACAGCAAGTAAGGAGAAACAAAGAAAGGAAGAGACCATAAATAAAGAGAAAATAATGAAAGGAGAAATAAGAGAAATAAAGGAGAAAAGAAAGAGGTGAAAGAGACGAGACATACAAAACAAGAAAGAAGAATAATATAGAAAGAGAAGAGATAAAAAAAAAGATGAAGCATCAAAAGAAAGAGAAAAGGAATCACAGAACAGAGAGGACAAGAATTCTCGCAGCCTGAGAGAGAGAGACACTCAAACACCGCACCCCAATGAAAGAATAGCCAACTGATGCCAATTGACAAGACCTCCTTCCAAGGACCGCTTTCAACATAATTAATTCTATCCCCTCTTGTGCTTAATGTCTGCGGCGGCACTCATCTCCATGGCGAGTGGCACCGCGTGGCTCTGTGCCTCTCAGCTGGCACTCCACCACAGGGAGCCGACAGAGCCATCTGCTGGCTGGGCTGTAATTTTCTGTTTGTTTTCTTTCGTCGGTTCGCATCGTTTTGTATTTTCTCTTTCCATAATCTTTCTTTTTTACTCTCTCATAGTCTTTCTCGTTTCTATCTTCTCTCTCACTACTATTCTCATATCTTCTTTCCTTCTTCGTCGTATCTCGTTTCGTTTTACTCTCTATCTCTGTTCGTTTTCTCTTTCATTTATCTCTTCTCTTTCTCTCATCTCTACTGTGCTGTGTTGTCTCTCTCCTTCTCTCTCATTTACTCTACTTCTCTTCTTACACATACTCTCTCTTCATCTCTCTCTAACTCTTCTCTCTCTCTCTCTTCTCTCTCTCTCTCACTTTTCTTTTCTCTCTCTCTCTCTCTCTCTCTCTCTCTCTCTCTCTCCTCTCTCTCTCTCTCTCTCTCTCTCCTCTTCTTTCACTCTCACTCTCACTTCACTTCACTTTTTTCTTATTGTTCTCTTTCTTTCTCTCTCTCTCTCTCTCTCTCTTATTGATTATTTGTCATTTTGTTTCTATTTTAGTTTATCAATTAATCATTAAAGTGTATTATTTATCAATTGTTTTTTTTTTTCTTTTTTTTCTATTATTCACTATAATTTAGCATATAGTGTGTGATTTCCGGTGTGTATGTTTATGTAGTGTATTGGTGTAATTACGTAACTTGATAAAGCATAATTAAGAAAATAACTTGAAGTCGGAAAATTATTTGCAAGACGTAATAGGAAAACAACAACAAGAAGAACATGACGTTTCGGGAGAGACGAGAATCCTCATCAGTTGATATTATCGCTTTCTCATCTTTATTCACGCGCTACCGTCTCTACTTTCTTTCTTTTTTTTTCTTCTTCTTCTTCTTCTTTTTTTGAAAGTATAATAAAAGGTCGTAACGTCTAATTATCTTCTTATCTTTCACTTATCGTCTTCATCAACCATTCTCTCTTCTTTACTCAGTTGCCATGTCCCTCTTTATCGTTGGGGATTAATCTCTTTATTATTTCTGTGATTATGTGGTGTGGTTCTTAAATGTGGTAATTATGTGGGTCAGTTATGTACGCTTTGAGTATCATGAACGTATGCATGTTTTTATTATACATTACACGCATGGCGGCATCTCTACACACACACACACACACGCACACACACACACATGCAACACACACTGACGCACCACACACGCACACCATTAAATACTTGGATGATGATAGTGTCATTAAAGTCTTTGATAATAGTGCCATTATTATTGGTATTATTATTTTATCATTGTTATTATTTACTGCACTGTTTCTTCTGTTTTGCTAGCAACTACAACTGTATATATATATATATATTGTTGTTATCATTTTTTAATTATGTGTTTAAGAAAGATTTGGCGTGCTATGAAGATAATAGATATAAATTAATAAAGTAAATAAAGTGGGATAAAGAAAGTGAATAATAAAACAAAAACTCAAAAGAATAGTAAAAACGAAAACAGAATGAAAGAACATTTTTAGATCAAAGAATAATAAAAGAAAAACAAAAAATAGATATTAGAAGAGGAGAGAGTGGAGAGGGGGGAGGGAGGGAAGGGGGGGAGGGAAGGAGGTAGAGAGTAGGGAGAGAGAGAGAGATAAGAGATGAGACAGATGAGAGGTGAGAGATAGAGAGTAGAAGAGAGAGATAAGAGAGAGAGAGATAATGAGAAAGAAAAGTGATGAATGAAGAGAGAGAGTGGAGTAAAAAGATAATATACTATATTATATTTTTATAATTGAATATACGAAGATAGCGAGTAGTTATAGAGATAGATAGATATAGTATAATGTATAAAGAGTGACTAAATAATAATAGATATATATATATATTATATATACCTATGATAATACGTAGAATAGTGAGATATATAGTATTATATATATAGTAATGAGAGAATAGATATGAATGATAAATAAATAGAGAATAAGAATAAATATAAGATATGAACGAGAGAGACGATGTAAGTGAGACACGTATATATACACCTACACATAACAAATATATACCACACACACACACAACAACAATATCTCGAACTTACGTATAGTAACATGGAAAAAAATGCTATCAGGACCCTGTGAGCTTTTGAGTACCTATCTATGAGATACATATCTGGTAATTCGTGATCACTACACTCTGCTTAGACTAATACTAGTATACCTATGACTATATAACTAGTACCCTCTAGCGTATGTTGTATTATATATAGTGACGATTATATGGGGTATATGAGTAGTAATGAGGAGGGTAGTGAATTTATACTATGTAGAAGTTATTAGTGTTATATATGGTTAGTATAGATGGTTATATATATATATATATATATATATGATTGTATATATGAGTGTTATATTGTATAGTATAAATGATATAAATATATGTATGATAGTAAGGTAGTGTATATATATATATAATATATAGGGTATTACTATATAACATATTATATAATGTTAGGTATACAGTATATGTATGGGA
This sequence comes from Penaeus vannamei, assembly GCF_003789085.1. Lineage (NCBI taxonomy): Eukaryota > Metazoa > Arthropoda > Malacostraca > Decapoda > Penaeidae > Penaeus > Penaeus vannamei. The sequence continues at coordinate 45,278 of NW_020870566.1, read as the reverse complement.
CGTGGATAGGTAATATTATATATTATATGAGTGATATATATAGTATATATATAGTATATATGTAGTGTGATATAAGAGAGAGAATATTTAGTAGTTATATATGGTATATATACGTAATATATATGACTGAGTAGGTGTGTATATAAAGGTAGTGAAGGGGTGTAGTGAAGGGTATATATACTATATATATAAGTTATGTATGTTATGTATTGTATATGATGAATATCATAGGTATATCATAGTATAATTATAATATTAGTTGTATTAAATGTTGGAGGAAAGTAAGATAGGGTATTAGTATAATATATATACATATATAAATTATATATATATATATATATATATATATATATATATATATATATATGTGTGTCTGTGTGTGTGTGGTGGTGGGGTGTTGGTTGTGGGTGTGAGTTGATAACAGTACGTGATATATAAAGAGGGTATTATATAATAAATATACTGAGTTAGGTAAGTAGTGTAATATAATGTTATAATTATATATATATATAATTGTATATATATATGGTAAGGTAGTAGGTATTATATAGCGGTAGATAATAGGTGAGTTAAGTGAGAGTGGTATGAGTATAGAGTGAGGGTAAGGATAGTATATATGGGTCCGGGTGTGGTTTGGATAGAGGGGAGTGGGGTGGGTGGGTGGATGGTGGGGTGTTAAGTTTGGAGAGTGGATGTGGCAATTGAGGCATATAATAGGTGGAGGCGTTATAAATAGCCTGAGGGAGTACGAAGTGGATGTGGGGGTAAGAGGTAATAAGGAAAGGTAGATGAAGGATAGCATAGATGGATGAAGATTAAAGGAGGAGGTAACATAGGTGGGAAGCGTGGGATTGGGACGTTGATATAGGTAGGGGGAAGTAAGGTATAGTATGTAGTATAGAGAGTAAGATATGGGATATAGTTAAGACATACTTGAGGTATAGAGAGTAGGGATAAGGTAGATGGGGAGAGGAGAAAGGATAAGGAAGAAATAGCAATGAAAGATTAATAGAATAAGAGATAGTGAAGTATAAAGAAAAATGAAAAGAGATCAATAAACAAATTACAGAATAGAGACACAGAAATACACAGTGACAAAACAGACATAAAAAACCACAGGCTATTTCCCACACAAAACAAAAATACAAAACCACTAAGTGTAATCACAAGATGTCAGGGACATTTTCGTATGACATGCTCAAAATCATCAAAGCCGCTGACGTGAAAGAAAATAACACCGTCAATGATTGTCTAAATTAATATTACAATAATGCTGTCAATTGGCCAGACACGCAGGGAGTAACCATAGTGAATGGACATAAAATAACATCGTAAAAGATAACAGGAGAAAGATAGAAATGAAACAACATAAAAGTAAAAACATAGAATAGATTTAGATAAGTGAACTAACATAATGAGAACAGAGAAGATAAGAATACATATATGAAACAACATAAAGAATCAGAGAGAAAGATAGAAATAGAATCAACATAAAAGACAGAGAAGATAGAAATGTATACAATATCAAACATATTAAAAGAACAGAGGAATAGATAGTAAGAAAATGTAAATCAAACATATAATAAGAACATGAAGTAAAAGAAAAGTATAGAATATATAATTGAAATAACATAACATAAAGATAACAATAGAGAATAAAGTGAAGGTAAAACTTATATTACATATATACATATATATACAATATAATGTGAATCAACAGTAAAGATACAATGTATTGAGCGTAAATTAGTTATAGATATTCATTTACAGTATATCAACATCTCGATAGAAAGCATAAGATAAAGATTAAGACAGATAGAGGTAAGAGAGAATGAATAATAGAAAACGAACGAAATGAGAAATTTGAATAATAAATAAACATCGATATTATTAAATTAATTATTATTTATATATAATAGTTATTTATTATTATTTATTTTATTTTATTTTTTATTTTATAATAATTTATACATTTTCAAGAATTAGTGAATGAATATAGAGTGAAAGTAAGTAAAGAAAACCTTGAAGATATGTAAGACCAATAAAATCAAATGAATTGAATAATTAAAAGAATATCAGTTATAAAAAAACGATTGTAAACTTAAATCAATATAAATAGCGAATTAGTAGGAATGATATAGTATATATGGAATATAACTAGAGAATTCATAAATGATATATATTAAATAAGTGAAATCGAAGAATTAAAATCAAAAGAATGAATTTTTAACGATTTTCAATAAAGATTGAAATATATAATAAAAAGAATCACACCAATTATATATAATGTGATATTTTTAGTGAAAAAATTAATAAAAAGCGGTAATCGTATAAAGAATATTAAGAAATAACATGAATTAGTAAATAAAAAAACAATAAATTCGAAAAAAATAGAATAAGAAAAAAAGGAAATCTAAAAAGAATAATCGACAAATAATTATGAAAATAAAAATTATAATTTAACAAAAATTAAAAGAATAACATTTAAATATGGAATTACAAGAAAATAAATAGAAAAAATATAAAATTAAATAAAAAAATATTTAAATAGGGAATCAAAGAATGATAAATCGAAAAATAGATAGAATAAAATAAACAAAAAAAAAGGAATCTTAAAAGAATATAAATATGATAAAAGTGAAAATAACAAAAAAAAATGAATTACAAAATAAGGAATCAAAGAATAATAATTAAAAAGTAAAAAGTAAAATAGAACAAAAAAAAATAATAATATTAATAATAAATAAATGATAACAATAACATAACACGTTTCGACATGTCCCGACCGCCCACGCTTGGCGGATGCGCCCCGTCGCCGGCGCCCGTGAGCCAGGAGCGCCCGCATAAATTAACATTTGTGGTCACAGCGGCACGCGCGTTTTTTAAGACCGAGACTCCGGGGATGCGACGCCCGCCCTACGTCACTGTGACGTCATTTTTTTTTTTTTTTTTTCGTTTTTTTTCGTTTTTCGTTTTTTTTTCGTTTTTTTTTTTTTTTTTTTTTTTTTTTTTTGACAACAGGATGAGGTTGATGAGGAGAAGTTGTACTATAAAAAAATGAATTCAAATAAAAAAAAATATGTTATTCTACGCTTGTGCAAGGGAGTGGAGGGGAGAGGAGGGGGGCGTGTCTGTAGGAAGGGAGTGGGTTGGGTTTATTGCTATGACGTCACGAGGTCAGGTGACGAATGCAGTGATGATGGAAGCTTCTTTGAGTTTGATTTTTCGTGAATTGGAAAGAGAGAGAGGAGAGAGAGAGGAGAGAAAGAGAGAAAAAAGGGTGGAAAGAAAAGAGTAGGAAATGAGGGAGAGACCGAGAGAATAGGAAAGGCGATGAGGTGAGAGAGATATATATGATAGTATATAGAGAAATGAAGATAAAGAAAGGTAGATAGAAAAAGTGTTAAATAGTGAGGATAGTGAGGAGGAGTGAAAGTAGGATATATTAATAAAGGTAAAAACAAAGTAGAAGGTATGGTGAGAGAGAGGAGGGACGAGGAGAAAAGAGAGGTAGAAAAGAGATCGGGAGAAAGATAGAGAAGAGACTGATGTGAATATATGTATAGAGATATACCAGGAGATGAGAGATGAGAATATAATAGTATGAAGTAAGAGAGATGAGAGATAGAGAGCAGAATTGATAGAATCCATGATGAAAGAGAGAGAGACTAGAGGGAAAGAGAAAAGAGAGAGTAGGATTATAGGAAAGAGAGATAGAAGAGGAGGGAGTGAGGGATGGGAGGACGAGACAAGAGATGAGAAAAGGAGGGCAGGGAGAGGAGGGAAGCGAGGGAGGGTAAGGATGTAGGTAGAAGGTAGAGGTAAAGGGATGCAGGGAGCAAAGAGAGATAAGGGTGGATGAGAAGGATAGGGAGAGGGAAAGAGAGAGAGAGATAAGAGAGTGAGGGAAAGGAAAGGGGAGAAAGGGAAGGAAGGGAGGAGCAGAAAGAGAAAGGGAAGGAAGGCGAGGGAGGAAGG
>NW_020870566.1:22500-36997 GCF_003789085.1 Penaeus vannamei | reverse complement strand
TTTTGTTTCTTTTATATGCATGGCTTGCTTCTTTTTATTCTGTTCAGTGAATGTGTCTATATGATATGTATAAAACTATACTTTTTATGTGAACCTATGTGTATATACATATATATAATATAATATAAATTATCATCAATAAATCAAATTCCTTTGGGATATTTATAGTACATAATATATAATAATTATTCATAATAATATCAAAACCTTGATATTATTATGAATATGAGAATAGGAAATAAATGGAAAAAAGACGCATACGAAAATACTGTATTTTATTTTCTATTTTATTATTTTTCAATCCAGAGATTACTGTTCTTTTTAATCCAAAGGTTTTTGTAAACAATACCACTCCACATATCACTCCCTGGCTTAAACAAAAGCTGTACCTTCCTGTCCTCCCAAGTCTGCATCACCAGAGGAAGCAGTATTTTCTGCACCTGCCACACTCGAGCCTTGTTGATCCTTCAGGGCCGCCTACATCTCCCCTTCGAGAAAACCCTGCAGAATCCCCACCTTGTGAAACCAACCGCCTTAACCACGGAGGAAGGAATCTGTGACTCCAGCGAGCGGAAACGGGCACTTGGCCAAGCCGGGAGCCGCCTCCTAAAAGGACATGTCTCGTCAAACGGAGAAATAGAGAGAGAGAGCCTGAAAGAGAAAGAGAGGAAGTAGATAGACAGAGAGTGAGAGAGAGACTGAAAGAGAAAGAGAGAAAGAGAGATTGATAGAGAGTGAGAGAGAGAGAGAGAGAGAGAGAGAGAGACTGAAAGAGAAAGAGAGAGAGACAGAGAGTGAAAGAGAGAGAGAGAGAGACGGCAGGCAGACAGACAAAGACACACGGATCTAGCTTGTTAACTCTCTGCCCTCGTGACCTGTGACACAGAGGGCTCTTGGGATTTCACAACATTCTCTTCAGCATTAAACCCACAAGCCAAGACCCTTTCATTCGCCTCCACCAAGGCAACTCTCACTCGTCACAGTTTAGGTCATAGCGCTTATAGAATGTCTGTCAAAAATTATGCTGCTTACAGGAAATTGGTAAAAATCCTTTGGATGTTTGAGATTCGAAAAGTAAAACAATTCTTTTAATCAACTCTAATACATATAAGATTGACTGCCTTTGTCTGTGTCAAGCATAGGAGTATTCAACTAAAGTTTTCCCAAAGACTACAGTACATTTTTTTATTATTCTCTCCTCTACACACACGCACGCACACACACACACAACACACACACACACACACACACACACACACACACACACACACACACACACACACACATACACACACACACATATGCATAAACATCAAATGCGCCTTTGTTATTCTAATGATGGTGATTATACGTCAGAACACGATCTCCTACTTTGCCCTCTGTCTGTCGATCTCGGTGCCATCTGCCATGAGACTGCCATCTGAAACCTAGACGGAGAAACAAGGTGGTGGCAAGTAAAATAAACTAAGATGGATAGAAAGACGTCAATTAGCATTTTCGGAACGTTTACAAGAGGCTTAGTATGCAGTTCTCGTGCATTTTCTTCAAGAAAAGCATGGTCGTCACCAGTCTTCACATCACGTACTTCCAAGTATTCTGTGATGTATGATAATTGTGCATTATTCTGTGATGATGTATGATATTGTGCAGTGTGATGATGTATGATAATTGTGCAGTGATGATATGCAGTGTGATGATGTATGATAATTTGTGCATGTTGTGCAGTATTCTGTGATGATGTATGATAATTGTGCATATTCTGTGATGTCAGATGTATGATAATGTGCATTATTCTGTGATGATGTATAATCAGTATTCTGTGATGATGCATTATTCTGTGATGTATTATTTGCATATTCTGTGATGTATAATTGTGCAGTATTTGGTTATGATGTATGATAATTGTGCAGTATTCTGTAATGATGTACGATGATATTGCATGGTGATGTAAAGTGCATACTGTATAATGATGTATGTTGATCATGCAGTAATGTGTGCATGATGGTGGTGAAGTGATATGTGACTATGTATAGTACATAATATATGTAAACTATATAATGTAAAATAATGGATTTGATATCTTCGTTCACGTGTTTACAAAAAGTGTACTATGTCAAAGAGTTCAAAATAATTGCCGTATATGATTTTCTTTCCCGACAAATTGCGAATGCAATAGCTGTCGAGTGAAAGTTGTTTATATACAATGAAAGAAGCACGAGCGTGTTTCTTTATGGTAGAACCATTGTGCCAAAAGACGCTGCAGCCTTGTTCACAGTATAAACTAGCTAGCTCTCTGGCTATATATGTGTTTCTATATGTATATGTATGTATGTATAAGTATGTATGTATGTATGTATGTATGTATGTGTATATATATATACATATGTTAAGATCGATATTGATTCGACATTTTTAGATGTTTTGGTTATAATCGTAATGTTTTGACCGCGCAGAGAGCGAGGCAAATTTGCCATGTTTAGATACATATCGTTTCTTTTAAAGAAATACTATCGTATTAAAATTTAGTGTCAAAACTAATAGACCAATTTAAAAACAATAATCTAAGGTATCTATAAACAGCCAATTTGTCTATACTATTTCGCAGATGAAATGATGAAGGAAGTCACTGGAGTAAGGTTTTTAGTCAGCTGCCGACGTGGCGAACTCTTACCACGGAGAAGGAGGAAAGATATGGCACACCAGCAGCCATGTTTAGCGTCCGCCCTTCGTTTGGAGACGAGTTGTTTCTTCGTGGATACGGCATCGGCATTGGTCGAAGGTGAGGGCTCCGAGTGGCGAGGAATGGAGGACTGGATTGAGCATGTTACCAGAGAGACAAAATATTATGGAAGAGAGAAGAGTTGGATGTTTAGAAGGGGAGAATTAATTGCCTTATCAACTACGGACAGGCGTGTTCAGTGATTGTAGCCAAACTAATTCTGTATATAGTTTGCTTTTCGGCACCACGGCCGTTTAAATTCTCTTAAATGGTTGTTCGCTGACAGCCATGGTGTATTATTTAAGGCAGTATTTAACGTAACTCATATGTTGATTAGTAAAATTTAAAAGAATTAGCGTTTAGAAAATGGGGTGACTCTCGAATTCGTTTTACCTTTGTTTTTATTATATCTATTTTTTGACAAAATTATTATTTAATTAATATTAAAAGGGGAAGTGTAGAGTTAGCCTTGGAATGCAAGTTAGTAGAAGCGAATGCTCTTTAGTTTTCTCATATTTATTAATAATAAAATTAAAGAATATACATTTTAATAGGCTACTTGTTTATTTTTACATGATTATAGAATAAAATACATTGGTTAAAAGTTGATGTGACTGGCCGATGCTTCTTCGCATAAACTCAGCAGAGGAATTAACTGAAGCTACCTCATGAGCCCCACTAAGGCGCAGTCATGCAACTCACATAGCATCTTAGAGTAAATCAAAACGGGATTTCTTGGGATCTGCTTCAAACCCAAAACTCCAAAAGGAAAATGTAAATTTCAAGGTCCTTTCGACGGACAATATATTAGCAAGAATGATGTGTTTATGTTATGATTTTTTGCCATAACATTGGTAGCAATGACTTAGATTGATATTATTTTAAAATATTCAACAACATGCAACATATTCACATATATGTGTGTGTAGCAGCATCAGACCAACAGCCTCTCAAAATGTCTAAATAAAAAAAATAAAAAATAGGATTTGCTGCACTATTCAGGGTGTAAGAACCATTGGCTCCAACACCCTGAGATGAAGCCACCTATATAGTGTCCCCAAGAGACCTTCCTGGGAGGAGGGGAGGAGGGGGCCCCAGGCGGGACCAAGGTGGGAATATGGAAGTCGAGTCGAGGTACCTTCCTTTTGGCGGCTCGCTGGAAACGGAGGTCGTGGGCGGCGGGCGCCTTCCTTGGTATCAGTCAAGGACTTCTACAAAAGGAAGAGGCGTAATAGGAATCTAAAAAACATGCGTTGTAGAACTCAAACTTAACGTTGTATCGCAGCCCTTTTAATCCATATAAAAACAGTCGTTTCGGGCATTCGCACTGATCTCGTGGGTTAATATTCCTTTGAAATTTTAACAATTAAATTAAAGGACATTTTAGTAATCATAATGCAGTCAGAAATATGATAACAATTAATATTGATATTAAAAAAAGTAACTATAGTGAATTAGGCTAGACTAGAGTACACCAATATATGCAAAAAATATATGCTTTATGCAAAATAGAAAACCGTGCATATGGTACAGGTTTTTTAAGATGTTATTTCATTAATCATAAAGTTAATAAGAAAATACTAGACACGTACAAGGTAAAGGTATGAAAATGTCACAGATCTGTGACAGGTAATTAAATTTTGCGTCACCTTTAAACAAATTATTAAACATGAGAAAATCCCAAGATTGTGACTCCTACGAAGCCGGATTCTCGAGTTATAGGCTGAAATGTAAATTACTCAACACAACAGTGAAATAAGACTGACCTAAGTACATCTAAACAAAGAGCATCATGGGGGGGAGCGACTAACTATTTTGTATCAAAATTTAAATTCCAGTTTCAAGTATCTGGTAACTAAAAAAATACTAAATTTCCATAGACCAAAGGCTGCACGGCAAGGAGGAGCGTCTCAACTCGAGGTCAAAGGTTATAGAGAGAAGAACCGGTTGTCCACCTAAGCAGATTTATCGCTAGAAAGAAATTCGTATTTCTTGACTATTGTATTTATTTGCGAAATTCAATATTTGTAGGAGAAAATTAATTTATTTCCGCGGGGGGGGGGGGGCAGAGGAGAAATGCCTGCTCCACTTAGATGCAATGGGTATCTGTACATTTGGATTGAAGATTAGGAATATGCCATAGATATTTGCATCTAATTTAGGCATCATTCGCAAGTGCAATAAGATTTATGAAGATGACATTACACATAGATGCTTCTTTCTTTCGTTCTGCCCCATTTTGAGTATTGTTTTCTTGTGTGGCTATCTGCTGCAGAGACACACTTAAGACTGCTTAAGACTCTTGTCTGACTTATATTTGGACATTTGGCATCATATGGATATTGGGGCTCCTTCGGTCTTACACAAAATTGTAACAGATAATTCTCTCTCTCTCTCTCTCTCTCTCTCTCTCTCTCTCTCTCTCTCTCTCTCTCTTCTCTCTCTCTTCTCTCTCTCTCTCTCTCTCTCTCTCTCTCTCTCTCTCTCTCTCTCTCTCTCTCTCTCTCTCTCTCTCTCTCTCTCTCTCCTCTCTCTCTCTCTCTCTCTCTCTCTCTCTCTCTCTCTCTCTCTCTCTCTCTCTCTCTCTCTCTCTCCTCTCTCTCTCTCTCTCTCTCTCTCTCTCTCTCTCTCTCTCTCTCTCTCTCTCTCTCTCTCTCTCTCTCTCTCTCTCTCTCTCTCTCTCTCTCTCTCTCCTCTCTCTCTCTCTCCCTCTCTACTCTCTCTCTCTCTCTCTCTCTCTCTCTCTCTCTCTCTCTCTCTCTCTCTCTCTCTCTCTCTCTCTCTCTCATCTCTCCCTCTGAGCGAGAAATGATTTTCATCAACTTCAAGAGTTACTAGATATTCTATAAAACTCCATTCAATGATATATGATGCAAGTCGATTGTCTACATCTCAGTTTTCTAGATGTTTTTTTTTTTTTTTTGCTATCTGTAGGCTTACGAATAGATTACCTTCAGACAATGTAACTTATCCGGCTCTTGATAATTTAATATGTTTTTACTACATCTTTTTCTTACCAGTGTTTGAAACTGCACTGACATCTTTGGTGGTATAATTCTCGAATATTTCAATGTGGCTCTTTATATGGCTTACCATAATAAAGATAATATAAATAATAAGAAGAAGAAATAAATGTGTCAGGATTTTTTATAATAATGATTTTAATAATCATAATAATAGTAATAGTAATGGTAACGATGGTAATGGTGAATAGGAAAATAAAGATAAGGAGGAGTTGCAGCAGTTGCAGTAGTAGGAGTAGCAGTAGTAGTTTCAGCAGCAACAGCAGTAGCAATTGCAGTAGAGGTAGCAGCAGTAGCAGTAGCAGCAGCAGCAACAGCAGCAGCAGCAACAGCAGTAGTAGCAACGCAGCAGGCAGCAGCAACAGCAGTAGCAGTAGTAGCAGTAGTAGTAGCAGCAGCAGTAGTAGTAGCAGCAGCAGCAGCAGCAGCAGCAGCAGCAGTAGTAGCAGAAGTAGTAGTAGCAGCAGTAGTTACTGCAGCAGCAGTAGTAGTATCAGCAGAAGTAGTAATAGCAGCAGTAGTTAGAGCAGCAGTATTAGTAGCAACAGCAGCAGTAGTAGAAGTAGCAGCAGCAGCAGTTGTAGTAGCAACAGCAGTAGTAGTAGTAGCAGTAGTAGCAGCAGTAGTTACAGCAGCAGTAGTAGTAGTAGCAACAGCAGCAGCAGCAGTAGTTACAGCAGCAGCACCACTAGTAGTAGTAGTAGTAGCAGCAGCAGTAGTAGTTGTAGTAGTAAGAGCAACAGTAGCAGCAGCAGCAGAAGCAGCAGTAGTAGTAGTAGTAGTAGCAGCAGCAGCAGCAGCAGCAGCAGTAGTAGTAGCAGCAGAAGAAGTAGGAGTAGCAGCAGAAGCAGTAGTTGTAGTAGTAAGAGCAACAGTAGCAGCAGTAGTAGTAGATTAGTAGTGGCAGTGGTAGCACCAGCAGCAGTAGTAGTAGTAGCAGCAACAGTACTAGCAGCAATAGTAGTTGTATACAGTATACAGCAGCATAAGTGGTAGCAGTAACAACAGCAGCAGCAGTAGTAGTAGTAGCAGCAGCAACAGCAGTGCCAGTAGTAGTAGTAGAAACAGTATTTGCAGCAGCAGCAGCTGTAGTAGCAGCAGCAGCATTAGTGGTAGCAGTAACAGCAGTAGTAGTAGTACTAATAGTAGCAGTAGTAGTAGCAGTATTAATAATAGCAGTACTAGTAGTAGAAGCAGCATTAGTAGTAGCAGCAACAGCAGCAGCAACAGCAGCAGCAACTGCAGCATTAATGGTAGCAGCAACAGCAGCAGTAGCAGTAGTAGTAATAGCAGCAGCAGTAGCCGTAGCAGTTGCAGTAGTAGTAGTAATAATAATAGAACCAGCAGCAGTAGTAGTAGTAGAACCAGTAGCAATAGTAGTGGTAGCAGCAACAGAAGCATCAGCAGTTGTAGTAGTAGTAGTAGCAGCAGCATTAGTGGTAACAGCAACAGCAACAGTAGAAGCAATAGTAGTAGTAGTAGTAGCAGCAGCATTAGTGGTAACAGCAACAGCAATAGAAGCAATAGTAGTAGTAGTAGTAGTAGCAGCAACAGCAGTAGCAGTTGTAGTAGTAGTAGAACCAGTAGCAATAGTAGTAGTAACAGCAACAGCAGCAGTAGCAGCAGCTGTAGCAGGCAGCAGGAGAAAGAATTTATAAGACAGGGAGAAGCAAAGAAAAAAGAAGAAGGAAGAGAAGGAAAGGAAAGAGAATAAGAAGAAAGAAAAGGAAAATTTCGAGAAACAGAAGAAAGGAAAGGTAATAATAACAATAAAAAGCTCACGGTGCGTAAAGTCTAACCCGATCCAAAGGAAAGAAGCACATTTCTCACAACTAAACTACACACTCAAGTAGGAAATTCCAAATGGTGTTGGAGTGAATGAAACTACATCCTTTCTTTTTGTCGTTCCATTTACTTCTTTTTTATGTTCGTGTTATGTACATCTACATCTACTTTATATTATCGCTTTGGTGTGTGTGTGTTTTCTTTCTTTTTTATTGTATAAATTGTTGCAGGGAGAGAGGGAAAGGGAAAGAGAAGAAGAGAGGGAAAGGGAGGGAGGAAGAGAGGGAAAAGGAGGGAGGAAAGAGAGGGAAAGGAGGGAGAGAAGAGAGAGAGAGAGAGAGAAGAGAGAGAAGAGAGAGAGAGAGAGAGAGAGAGGAGAGAGAGAGAGAGAGAGAGAGAGAGAGAGAGAGAGAGAGAGAGAGAGAGAGAGACGCAGACAGACAGACAAGCAGGCAGTCAGACAAAACGACAGACTTGCGCGCACACACACACGCAAACAGAGGAAATATCTTTAAACAGATACATATACATATAAACATATAAATGTGCGTATGTATTTACTGAGGAGATATACAGCCCTGTCTACAGATGATGGACTGACAAATATATCTAATGTACCTGAAGGGAGAAAAAGAAAGAGTGGAGAGATGGAGAGAAAGAGTGAACAGCGAAGAGAAAGGGAGAAGATACCATCCAAGTCACTGACCTGCTGGATGGATGAAGACCTTAACCGGATGTTTTGGAAAGATGCCTCGAGGGGAAAAAACTATATGTACTCTGTGAAAGTAAATGTTTATGTGTATATGTTTATGTGTATACTTACATCTTATTTATATATGTATGTGTATGTATACATATAAATATATTTGTATGTATGTTTATATAGTTATCTGTATACTGTGTATTACTGTGGGCCCGCAACTTACAATGCTAAGAGAAGAAGGCTGACCTCCCCGTGCCCCCAAACCCCTACCCCTGGATCTTCCCCTGTCTCTGAGTGACTGTATCATTTCTTAAAATAAGATAAATGAGTAGATAGACACAAAATAACCACAAATGGAAGAAATATAAGTGAATAAAATCAACAAAAAAACGCACAAGAAAAGATAGCGAACAAAAAAATCCTGCGGTGACTGGAAGTTAATATCGCCCGGAACCGAAACATCTTGTCTCATTTTTTTTTAATTCTTTTTTTGTCATACTCGATAACATGACGCAAACTGTGACGTCATTCGGGCGTTCCAAGTAACCTACAACCAGTCCATTTCAACCCTTCCCCTTCCCCCCTTATAACCACCACCGCCAGTACCAGCTCCTTCACTTACCCTCCCTCATCGTACACTCGGTTTCCCTGTCGAATAGTCTGCCTCGGTGAGCTAAATAATCAATTAATAATTTCCATTGCTCTGGGATCTCCTAATTTTCACACATGCCTACTTACGGATGTTTAAAGAAAGGTCTCCGTGAAAGTGGCTTCGAAGAATCGTCTTTGAAGTCTGGTTTTATGTTGTTGTTACATCTACGTCCGCTACGATTTACTTCCCATTGGAAGGTCAGTGACTGCGCGCAAGAGAAAGATGGCAACTCTTTCCGTCTAGGATTCCATGTTCTCCTTTTATGTGGAATTTCTGTAGCTTCCTTTCGCTCCTCTATTTATTTGTATGTCTGCTTATAAAACAATATGTGTAATAGCTTCTCTCTCTCTCTCTCTCTCTCTCTCTCTCTCTCTCTCTCTCTCTCTCTCTCTCTCTCTCTCTCTCTCTCTCTCTCTCTCTCTCTCTCTCTCTCTCTCTCTCTCTCTCTCTCTCTCTCTCTATATCTACATCCTACGTCCCTCCCCCAAATAAAAAGGAAACACAAAAAAAGAACAGAGAGAGTGTCAGCGCTTAGCAATGCCATAGGAAAGGAATTGCATCCGCGACAACAGGTAGTGGAGACGCAAACGTTCTACTGGTCTTTTGTGGGTCGCGCCAATCCCTGTGTGACGTCAGTGCTTACGTCAGCGGGATCCGTTGAGGTATAAATAGTAAAAAGCGGTTTTGCTTTGATGTAAATATATATCTGTGTATCATTTTGACATTTTTGTATAGAAATAAGTTATCTTGCAAGGGAGAATAGGCATATAACATGTATCTAACATATGTACAAACGTACATACATGAATACGCACACAATCACATGTGGGTATGTACTGATATCCACATATATACTTAACTATTCAGGATTCACTCTATGTAACTTCTTTTCACGATAGCCCGAAGAGAGAAGTATGTTATCAAAACTAACTAGTAAATAAGTATTAGTTAATAAAGATAACATATAGTTGACAAAGATAACAGTAATGATGATAATAAGAGTTGTTTTAATCTTTATCAATATTGTTGTAGTTTTTTTTTAGTGTTTATAGTTTATTGTCGTCATCATTGTTATTATTATTATTATCATTATTTATTGTTGTTGTTATTATTATTATTATTATTATTATTACTACTACTATTATTAACATTATTATCATTATCATTATATAGTAATTATCTTTAAGATTGTTACCATTATTACCATTATTATCATTATCGTTACCATAACCATCATCGTTATCATCATCATTATCAATATTATTGTAAAATAAAAGTGATACTAATGAGAAAGATAAAAAAAGTAGGAAAAATGGCAAAAATTCATGAAGATAATGCACATAAAACTATAAATAGAAACTCATCCGTCAATGCGTCCACCCCAGCACTATCAAGAATCGGATGAATGAAAAAAAAATCGCATTCACTTCGCAATGAAATTAATGAAGATAATAATATTTACACTGCACGCACCGATACAATTCCTTGATACAATACGAAATATATTTTAAAAGCTACATCGATTTAAATTCTGTTAAGGGACGGACAGAAATAACTTTCATATGAGTCTTCTGAGCGGAAGGGCCAAGGTAAGGGGGCGGCCGAGAGGGTCAAACGAGCAACTTTCGTCTGCGTGACGGCCAGTGCGTGACGTCACAGCCTACGTCAAGCTGCCAGTTGTTACACCATCTCGTAGGGAAGTTAGTTCCTGTCTTTTTTGTGCTCGACTTCTTTGTCGACGCGCGCGCGCGCGCGCGTGTGTGTGTGTATGTGTGTGTACATATGTATACATAAACATGTATATATATATACATAAACATATATAAACATATATTCATACATATACATATATAAACATATTCATACATATACTTACATATATCTATACATATATATACATATATTCATACATATATATACGTATATTTATACATACATTTGCACAAATATGTGTGTGTGCATGCGTATGTATATATGTGTATGTGTATAGTAAACATAATGCTATAGACAGATTTTGAAAATTGAAAAATAAGTATATGATTAATAATAAAATTTTCAGGTGCTAACTCGGAAGTTAGGATTTTTTTTTTTTTTTTTTTTTTTTTTACTTTTTCATCTTACCTTATCTTTTGTTATAAATGTCTTTTGTAATAAACATTGCTACTTTGGCATTGCCTTCTAGACGTCATTTGTCACAAATTCCTTTAGAGTCCAAAGGGAAAGGCATACGGGGAGGATCATGCGTTGCGCTATGCATTTAAGCGGTGCGTCCTCTGATGGCGGGTTATCGTGTTGTGCTTTTGAGTGGCCTTGCCTTTGGAGGTTTCTTTTGTGTGTGTGTGTGTGTGAATATGTGTGTGTTTATCTATATACATGCATAGGCATATGTATATATATATATATATATATATATATATATATATATATATATATATATATGTATATATATATATATGTATATATATATATATATATATATATATATATATATATGTATATATACTTATATATTTTTTTTATCTATATTTTTTTATATACATATATATGTAAATGCATGTATATATGTGTGTATATATATATACATATATATATATATATATATATATATATATATATATATATATGTATATGTATATCTATGTATGTATGTATGTATGTACTTCTGTATATGCATGTTTATACTGAAATATAATATATACATATATATTTATTTATTTATAAATGTGTGTGTGTGTGTTTATTTGTGTGTACATATATAGGTATATATATACATATATGTATACATATATTATATATATATCATATATATATATATATACATATATGTGTATATATATATATATATATATATACACATATATACATATCTATACATATGTTTACATGAAGGGCCTCTCGGTAACGCCTGGGGATGGAGGGGCTGGGGTGCAGGAGGGGGACTCGAGGGCCGGGATGAAGGCACCACGAAGGAGAGTTCCTATGAGTGGAGATGAAACGGTCGAAGGATGAAAGAAAGTCGATGGAGGTCAGAGGGAGAGGGCGGGGCGGAGGGCGGAGGAAAGACCGAAGCCGATGTCGTTGCCGTTGAGGGCCAAGGACAGGGCAGATAGGTTGGTAACAGCGTCGATGAGGGAGCAGCCGGGCCAAGGACTGCAGGAGGTGAGGTTTGAGAGATTCTGTGTGGTGGAGAGGGACCGGGAAGAGCCATGGGCAACGACGGCTATGAGTTGGAAGACGTGAGGGGAGCCTCCCCTTCAGGAAGTCCGAACGTACTAGCGATAAAAGGTATGCTCGACATCCCTCCTACCAGTGCGGAGGAGAGAACGAGCAGAGTCCGGAAAAGGAGATCCTAATGAATATTTCAGTCGATTAGAGATCGAGGCAGAGAGCACCTGATCCTCGAAGCACAAAAGGCAGGTACCGTGTCGGGCACAGGGTCCATGATGGATGGAAAAACACTAGCGTGTTGATATAGTGGTAGTGGGAAACCCACAATGCTTAAACTAGATTTATTGAAATAATTGAGACTAGTTTTGAAATCCTCCTGGAATCCATCTTCAGGTCTGAAGGGGAAGTGAGTGTGTAAGATTAGCAAAGTCTAGCTTCGCCCGGGCCTTTACCCTATGTGTGACCCAGCGTGTGTAGTAGTACCTTAATCTTATTCTGTGCAGTCCAACTCTGGTACCTCTATTAATTGTTTCAGAGAGTGCCAGTGGCTCGTAGCATGAGTACTATCTGGCCAAGAGGGAGGTTCTCGCTTCATCTCTGTGCAGCTGCAGGAGAGTGGCAAGTGCTGTGACGTTGGATCTTTTCTGCTTTGAAAAATGGTCACGGGCTTTGGGGGCATACAGTCTGTCAGCAAACTTATTCCCTCTGATGCCTATGTGGCTGGGGACCCAGTTTGTGATGGTTCTTCCACTCTGAGCAAGAATCCTCTGGTCTTTGAGCTGAGCGTATTAACACCTTGACTGAATGTGACAACCAGGAGGTGTTTGCAAAGAGCTCATGATCTTGTTCTAGGCATCTGATTACTTTTTGTCCCATGTATGTCTTCCGTGGTGACTGGATGACCTTAGACAGGAACTGTGCTGTCATTAGATCAATTCGGGAGTCCATGGGCAGGAGGTTTGCCTTCTTGAGGAGGTTATGGACCTTTGTCCCCCTGGGGGCAACGCGAATGATCCTGGTAGCTTCATTTTGGACTGTCTTCATTTTTTTCCTAGTCTACAATACGATGGAGAGCATATTCATAGAATGTTCTTAGTACTTTGTCTTGTTCCTGTGTGTCTCCTAGTCATTGCTTTCATGGTTAATCGTCTTTCCTTAGTTTGGTTAACCAGGTACTGGGTCTCCTTGTAAGGAGAGTTTCTAGTTAACCCTAAGATAGTGGAAGACCTGAACCCACTCTAGGACCATCCCCTGGACACGTAGACGTACTTTGGACGTTGAAGGCGTTTTAAGCAGGGAGTTTGCTTGGTCAAGAATTCTTGCTCCGAGGCCAAGGACTGCTTCGTTCGCTGCTTAAACGACTGTATTAATGTCAATCCTGAAAAAAATCTACGTTTAAACTCATCTTCCACTATAAACGTTATATATATATATATATATATATATATATATATATATATATATATATATATATATATATTATATATATATATATATATATATATATATATATATATAATATATATATATATATATATATATATATATATAACTACCCTAACATATTTACAAAACATATTTACTCCTATTTACACATACAGTACCTCTAAAACAGTGACACACACTTCCGATTGGCAGACGCACTATCAAAACAAATGGACATCACTGAATTAATATTTATCCCTACCCATTGCCATATATACAATTTTATGAAGTTGAAAATAATGGTTACTGAATACTAATATCAACTGAAGAGTGTTATTAGATTTTTTTAACATTTCAGTCTGTAAGAACTGTTGGCTGGATTATTTTTCCATGTAATAACACTAATAATAACAACAAAGATGTAAATAATTAAGATGATATTGATGATAATGATGATTATATTATTATTATTATTATTATTATCCTTAGTGTTGTTACTAATGTCAATTTCTGCGTCAGTGTTAATGTCAATATAATTTTCACTGCCGCTAATTTTGTTCTGGATTTTTAATTTTCTAAGTCATTATTTTACCAATTCAGACTTTTCCACTTGAAATATTTTCGATTTCAATGAATAGTAGGTATATTCTCGATTTAGAGAGACGAAGATTTTAAAAGAGATAAATTGTTCGTCTTGTAATGATATATATATAAAAACACTTTTTTCATTCCCATAATCTTATCTCCATTATCTCCTTTCGCTTTCAGTTTGCCATAGTGAAAGTACACCGCCTGACATAGCAAGCGAAAGTTTAGCCATCTACAGGGGTTGCTTGAGAAAGTAAGAAAAAATCTTTAGATAACAAGAAAAAGTCTTGAGATTTTAGGCAAGAAATTTCCCTACTTAAAAATACTACAAGTTTCAGAGCCATGGCCTTTGATTTGGCTGAAGAAATATTTAATCCCGTCGTACAACACTCCTTAGGCACAAGGTCCAGATAGCGCTGGACTATTCTCAGGCA
>NW_020870566.1:0-7500 GCF_003789085.1 Penaeus vannamei | reverse complement strand
CTACACATATTTGAACCACCAGATGTGAAGGTAAGAGGTTGAGATCACCGCTGCCACCAGATGTGAAGGTAAGACCATCATCGCCACTAGGTGTCGAAACAGGAGTGGTCTTAGGACGGGCATTAAGAGGGATCTTGGCTTATGGGTTTATTATGGAAGGTAGATGTCAGACCCAAAAGAGACTCCCGTGTCTCCGAGGTCGAGGAAGTGGTGGTGGAGAGCTAGACCCTGTGTTCCGTCTCAGCCCCTTTGTCTGACGAGACGTCATTTTATGTGGCGGCTCCCTTCGAAGCCATACTTTTATTTCCGTTCAGTGGAGTGTCAGATTCATTCGGCAGTGGCAAATGGCGTGAGTTCGCAGGTCTTGTTCGATGGGGAGATGTAGATCACCAAGAAGGCATTCACTTTTGATCAACTAGGCTCGGGTGTGGAAGGTGCGAAGCAACTGCTTCCTCTGGTGACTCAGGAGGACTTCGACAGGAAGGTTCACCCTTTGTTTCAGCCAGGGACAGATGTGTGGAAGAATATACTTATTTGTTTGTGTGTGTGTGTGTGCGTGTGTATATATATGAGTGTGTATATTCTGTGTAATTGTTCCTACCCTGTGCACTTTTTATCGTTTTCATATGATGAATTCTTACCCATTCCTCTCCCTCATATCAAAAAAATTATCAATTCACGGAAAAATATTTGATAAGACGGTTTAAAATAATTTTCTTTCAGATCTGAACATGCCAACACGATGAAATGAGTTGCAATTACTTGTCGTTCAGATTACCAGGCCAGAAAAGGAAATAACTGAAGCTGGTGGACGGACCTGCGTCTTGCAAGCACCCAGACGAACCCGCCGTCTATTGAATTAATGTCTAGTGGCAATGTAGGTGGCGGTAGCATCTCTGAAGTGGCGATGTGAAAGATGACGATGGAGAGATTTACGTGTTTGTTCAGTATTCTCGCTCCACTGCCTACCATCTGCATTTCCTCGCTCATTCTTCTCGTTTCATTGATAATGTTCTTGCACGTATTATCATTGTTCTTATCATACTCT
Source organism: Penaeus vannamei (assembly GCF_003789085.1). Classification (NCBI taxonomy): domain Eukaryota; kingdom Metazoa; phylum Arthropoda; class Malacostraca; order Decapoda; family Penaeidae; genus Penaeus; species Penaeus vannamei. Next base: position 6,452 of record NW_020870566.1, on the reverse strand, counting down.
GAATGGACTCTACTTTTTTCTGCTTTTGCATTATCGTATTTAATACCTTCGGTATATTGCAAATGAACACTTTTTTATGTAATCTGATTTGTTTTCCCAAATAGGTAACCAAGGTAGTGAAGTAATTTCCATTTGATTTTTTTTCTTCAGTAACTTGAATAATCAAATAATTCATAATTGGGTATTTCTTCTAATGCGTTCGTACAACGGATCGTGATGACTTTGGTATCTCAGTCACAGCCGCCTGCAGTAAGCAATGTAGTGACTGATTCAGTGTATACTATTTAAATTTTACCCCGATTTCTCCTAGCACCTTTCATGCCCTCCCCTGCTATCGGGGCCAAGAATGTGGGGGTTGGGGGGGGGGGGGTCCGCGCAATAAAACCTACGTATTTGCATTGTTGACGGTGTGAGGAATACAACGATACCGAAATTGTCACGATCTTTTATGCGGACGTATTTATTACCAAATCGGGATTCTGAACACGTACAGACGGAATTTTGTGTCAATATCGTACATAAAAAAATCCATACATATTTATGCTCAACTATTACGGTGGTGATGGTCAGATGATGAGGATAAAAGAGGCCATTTTTCGCATCAGAGGAATCCAGGGTCTAGGAGAGTTGCCAGTATTTCTTTTCCTGAAGTTGGACGGAGTAAAGTTGATCCTACCAATTATATACTGTTCTGTAATGACAATGACAAAATCAGCTGCAGAGAGAAAATAGAGTCGAGTTTCCGTTAACATTCATTCTTAACAATGATAAAACAAGTTCCGATATTTTCTTGTCAAAGAAAGAATTGTGAGAAATCTATCAAGAAAATATATTCTAACATATCGTGGGATATTCAAATTGAAGTTATAACTCTTTAACAGATTAAAGGAAAAGGAATAGAAAGTCCCACATGTAGAGTGAGGAATCCATGGAGGAGCCGCAGGAGCAAGTACATGCGTATCGCGCGCCATCTGCCTCGGCACGAATGAATCATTAGGGTTCGATACTATACCAGCTAACCTGACCCAAGGTAAGACTTGTGTTGCATGATTAAAAAGGATGAATAACAGAAGGAAAAAATGCGACTGAAGAGAGACAGACTTACAGACAGACAGACAGACAGAAGTTTTCTAGCGTCAATAGTCAGGCTTATACTGCTGATTAAAGATCCTTCCAAGTACCAAGTCAGCCACCATCAGTAATTAACATATCAAAAAAAATCAAGAAAATTATCTATAAAAAGTCACCGCTTCATCCCCAAATCGCCTGAGATGTTCGTAGTTCACCGAGACTCGCAGTTAACTAATTTCGGCGAGATCACCTAACATAAACATAAAAAGCCATAATATTCCTTCATCAATTCAGTTTTTTTCCTTCATCAATTCAGTTTTTAAATCGTGTAACAAATCATGATTCAAATTAAAAATAATAAGGATTATTACACTTCACGTCAGGTCACTTTGCTTACTTCCGTGGCTAAATATAGCATATGGGAGACATAATATTTTTGGTTTTGTATCTCCAGTCTGAAAAAAATCTGACAGTAAACTAGGAAAGACACACTCCTTTCTCTTAATAAAGTTAATTATATTGTAAGTATAGTGACTAATCAGCTTCCATGTTCTCTCAAATATCCGTAATAAAATCATGATCAAATAAAAGTAAAAATCAGTTCGTTCTCTTATTATCTAGCCATAAAAACAAATTACACTTTAAAAAATGAACTAAATCAAATCACAACTGCCTTCAAGGCTGTTGACCCGACCTTTTATACCAACAAGGTCAGGCAGCTTGGATCAGTCCACCCGTTATACATGAAAGGGTGAATGAATAACTTGCCTCCCTTACTAGGAATCCAACCTGTGTCTTTGCAGGCAGGGAAGAGCGAGACAGACGCTCTACCAACTGAGCTACACGACCTTCTAAATAGTATGTGTAACTAGGGGCTATCTGGCTCCCATTGACATAACCTATCTACCCATACATGAGTAATGATAGCGAAGTTTTATGCGCATGGAAGGATCGCTAAAGCTTTTCTTTCATTATCATTTAGATAGAAGGAATTTGATAAAAACATTATTTTTTTCATATAAAGAGAAGGAACGAAAAAACTATACAGGAATTTAAATATGAAGAAAAATAAAATTACGCTGACTAGCCAACAAGGCTTTGTCGCCAAACATCCGCTTGTTCTGTCGCCACTTTTGGTAAATAACTATTTTCAGCGCCTATTCCAGTCACTTATGCGAGACTTGATACTTCAGCAAACAAGCATCTTCCTTCTCAGGAATGACCGCAGCATCTCGTCCAGGGCGTCCCCATCGCTCGTCAGCGTCTCCTGCAGGATCGCCTTCTGCGCCTCCTACAGTTTCCATCACGGTCTGGCGCCTGGGGTAGCTGGGGGTGTAACGACGTCGTACGTGCCCCTACACAGGGGCGAGGGCGGCAAGTAGGAGCTAAGGCGTAGGCTCACTACACACAGAGAATTCCAGGCAGTGTTATTTCCAGGTTGAGAGATTTCCAATTTGAATACTATAGCGATGATAAGAATAAGCTTCTGATTGCAGTATTATTAGTTTCCTGATTCAGTGAACAAACTGATTCTTTAAACTAATGGGAGTACGAAACCGAAAGAAAATTTATGGTCATGATCATCCTGAAAAAAGCTATCCGCTGCCAGAAGAAACTCCTCTGTGAATATAATCTTGTTTTGGTGTATCCTTGTTTATATGAAATATATACCATTATTTTTTTTTTTTTTTTTTTTTTTGGGGGGGTACAAACATTGAGGATAACTTCATAACGTAATTGTTAAAAGTATGTTTGTTTGTTTGTGTTTAATTTTATAGCAAATATTTCCCATACTAATCTTACATTATAATAAGAAAGTACAGGAAGTACTGTCACAAAAACTATCACGTCTTGTGGAGCCCAAAAAATGTTGACTGTAACAAAGGACATCGGAAACCCATTGCAGCTGTTCAGTGAAGTGTATAGGAAGTAAATAAACATTTGCTTAAAACGTCAGACGATAAAGCATGACAATCTTCAGCAGATAAATTAAACAGAATATATATATATATATATATATATTAATATATATAATATATATATATATGTGTGTGTATATATAAAACACATACATAAATCCAAATGGATTATTTTTAAAAGAGTAGAATTGTTCACCTTCCTTGAGATTACTGAAAACTATCCCATCATATGGTACATCAAATAGAAAGACTATTCAAATAAGCCAATGCGTGATGGTCAAATACCACTTATGCAATTTGCACTTTCGTGCCCATACACTTCTTTTTTAGGATAAGGATAAGTCAGATATGCAAAGCTGTTTTCCGATTAGAGAATCACATGCTCTAGCTTGGAGCATCGGGAAAGGCTAGATCGGTAGCAACTCGAGGTGTCATGGCGTCCCATTGGGCTATTTTGATGATTGTTCAATGAAAATATAACCATTAAAATAATTATTTTCCTTCCCTTTTGAAAATTGAAAAGACCAAAATGATCGACCATATTCACAAAGCATCCGTAAATTTTGTGACGTCATCGAAATAAACCCCATGCGCTTTTTTTCCAAAAAACAGAATCAGATGCCATGACACCTCCTCGAGTTCCTACTGATCTAGCCTTCCCCTTGGAGCGCCCTTGATCGAAAACGCCAGCATTCATAACTTTTAGCATCTGATTGTAAACGGCTTACAACTTGCGTCTTTATCAGCTCAAAATTCACCATAGGAAAGCGAAAAGTTGGCGACCAAAGAAATAAGCGTTTACTGCCCAAAGCAGTGCATGTAAGCCGGCCTTAATGTAACTCTCCCACCCCTGTGCAATGGCTCCGTGCGCGAACGTTGAGGGGCGCGTTCGTGTAAGAGATTTGGGCTTTTTATATGTTAGGCATTTTATATGTTGCAGAAAAGAAGCTAGGGTACGGTTCAAATGTGATTTTTTTCATTAATAAGACGTACCTCGGTTATTGCCAGGGAAGATCACCTTTTTCAGAATGAATTATATACAAAACCAGAAATTTAAAAATTAATATCTTCAAACTCTTTGAAGGTTGCCATAAAGCAACCAATTTGTTGGAAGAAATTTACGCTTCAATTGTTCTTCTATTATACATAATTCAGCGCAAGACCGTTCATATAACATTTGGATATATACAAATCCTTCAGATGTTGATAGCACTAATAACAAGTTCTTTTCGTAGTTATTAGAAGACATATCACGGCAAGTCTGTTTTGTGTTTTTAGCAACGATTAAATATATGTAATATAGGCCTATCTATAAGCAACAAATTGAAGGATTAAGATGATGTATAGAAAGTAGATAATTATTGTGTAGAATTAATAGTCCTTAGCTAGCAAATCATAAAATATTTTTTTCTTTTATTCTGACCCCAAATAAGTTACCTGGAATCTTATTCAAATATTTAGGAAATATATCTATCAAACGTACTCTCTCTCCCTCTCTCTCTCTGTCTCCCTCCCTGTCTCTCTCTCTCTCTCTCTCTCTCTCTCTCTCTCTCTCTCTCTCTCTCCTCTCTCTCTCTCTCTCTCTCTCTCTCTCCTCTCTCATCTCTCTCTCTCTCTCCTCTCTATCTATCTATCTTCTCTCTCTCTATTCTCTCTCATCCTCTCTCTATCTATCTATCTCTCTATCTATCTATCTATCTCTCTATCTATCTATCTCTCTTCTATCTCTATCTCTCCTATCTATCTCTCTTCTCTTTCTCTCTGTTCCTTCTCTCTCCCTCTCTCTCTCTCTCTCTCTCTCTCTAGTATCTATCTCTCTTCCTCTTTTCTCTCTGTTCCTTCTCTCTCTCTCTCTCCTCTCTCTCCTCTCTCTCTCTCTCTCTCTCTCTCTCTTCTCTCTCTCTCTCTCTCTCTTCTTATCCTCTCTTTCTATCTCCTCTCTCTCTCTCTCTCTTCTCTCTTCTCTCTCTCTCTCTCTCTCTCTTCCTCTCTCTCTCTCTCTCTCTCTCTCTCTCTCTCTCTCTCTCTCTCTCCTCTCTCTCTTCTCTCTCTCTCTCTCCTCTCTCTCTCTACCTCTCTCTCTCTCTCTCTCTCTCTCTCTCTTACCGTCTCTCTTCTTCTCTCTCTCTCTCTCTACCTCTCTCGCCTCTCTCTCCTCTCTCGTTACCTCTCTCTCTCTCTCTACTCTCTCTCTCTCTCACCTCTCTCTCTCTCTCTACCTCTCTCTCTCTCTCTACCTCTCTCTCTCTCTCTCCTCTTCATCTCTTCCTCTTTGTCTATCTCTACCTCTCTCCTCTCCTTCTCTCCTCGTCTGTCTCTGTCTCGTCTCTCTCTCTCTCTCTCTCTCTCTCTCTCTCTTCTCTCCTCTCTCTCTCTCTCATCTCTATCTATCTATCGTATGCTATCTCCCTCTCTCTCCTTCCTCTTCCTCTCCTCTCTCCTCTCTCTCTCTCTCTCTCTCTCTCTTCTCTCTCTTCTCCTCTCTCTCTCTCTCTCTCCTCTCTCTCTCTCTCTACTCTCTCTCCTCTACTCTCTCTCTCTCTCTCTCTCTCACTCTCTCTCTTCCTCTACCTCTCTCTCTCTCTCTCTATCCTCTCTCTCTCTACCTCTCTCTCATCTTCCTCTCCTATCTCCTCTCCTCTCCTCTCCTCCTCCCTCTCCTCTCTCTCCTCCCTCTCCTTCTCCTCTCCTCTCCTCTCTCTCTCCTCTCCTCTCCCTCTCTCTCTCTCTCTCTATCTTATCTATCTATCTATCATCCTCCCTCTCTCTCTCTCTTTCTCTCTCTCTCTCTCTCTTTCGCTCTCCCTCTCTCTCTCTCGCTCTCTCTCTCTCCTCTCTCTCTCTCTCTCTCTCTCTCTCTCGTCTCTCTCTCTCTCGCTTTCTCTCTCTCTCTCCTCTCCTCTCGCTCTTCTCTCTCTCTCTTTTCATTTCTTCTCTCTCTCCTCTCTTCTGCTCTCTCTCTCTCCCTCTCTCTCCTCTCTCTCTCCCTCCTCTCACTCTCACTCCCTCCTCTCTCTCTCTACTCTCTGCTCTCTCTCTCTCTCTCTCCTCTCTCTCCTCTCTCTCTCTCTCTCTCTCCCTCCTCTCTCTCTCTCTCTCTCTCTCTCGACTGGTGCAAATGGTGTGAAGTGCTGGAAAAAAGCAAAGGTTTTCGGGAAAAGGAAAATGTACGAATGTCATTGTGCGGATGTTCCAAAGGAAACTGAAACATGAAATGACAACTTACAACAAATGTGTCATCCATACAAGGCGGATGAAAGTTACCGGAGTGATGACCCAGAGAGTCGCCATACTTCCTCGTGAAAGCTATTTCCCATGAAACTGCGCAGAAAAGGATAGGAAGATAAACAGAAACCCATCCCAGCCCCGCGCCTTGATGATGTGGAGGGAATTCCCAAATCTGCAGATGTCAATAGTGATGGCCCCAGTGATGGCCAGTTATGGCACCGGCCACAGTACCAG
>NW_020870565.1:139207-141657 GCF_003789085.1 Penaeus vannamei | reverse complement strand
GAGAGAAAGAGAAGAGAAGAGAGACGAGAGGAGACGAGAGAGGAAAGAGAGAGAGAGGAAGATGAGAGAGAGAGGAAGAAGTCAGAGACAAGAGGACAGAAAGAGAAGTGAGGAGGAGAGGAAGCAGAGAGAGAATAGATAGGAAAGAGAGAGAGAGAAGAGAGAGAGAGGTAGAGAGAGAGAGAGAGAGAAGAGAGAGGAGAGAGAGAGGAGAGAGAGAGAGAGAGAGAGAAGGAGAGGAGAGAGAAAGAGGAAGAGAGAGAGAGAAAAGAAAGAGAGATCGAGAGAAGGAGAGAGAAAAGAGAGAGAAGACAGGAGAAGATATTGTTGAGAGAGAGAGAGAGAGAGATGGGGGAGAGAGAGAAGAGAGAGGAGAGAGAGAGAGAGAGAAGAGAAGAGAGAAGAGGGAGAGAAGAGAGAGAGAGAGAGAGAGACGAGAGAGAGAAGAGAGAAGAAATAGGAGAGAAGAGAGGAGAGAGAGAAGAGAGAGAGGAGAGAGAGAGAAGAGAGAGAAGTAGAGAGAGAGGAGAGAGAGAGGAGAGAGGAGAAGAGGAGGAGGAGAGAGAAGGAGAGAGAGGGAGAGAGAAGAGAGAGAGAGGAGAGGAGAGAGAGAGGGGAGAGAGAGAGACAGAGAAGCAGAGAGGAGGAGAGAAAGAGAGAGAAGAGAGGAGGAGAGAGAGAAGAGGGGATAAAGCGAGGAGAGAGGAGAGGAGAGAGGGAGAGATGAGAGAGAGAGAGGAGAGAGAGAGACAGAGTGCAGAGAGAGAGAGAGAGAGAGAGAGAAGAATGAGAGGAGAGGAGAGAGAGAGAGAGAGAGAGAGAGAGAGAGAGAGCGAGAGAGAGAGAGAGAGAGAGAGAGAGGAGAGAAGAGAGAGAGAGAGGGCGAGGCGGAGAGAGGCTCCTCCCCAAAACGAGGACAAGAGGCGGGCGGGAGGACAATCGGGGAAGGATGGATCCCGCAAGAGAAAGGAGGAAGTCGCAGAAGAGGGACAGACAGGAAGACGGAGGAGGGGCGGAACGGGGCGGGAGAGAAGGGAAGGCGAAGGGAGGGAGGGAGGAGGGGAGGAGGGCGGAACGGAGGAAGGGAGCGGAGAGGAGGAGGAGGAGGGAGGGAGGGAGGAGGGGCGGAGAGGAAGGAGGCGGAGGGAGGGAGGAGGGAGGAGGGAGGAGGCGGAGAGAGGAGGATGGATGGAGGAGGGAGGAGGAGGGAAGGAGGGGCGGAGGGAGGGGAGGCGGAGGGAGGGAGGGAGGGGAAGGGGAGAGGGCGGAGCGGGGGGGGAAGGGATGGAGGGAGGGAGGGAGGAAGGGATAGAGGGGCGAAAGGTGAAGGAAGGGAGGGAGGAAGGGAGGAAGGGACGGAATGGGGGGCGGAGGGAGGGAGTCTACACACCTCCGTCTTTCCCTCCTCCCACTTCTACCCTCCTTCCCGCCTACCCTCATGCCCTTCTCCCTATCCTCCCTCCCCGGCAGGTACACTCTTGCCCACAGTCCTCCCGACGGCCCCTCCAACCATCCTCAATCCTCTCCTATTCTTGTTCTAAGCTCTCATCCTCTTACCTCCCCCCCCTCTATCTTTCCTTCCCTTCGACGCCTCCCGCTAACACCTCCTATCCTCCTCTCGTCGACTCTCCACCTTTCCTTCCCTCCTATCCCTCCTCATCACCCCTCCAGCGTCCTACCCTTCTCCCGAGACTTTCTAGCCATATTCTCTATTCCTCCTTTACTCACGACCTCCTCTTTCCTCCTCATTATCCCTTTTACCTTTCTACCTTTCCCTCTCTTCTGGCTATGCCCATTACCCTCCAACCCCTCCAGCTCTCTCTTCACTACCCTCCGACCATCCTGCTTTCTAGCCCTCAGTACCCTCTACCCTCCAGTCACTTCCAACGCCCTCACGACTCCCTCCACCCGGACAACACCCTTCCCTCCTCCTTCCCCTCCTTTGCTCTCCTATCTTCCTTTCTCCTTCTCATTCCCTCTACCCCTCCACTACCTCCCTCCCTTCCAACCTGACATCCCTCCTCTCCCTCCTCCCCTCCAAACCTGATTCTCTCCGCCCTCCTGCCTCCATTGCGCCTCTACCCTTCATCCCTCTACCCTCCGGTTCCCTCCTCTGCCCTCCACTGGCCCTCCAACCGCCCTGCCAACAAAGGACCATCCTGCTACCCACATCGTTCCCGCGATGCACTTGCGAGGAGGTCACCTTCCCAGGCGTGCATCTTGCTCTCACGCACACACACATACACACACGCACATGCACACACATACACGTGCACACGCATGTATACATGCACACACGTACACGGGCATGCATACACTTACACATGCACACGCACGATTACATACACACATGTAAACACACGCACATATGTTTACACAAATACAAAAACACACATTCATACATTCATACGCACACATGCACACGCATGGTTACATACACACATGCAAAC
>NW_020870565.1:104207-106707 GCF_003789085.1 Penaeus vannamei | reverse complement strand
AGAAGAGAGAGAGAGAGAGAGAGAGAGAAGAGAGAGAGAGGAGAGAGAGAGGAGAGAGTGAGAGTGAGAGAGAGAGAGAGAGAGATTACATGAGTGAGTGCTTGTATGTAAGTGTGTGTGCGTCTGTGTGTTTGTGTTAATGTCAGTGTGATTGTGTGTATTTGTGTACGTGCGTATATCTATATATGTATTTCTAATATGTACGTTTTTTGCGTGCGTGTGCATGCGTACCCTACACGGAAAAAATCGTTCATGAGAAAATATCTGCAACTAAAGATAAGAAAAAAATCTAAAAGAAACAGCCTTATCCTCTTCGCACAGTCGTCGAGAGCCTCGCCGGACCGCGCGCGTGATCCATCAGCTGATTCGTGAGGGAGATATCGGGGTGATTGGCAACACTGGGGGAGAATCGAGGTGACTGGCAACACTGGAGGAGAATCATACTCACGCGGGGAATCGAAATCTATTGAGGGATCGGATTGTTTATAAGGATTTCATTGTTGAAGGTCTTGCCTTATCGGTAGAGAATAATGTGTTTATTGGGAGGTTAATAGGGAGAGAGTGAGAGAGGGTGCAAGGAGAGGGAGGAGGTGGGGGAGGAGAGAGGGAAGAAGGGAGAGGTGGAATAGAATAGAAGAGAAGAAGAGTAAAGAGAAGAGGAAAGGAGATGAGTGAGGGGGAGTGAATAGAAGAGAGGGAGGAGGAGAGGAGATAAGGGGGTGAGGAGAGGAGAGGAGAAGAGAGGAAAGAAAAGGAGAGATAGATAGATCGATAGATAGATAGATAGAGAGAGAGAAAGGGAGATAGATAGATAGATAGATAGATAGAGAGAGAGAGAGAGAGAGAGAGAGAGAGAGAGAGAGAGAGAGAGAGAGAGAGAGAGAGAGAGAGAGAGAGAGAGAGAGAGAGAGAGAGAGAGAGAGAAAGAGAGAACCAAAGAGGGAGAGAGAACGATAGAAAAAAGTATCACATCACTGAAAAAAAGGCAATTGTACTCAAAAGCATGAACAAAGCCTGCTGTTACCGAGGGCGAGTTTTCTCTCCTACCAGAACCTTCGATACAGTTTCTCGTCTCAAGGACATCACTTTCAGGCAAGAAACACCCATCCAGATCTTCACTTATTTTCAGAATCCGATTGTACCGCTGGCCGTTACCCTCACAGCAGAGTACCCGGGTGAGGTGTTGGTGAAGATAATTTCTCTCTCCGTTTTCTACGCGGGAAAGAATACTCTGGTCTTGATTAAAACAGAATGAGAGAAAGAAAACTGAGAGTTCAATGATGACGAAGATAATTATCTTATTAATGGTATTACTGCTGCCAATAATGACTATACCAGGGCTGTCAAATTCATTTACCCCGGCGGACCACATTTCACCTTAGTAAACAGCATGTGGGCCAGATAATCATGAACCGACGCGACGAATAGGCTCATGGGTGACGTAACAACATAGGAGGCTATTCCATTCACTACAGAAACACAACAATAGAAAAACTATAGAAAAAAAATTATATGTGTCAATGATAATTTTAAAAGACGAATAACTGGCTTAATTAATCATGTAGAGCGGCCAACTGTAAGACTGAAACAACAAATGTAGACTGAAGCGTGGTCGCGTGTTCGACATCCCTGGACAATATGCATAATAATAATGATAATAATGATAATAATGATATAATAATAATAACAATAACAACAGCAGCAATAATAATAATAATAATAATAATAATAATAATAATAATAATAATAATGAGAATAATAATAATAATAACAATAATAATAAAAGTAATATCACCAGCAATAATAAAGATAATGATAATAATGATGATGATAACAATAATGATAAGAATAACAAGGACAATAATACTGAAAACATCAATTATAACCATAATGATAATAATGATGATTATCATTATTTCTATTACCATGATAGTGTTAACAATAAGGATATTGATAATGATGATAATGAGGATAATAATGATATTGATAATGATAATAGTGATAAAATGTCAGTTAAAACCATAATGATAATGATAATAGTAACAATAGTGATGATATAATGATAATGATGATAATAATACTACAACTAATAATATTGATAATAATAGTAATAATAACGATAGTAACAATAATAACTGCAATGATAATAATAATAATAATAATAATAATAATAATGATGAAAAGAACATTCATAATGATAAAGATGATACTGATAACATCAGTAAAAACAACAATGATAATAAAAATAATGAAAAAACAATAACTGATAATAACAATAAAAATCACAAAAATAATAATGATAATAATGACAACAAAATACAATATAACAATAGTGATTATATCAAAAGTGATACTACTATAATAATGCAACAAAATGATAATCGAATAATAACATAATAACAGTTGTAATAATGATAAAGATAATGAAAATGATAATAATACTACCAGTAATAATGATAGTAATGATAATAACGAAAATGATACCAGTACTACTACAAAT
>NW_020870565.1:89207-94207 GCF_003789085.1 Penaeus vannamei | reverse complement strand
TAGATAGTAGTGTGGTGTGTGTAGTGGTGTGTGTGTGTGTGTGGTGTGTGTGCTCGCTCGTGTGTAGTGTGTGTGTGTGTGTGATGTAGTGTGGTGTGTGCATAAAAATATATATTATACTAAAAATATATTATATATACAGCCCTCTCATAGCTTTTTTATCTCACTCATCACGTGTAATATGTATTTTAAATATCTTATGTATAAATATAAATTATAGTATAGAGATAAAATAATAAAAATATATAAATTGGGTACCTACTACATTATAAACTTATATAGTTTATTATTATCTGTGTGGATGTGTGTGTGTGTTTGTGTGTGTATGTGTGTGTGAATGTGTGTGTGTAGTGGAGTTACTCACCCTCAAACTCATGTAGGATATTATATGGGGTACTACGTAGTAGGTATATATGAGCCGTAGTTTGATGTATAGGGGGAGTACTAATAATACATATCATATATATATTATAATATATTATTAGAATATATAAATATATATATATAATTATGATGAATACATTCATGTTATATATCGTTATATCTAATTATGTATAATGAGGGTATGACAAATATATGTGTATATATATGCATATATTGTATAACACACACACACCCTCCTCAACTCTTCGCATCACATCACAACACACACTACAGTCTTAAAACCACCTTGACACCCCGACACACACAGCATAGCACAACACACACACACACACACACACACACAAAGCACACCACATATATATGTTACACATATCTGTATACTTATATATATAGTATATATTATATATATATATATATATATACACATGTATATATATAATACATTAATATACATATCACATAGCATATATATATAGTATATCTATATATATACATATATAGTATATGATGAATACAATATTGTATTATATATATATAGTGGGTAAAGATGAATATTATAATATTTAATGTTAGGTGGTAGCTCATTTATTTTTATATTATTATTATTTATATAATTTTAGTTATTTTTTTGGGCCAATATATTATGATATTTATTATTTTCCCCCCTGTCATGTCACATTGGTAGTATCGCTCACTATATATATAGGACTAGGCCCATCATATATATATGTTATATATATATATATATATACGAAAATATAAGGGGAAAAGTATATATAGTATACTATATATACGTAGGTATAATATATAAAACAGCAGACCAACACACAGACACACACGCACTGGCTCCACACACACCCACCACACACAACACACTACACACACCACACACACACTACATAACATCACTACTATAGATTTATTATTTTTTTTTTATATTTTTATTATTATTTTTATTTTTATTTATTTATTTTTTTATTTTATTGATCGTATGTGGGCGTCACTATACATATATATATATATGTTTGTCTGTGTGTGTGTGCGTGTGTGTTATTTATGTTATAAGTACATATAATAATATAGTTATACTAAAATACCCACTCATATATATATTACACTATTACCTCACTCACTATAATACTGAATATATACTATTATAGTGTGTGTGTGTGTGGTGTGTGTGTTGATGTGTGTGTGTTGCGTGTGTGTGTGTGCGTGTGTAGTGTGTTATGTGTGTGTGTGTGTGGTGTGTGTGTGGGTGTGTGTGTGTGTGTGTGTGTGTGTGTGGTGTGTGTGTGTGTGTGTGTGTGTGTGTGTGTGGTGTGTGTGTGTGTGTGTGTGTGTCGTGTGTGTGTGTGTCATCAGACAAACATGTAAATATGCTGATAGACAGATAAGTCATCAGCACAGGCAGATGTCTGTCTTGTTAGACGTCAACCGATCAACCTATCTGTCTCGTCTCGTTTTCTATGGAGGTCAAGTTGCTCCTGACGGGCCGGTGATGACTAATACGGGTGAGAGAATAGTGCTGGTAATTATGTGGCTGAGGCACACCTTTCTACCAACAGTCTTGGAGAATGAGTAAGAGAGGAAGGATAGCTGATGAGATATTAGCATTTGGCCGCGAAGACTGAGTAATAGTGATGAGAAAAGATGAGCTTAGTGGCAAGTACATTTTTTTTAAGAGAATAAGACATCTTCTCGAAGCGGGTCATGTACACGAGCAACAGAATTCAATAAATGTCTTTATAAATAATAAATTAATAATTCTGGTACGTGCTATGAAAAACAAAAAAATACAATAGCATGTTCATGAAATTTGTTGATTAGGGTGAATCTTTGTAAATAAGATGATAAGAAAGAGTACAGATACCTTGAAGTATATTCATGGAATTCTCCATACTAACTCTTATTCATTTCACGTATTCTGTCGAAATTGTGTATCTGTGCATGGTCTTGAACTGCATGATTCACCTCGACGATAAGTGTGACATTTCCTTGCCTGTGCCTGACTGTATTTACCAGTCTTTGTCGTCGTGGACCAAGGCTGAACTCTCCGCACGCAGTTGACGAGTGTGCGGTGTTTGCCATGAAAAGGCTTCTCTCTGCGTTATCCTTTTTCTCTCTTGTTGTTCAGTTGACGGTTATCTTTAATTATCATTTTTACCCATTATTTTTTTTTATTTACCACTCCTTAAAAATCAAGAAATATATTTCTCATTCTACCCTCTAAAACAATTAACCATTTCCAAAAGATATGTAATACAAACATGATAACCATTTATTCAACGGAATCAAGTAATTTCACCAAACATGCAATTCTGTCTACATTCAGCTACCCAGTTAGAGGACAAATTACAATTTACATACACGAACTCCTTCATATACATAAACTTTTGTGTTTTTCTTTTCCTTTGATATTCTGAAGATATCTCTGAACCCAAGTAAAGTAATGGAAGAGCGCGCGAATCGCCTATAGCATCACGGTGAAGATAACAGGTAAGGCTTTATACTATAAACCTATATATATAGATAAGGCTTCGAAGGCTTTCGCGCGTCTTATCCAAAGCAGAATATTCTGGTTCATTCGCCCGAGCGCTGCGAGTCGGGTGCTGCGTGCGCTGCCAATGATTCTGGCTCCGTATCTGGATCATGGCGAGCCAGTGACGTCAGAGGAACGAACTTGGTTTGTGCGACCGTCTGTATACGTGGAATTGCATATTCATATATACACTTACATACATACACCTATATACTATATATTATTCATATGTACAAATACCACAAAACCTAGACTACACACACATACGATAACACACATGGTAATAATGACCTATATATAATATATAATACCTCATATATATCACCTCGCATAGTAGTTATAGTTATTTTAATATTACATTATATTATAATATTATGTTTTATATCATAATATTTTTATATATCCCGTTTCTCTGCTCTTTTCTCTCCCATTTTCTCTCATCTCTCTCTCTCATCGCTATCTCATTCTCTTCTCTTCTCTCTCATATCATATATATATAGTATATTGTATATATATAATTTATATTAATAATATGTATATCTATATGATACAATATATTTACCTATTATATATATATATATATATCATATATGGTATGCATATTATATACATATATATATATATGGTAAAATGTATGTATGGTATGATATATATAGTGCTATAATATTAATATATGGGTAGCTTAAAATATATGAAGTATGGAAAGGAAGGGTCATATAGGTGGTAGATATATATATATAGGGGCAGGATATATAGTATATATATTACATAGTGTATTAGATATATATAAATAAGTACGCATATATTACTATAGTATTATAGTGTGGATAAAATAGCGAGTATGGTATGGTATGTATGGAGGAGTATATATAAAGGGCAATATATAGTATACAATATAAATATAAATAGTGTATATAAAGTAAATATATATATATGATATGTAGCATATATATATATAATATATATATAATATCAATTATAGTAGTAATATAAACAGACATACATTGTATTAATATATAGTACTAATAAAAAGTGTACTATACTATAATATATATGTATATGTATATTTATTAAATTCATATCACCTATATCACACTCATATTATATATATTACCCTACAAGCTACCATATCCATACATACTACTAATATATTATATAAATAATAAATAATATACTATACTCTATCACTATATAAATATAGACAAAATAACTGTATTACTATGTTTGTGTTGTATTTTTGTGTGTTGTGCATATATATCATATTTGTTACACTCATATCTATTCTATTCTATTGTGATATGTATATGTTATATATATATAATATATATATTATATTACATATATTTATTTTATATACATATAGGTGAATATATAGGTATATAAAATTTTTTACTTATATAAAGCATACATATTCTATAACCATACAGCACAGCGACACACCGGCGACAGCATTCACACACACGCCACACACACACACACACACACATATAATAATATATATATTTAAATAAAGTATATATTATATGGGTATATAAATAATAATACTAGTAACAACCCATAGTATATAAATAGAATATATATTGTCTCTACTGTATATAGCACATATATATAATAAAATTATATATTATATTGATTATTATAACCTATATATATTATGAATACATATTTATGTATATATATAGTATATTTTTCATATAGACATATATTAAAATTAAATATTAAAATATTACTATACTAGTTATATATAGATATATATATGTGGTTGTGTGTGGTGTGGGTGTGTGTGTGTCGCTTTGTGTGTGTGTGGTGTGTGTGGTGTGTGTGTGTGTGTGTGTGTGTGTGTGTGTGTGTGTGTAGATGTGTGTGTGTATATATATATAGTACATTATAATCTAATCTTCTATGTGTATATGTTCATTTACATATAGTACATACTAGTCTATATAGTATATATATTATATATATATATAATATTTATAGTTACATGATACATACATAACGTTACAGCACACCATCAAAAAACAACAATAAAAAAAACAAAAAAATTTACCCCATCTACTAAAAGGCCCAAAAA
>NW_020870565.1:0-10000 GCF_003789085.1 Penaeus vannamei | reverse complement strand
CATGGGATACAACAAATGAGAAAAGGAGAAAGACAAAGAGGTAGATAACAATAATATCAATGGGTAGAATAAAGGGTGAATAAGGGAGATGGTTGATAACAATGGGGTGGAATTTATGTGGGGAATGGGAGAGTAACGTGATGGTACGACGGGGAAATAATTGGGAATGAATGCGAGGAAAAAAGTGACACTCTAACAGAAAAAGTAGCGCACCCTAGTATAATACCCACAACCCACCACGACAAACAAACAAACACAAACCATTGGGAATGGACAACGCGGAGCGAAGGGAGCAAAGACCTTCGGAACCTCTGGGATATGTGGAAATACAGGACATAATCGGGAAGCTGGCGCTATAACACAGTAGGGGCAATTGTGGGCAGGGATTCGGAGAGTTGCCGAGTGACAGCAGCGTAAGGGTAGAAGACGATCAGTATGTAGACAAGACCAGAAACAGAAGGAGTATGTTCAAGATATATCAAGAGTTATCAAATAAGAGTATTTTCTTTTATATGAATGTATTGAAGAGCTCGATCTCTATTATGAAGTTCGAATCTCGAACACTCAATAGCTTCAATAAGAATCATTGTATGAGGCTCATCTTTGTGTTACGAAATCTTAGAATCAAATCTTAATTCTTTTCACTCTCGCTCAGAGCATTCGTTCTCCTTTTTGAAAGCGACATGTTGATGGATTGTTGATGAACTGTATACTAAGAGTAGTGCAGTAACTTAATAACCAATCAGTTATGGAATCTCTTCATTAACACAAATTCCTTATGATCTGATAAAGATATCAAGACTTGGTGTTAATTAGAGAATTTATTATAATAGTTATATGTTACACTTTTGTTTTATTACTTTATTCTAAAGTCATATGCGGAAATTGGCACACATATTAGATATATTTTAAACCACATTACGGACATGTATACTACAATGTTTGGTTATATAGAAGCATAATATATCGATTCATAGTTTTTGTTATGATTGATGATTTGTTGCGATAATATGTTATATTCTCGTTTAAAATTGTATATAAAAGAATTAAAAGACAGAAAGAAGTAATATTGAAAATAGATGGAAGAGAGGAAGTTAATCGTGCAAGAAGAAAAGATGGTGAGAGAAAGAAGAGATAAGATGAGATTAATGTTAGTTATTACACTTAGAGATTAAAGTTAAGTCATTTGCAGAAATAGTCGCAACTTATTCACTCCCTCTTCCCTAGCACCCAGATTTAGGCCCCACCCCTAACCTCCCATTCCCATCCTTTCCTTTATATTCATTTTCCATTAAACGAGAATTCAGAGACCGAGATTTGACAGACTTCACACATATCTTATTCTGCATATATTCAAGATGTGGCAAATCATATTCATTTTCAAGAGAGATACCGGAGATATCACATATTCACATAAATACACATAACACCATGAATTCCCACATCGTTTGTTAAAAGAGGCATCTATCCGCTCAACATTTACATCACAATCGTAATAATCACCTTAGTTTCAGACGTCAGGGCTTATGCGATGCACAATACGTACCACCTCCACTCTATTAGCACTTTATTTTTACTAAAGCTGATAGCCAGCCGGCCAACCGGTCTCATTGACACTACGAGACGACATGGACACCACCATTACGCTAAATTTATTCGTTCTTAAGAGAGTATAAATAGCATAGTGGAAGCACACATAGGCATTCAGAGATTAGAACTACAAAACATTCTCTTATAACCCTGATTCCGTCTTATCCAGAAGCTGGTCTGTCTTTCACGATTTGTTATCATATTTCTCGTATTCCTTATTCGCTAAACTCTGTCGAAAGCCAACCCTCCAGCCACACTCCATCTCTTCCTCTCACTCACCCTTCCCTTGACTCCTTCTTGTCTTTCCTCCTTCCCTACCGTATCTTCCCCATCTCATCAATCTTATTACCTCGTCCCTCCCTTCTCTCCCTCTCTCAACACCTCTCCCCCTCTTTGTCCCTTCTCCCCTGTAATCCACTCCTCCCTCTCTCACCCTTCCTCTCTATTAACTCTCTCCCCTCTCACCACTTCCTCCTCTCACCTTCACTCATCAAACCCCTCTCCACCGGCACCCTAGTACTCTCATTATCTATATACTATCATTCCTCCTTCCTCAATCCCTTACACTCTTTACTATCTCCTCCTCTCACTCTCCAATTACTACTCTTTACCTACTTCTTCCTACCAATGCACCCTTCCCTGCCCCTCTCACTCCTCCCTCCCTTCTCTGACTACTCACCTCCCTCTCTTACCCCTCTCCCAAAACTCCCCTTCCGCTACCTCTCTTACTCTCCCCTCTCTTCCTCTCCCTATAAGCCACCAAAACCTCCCTCCTCTCCTATCTACCTCTTTCCCCAACCTATCCCCTCGGTCCTTCTACCTCTTTAAACCCCACCCTGGTGAATTTTCCTAAATTAAGGAATTTGATATGGATATTTATTATTTTTAATTTTAAGGTAAGGTGTTAAGATACAAGTATATAAGGTACTAGTTGTAAAATTCGCTCGAGAAGAAGACTGAAAGACAGAAATGAGATGGGATGAGATAGGAAGGGGATAGGGGAAGGGGATCGAGGGTAGGATGAGTGATGAGGGATATAGGAGTAGGTGTAGGAGATGAAGTAGAATGAGAGAGAGTGAGAGGTAAGAGAGAGTGAGTGGAGAGGAGAGGGATGATGTGATAAGGTGTAGATGAGGAGTGGAGGTAGTGTAAGGGAGGTAGGTGTGTGTAGTGGGGTGGGTATGGAGTTTATATATATAAATAGTATACTATGTGGGTGTAGTGGTGTGTGTTCTGTTTGTTTATGATGTATCTATTATAGTCATATGGAGTGTGATATGTGGTGTGGTGAAGAAGATTATGGGGTGTAATTGATAATGTTTATGGCACACTTTCTCATGTTTCCACTTTTTATTAATGATAATATTATTATAATTTCATAATAATTAATATCTACTAATATCTAATACTCAACCATATAGCAATGGTTTAATGATAGATTTGTATTTAAACAGACGATAACATAGGTTAATAATCACATAATCATAAATGGAATAATATAATAGAATGCAATGTTGTGTCGATAAAGTGTGTGGCATGGGATATGGGATAGATGGACTTGATATACATTCAAACGGATAGTAGTGTGTGTTAGACTGAACTTAATGGATAGCCTGTGGGGAATAGCTCGAGATTGTAGTTGTGTGTGTGTGTGTGTGGTGTGTGTGGTGTGTGTGTGTGTGTTAATGTTTAAGATAAGATAGTCATATATGTGTCTTTGCTCGATGTTTTGACTTCATATCAATATATATATCAAAATAAAACAATAAAAAGAATAAAACACATACTAATCATAACACCATGATAGATACCGTAAAGATCTAGTAGATAAATAAACAAATTATAAAGAGGAAGAAAAGAATATGACGCGCAGACAGTTGGAATAGGATTATAGATTGGAGGAAAGCAAGACAACAACACGAATACACGAGCAAGCGCGATTTGAAGTTTTTGCAGAACAGACAAAAGGGGAGCTTTTTTGGTCACTCAAACATTTATCTAACGGTGTTATTACAAAAGCTTGGAGTGTAAGTGTATCGCTCGTTCTACAAGTGGATACCTGCTCGGTAAAAGTAACTTTGTTTTCCCTTCATTTTTGTGGGCTTGCACGTGTGGGTATTTGATATCGTTTCAGCGTAGATCCACGTTCGTGCCTGAGATTAAGACAACAAAGAGAGGTGCAGCATGTACCTTCTAAATGCGTTCTAAATGTTTAAACTTTGCCCGGACGCTGACGGACTCTTGCCAAGCACGTTTCATGTGCGCGCGTTTAAACGTTTTCTGGTTTTCTTGCGCATATGCGTTCATATGGACAAGTACGCATGCATGTGTAGATCTATTGCCTTTTTCTTTTAGATTGAGATATGATGATATTCACTGGAAAATGGAAATACACACATTTACATACTGTCCATATTCATACATGGTCAGTTACACAATATGACGAAAATGAATGTCAATGAATATATCTTCGAGAAAAAGTTGTGCTTATTCTTCACATTTTGCTCTCTACCTAAATTCGTGCCTTCGTTCCTTTATGTATAATGATAAACAAATACATACTATCTTGCCGAAAACTTCTAAGTATATCATGACCGTTGTTCTGGCTAATGACGATTACATATCTTTCATTTTTTTCTTTTTTCTTCTTTTTACTGCGTTACTTTAGAATCTTTAATCACGAATCTTTATCTCTTTCTACTTAATGTATAATGTATTCTCTCTCTCTCTCTCTCTCTCTCTCTCTCTCTCTCTCTCTCTCTCTCTCTCTCTCTCTCTCTCTCTCTCTCTCTCTCTCTCTCTCTCTCTGTCATATATTTGTTTGTCTCTCACACACTCTCATCATCACCATCCATTTCTCTCATACCCAACCCGTTCCTCTATTTTAGTGATTCACAACCCTTTTTAGCTCTTTACTTAGTTTGGCATGACACATCAAGTCTGTAGCCCCTATTTTCAAAGCTTTCATATTTATATATATTAGAAAACTAGGTACTGATCAATGTATCCTGAAATTTAAATTTGGTGATTTGTATAATATCATATACATTATCATTATGTAATATTCCCAGCCATTCCCTTTTTTGTCATTCGTATGTTAACCCCCTTTAAAGAAGCCATGTTACCAAACCGGGAACCACTTCTCCGTCTCTCTAATTATCCCCCCTTTCCCTCTGTCCCTAAATCACCCCCTTTCGCCTCCCTGCCTTGCATTCGGTCGCCCCAAACAAGCCCGAGGACCTGCGAACACTGGACACACTTTCTCTCTTTCGAAACATTCCTGTAAGCGGCCGCCGTCGGTGCTGGCAGCTTCCTCCTCCGCCGTCACCGCTACGTGGGTTCCTTTCATCCTAGGGAGGAGAAGAGGGTGGGGGGGAGGGAAGGAGGGATGGGAGGGAGATGGTATGGAGGGTGGATGGCGAAGGAGAGAGGTAGATAGGGGGAGGGGCAAAGGAGGGATGGAGAGGAAGGGAGGGGAGAACAGGTGGGAGGGGGGTTGGAGGGGAAGTGATGGGATGAGGAAGAGAGAGTGGAAGGGGGAATGAAGGAGGGATGTCCTGCATTATCAGCCTTCCACTTCCCTCCCCCCACCCTTCCCTTCCTTCTCCACCCTCTCACATTCCTCCTCATACCTTCCCCTCCTCCCTCTCTCTTTCTCCGTCTTACGAAAAGTACTTGACTTTCAACTGAGATTTATTCAGCTGAAAGTACTGTAGCTCGTGATGAGCATGATGATGGGGCTTACCTTTGCCAGACGGTTTGTTGGAGCGATTCATTAGACGTTTATTTTGCATATTTAACACCTTATGATACGAGCAAGCCACTTTTAAATGTTATTATCTGTTTTTGTTCTTTCTTATCAGTAGTATTTTCTTATTCTAAACATAACGCTTTTAGTCCCATTGAATCATCGGGTAACTGGGTAGATTTTACTGATAGAATTATCCCGCTGCACTAAGAAACTCGTACGTATTCGAGTTGTTTTTCACGCACATCTCATCCATGAACAACCGCCATCCGTGGCAATAAAAGCGCCCGAGATGCAGGTGCGGGGGACTTCAAAGCAATAATCTTATCTCTCGACCACCCACCCTTAGTCTATCATGGCACATGTGTGTGGCACTGAGAGGTGGTAGTGGTAGTCCTTGGGTTACCAAATGATTCATTTCTATTTCTGATTTTTTTTTTCAAAAAAAAAATCTATCATACACGCATACATAGATATATGCAAACACACATGCATACACATATACATGAGTGTGTATGTATATAGATTTAGATGGATAGATAGATTGATAAAAATAGTTTCCCTTCAGTACTTGTAACGTGTCTGAAATTCTTGGATTATTATCTACTGGCATTGAAGTCTCAACGCATTCTGCATTTTTTTCTTCCTATGTTTCAAAAGGCATTCAAAACATGGGTTTGAGACGTATACGAAAACCTTAGTAAAACTGCTTACTGAATAACGTTTCTTCATATTTAATATCACCCTAATGAGCTATTGAGAGAAAGGGGACCAAATTCGAAACAATTTTCTAACCATTTTCGTTCCGTTTTCTTTTCAGTCTTCCAACAATGCGCACGTTAATCCTCGTCCTAGGCGTGTACGTGGTCCTCGCCGCGGCCCAGAGAGGACACAGCAACCGCGGCCAAGGCAACCAGGGCCAAGGCAACCGCGGCCATGGCAATGGCGGCTTCAGCAACCAGAACCAGGGCAACCACGTCAAAGGCGACAACGAAACGGGAAATAGTACTGGACGGCTTCTCGCCCTTCCTGACCCCGAACTCTGCGCTACCCGTGAGTATGGTGTTTGCTTTCGGTGTTTGGATGTGTTGGCGTTAGGTGTTTTGTGTTAGTATGTCTGCGTGTATATGTGCATGTGTGTTTATGTGAGTCTGTGTTTATGTTTATGGATGGCTTTATGTCTTTAAGTGCCTTGTATGCCCTCCATAACAAGTATATCTATATATATCTGTTTGTTTGAGAGTCTGATTAGATGTATTAATGATTATTACTATTATCGATTTATTTTTGAGGATTTGCCTTATGGTAGAAAATTACAAGGAAATGTGACAATATAAACTTGAGGTTGCTTTGTTGTCAATCATAGTAATATATTTAATCAAAAATGTACAAAGACTTATCCAGATTGATGATGAGCGACGTTTTAAATAAGATTTATAATTCGCTTTACAGCATGCATATAAAAATTCCACAAATTCTGAGACCTAAAGATATATTATTCAGATATCTACCGTAGCCTACCTTAAAGAATCCAGAATATTTAGCCCAGATAAAAAAAAATTGCAAACACGTACGAAAAGTTGAGAAATGACTGGGGCATCGAACAAGCGGGAGTAATTTTGTATGTGTCACGGATTCCTTGCATGCACGCTTTTCCATGCTTTCAGTCACGACAGTAGAAGTGAGGGCGTGTGTTGCTTGAATCTCTCTCTCTCTCTCTCTCTCTCTCTCTCTCTCTCTATCTCTCTCTCGTCTCTCATCTCTATCTCTCTCTCCTCTCTCTCTCTCTTCATCTCTCTCTCCCATCATCTCTCTTCTCTCCCCCTCTCACTCTCTCTCCCTCTCTCTCTCTCTCCCCCCATCCTCTCTCTCCCCCCTCTCTCTTCCCCTCTCTCTCTCCCCCCACCCTCTCTCTCCCCCCTCTCTCTCTACATCTCTCCTCAGCTCTCTCTCTCCCTCTCTCTCTCTCTCCCCCTCCCCCTCCTCCCCTCTCTCTCGTCTCTCTCTCTCTCTCTCTCTCTTTCTCTCTCTCTCTCCTCTATCTCTCTCCCTCTCTCTCTCTCTCTCTCTCCCCTCTCTCTTCTCTCTCACCACCTCTCTCTCTCTCTCCCCCTACCTCTCTCTCTCTCCCCCCTCTCTCCTCTCCTCCCCCTTCTCTCTCCCCCCCTCTCTCTCTCTCCCCCCCTCTCTCTCTCGTCCCACCCTCTCTCTCTCTCCCCCTCTCTTCTCTCCCGTCCCTCTCTCTGTCTCCCTCCCCTCTCTCTCTCTCCCTCGCCCTCTCTCTCTCTTCTCTCTCTCCCCTCTCTCCCTCTCTCTCCCCCTCTCTCCTCTCTCTCTCTCCTCCCGCTCTCTCTCTCTCTCTCCTCTCCTCTCTCTCTTCTCTCCCTAGTCACCCACCTCTCTCTCTCTCTTCCCCCCCTCTCTCTCTCTCTCTCTCCGCCCTCTCTCTCTCGCTCTCCCCCCTTCTTCTCCGCTTCCTCCCCCAACCTCTTCTCGCTCCTCCCCTCTTCTCGCTCTCTTCTCTCCTCTCCTCTCCCCCTTCTCTGCGTCTCTCTCTCTCGCTCTCCCCACCTCTCTCTCTCTCTCCCTCGCTCTTCTCCACCACCTCTCTCTCTCCCCTACTCTCTCCCTCTCTTCCTCTCCGCCCACTCTCTCTCTCTCCTCTCTCCCCCTCTCTTCTCCCTCCTCTCCTCTCTCTCCTCTCTCTCCCCTTTTCCCCCCTCTCTCTCTCTCTCTCCACCCTCTCTCTCCTCTCTCTATCCCCCTCTCTCTCTCTCCATTTCTCTCCTCCCCTCCTCTCTCTCATCTCTCTCTCTCCCCCTCTCTCTCGTCTCCTCTCTCTCTCTCTCTCTCTCTCTCTCTCTCTCTCCTTCCTCATCTCTCCTCTCGTCTCCATCTCTCTCTCCTCTCTCTCTCTCTCTCTCTCTCTCTCTCTCTCTTTCCCCCCCCTCTCTCTCTCTGCTCATCCCGCCCTTCCCTCTCTCTCTCTCTCTCGCCCCCCTCTCTCTCTCTTCTCTCTCCCCCCCCTTTGTTGTCTCTCTCTCTCTCCTCCTCTCCGCTCTCTCTCCCTCTCCCCCTCTCTCTCTCTCCCCCATCTCTCTCTCAAGTCCCCCCTCTCTCTCTCTCCTCCCCCCTTCTTCTCTCTGCTCTCTCTCTCTCTCCCCCCCTCTCTCTCTCATCTCCCTGGCCCCCTCTCTCTCATCTCTCTCCCCCTCGGGCGCGTCTCTCTCTCTCGTGCCCCCCCCTCTCTGCTCCTCTTCTCATCCCCCCTCCTCTCTCTCTCTCTGTTCCCCCCTCTCTCTCTCCTCCCCCCTCTCTCGATCTCTCCCCCTCTCTCGTCTCTCTTTTCTCGCCCCCCTGCGTCTGTCTCTCGTCTCCCCCCCTCTTCTCTCGTCTCTTGGTCCCCCCCTCTCTCTCTCTTCTCTCCCTCTCTCTCCTCTCTTTTCCCCCCCTCTCTCTCTCTCTCTCCCCCTCTCGTCTTCTCTCTCTCTCTCTCTCCCTCTCTCTCTCTCTCCCTCGCCTAGTGATCTCTCTCTCTCTGCCTCCCCGTCTCTCTCCTCTCTCTCTACTCTCCCCCCCCTCTCTCTCTCTCCCCTCTCCGTCTCTCTCTCTCTCTCCTCCCCTCTCGTCTCTCTCTCTCCTCCCCTCCCTCTCTCTTCTCTCTTCTCTCTCTCTCTCTCCCTCCTCTCTCTCTCTCTCTCTCCCCGCCATCTCTCTCTCCCCCCTCTCTCTCCCCCCCTCTCTCTCCCCCACCCCTCTCTCTTTTCTCCACTCTCCTCTCTCTCCCCCCCTCTCTCTCTCTCTCTCTCTTTCCACTCTCCTCTCTCCTCAACCAAACCTAATTGTTAGAGTGGAAAGGGCTTTTCTCAGCGTCACGGTAACTTACCAAAGCCTCCAACAGATGGCGCAGAAGGTCGAGGTCGTTTTCACATTTCTCAACGCACCGTTGCCATTTCTCGAAGAATAAAAATGGCAATACCTTTAGTAGTGAACCCATTCATATTAAATAAAATGCCCGCAAGGCTTTCGCATCAACAAATGTACATACATGCAAACATACATACGTGCTTACACACGTAAATATAGATTTACATGCATACATATTGCATGTATATATAAATATAGATAATCATGCATATATATTGCATGTATACATCCATGCACACATATTGCATGTATACATCCAGGCATGCATATTGCATATATACATATTGCATGTATACATCCATGAATATATATTACACACATACATGCATACTTGCATACAATACATGCATAAATACATACATGCATACATAAATACATACATGCATGAATGCATACATGTATGTATGCATGCATGCAGACTTACATATACATACATACAAATATACATACAGAAAGAGAGAGAGACAGGAGGGATTTCAGTTTAGGAAAACTAATTTTCTGTCTGTTTTTCTGTTGTTAGATCAGTAATATTTTCTACGAACTTTTGTTAACTTTATCTACATTACCATTTCGAGTGGATGGATATACAGCTGAAGATTAAGAACGTTACTTGATTTTTAAAAATCCTTTGATCAGCAGACAGTTGAAATTTAATAGAATAAACAGGATTTTAGATTTAGATCATCAAGTGCTGCCATGATTCACCGTCTCGCCAGTCCAACCCCTTTTTTTCCC
>NW_020870564.1:88936-120927 GCF_003789085.1 Penaeus vannamei | reverse complement strand
TCCCACTGACCCGTAGACCGCTCCCCCTCCTCTCGTCCCCACCTGCCCCACTTTAAAGGGAATTATGACATTGTAACGTTAATCCGAAGAGAAGTGATTTAGTATAGTGCTCTCGTTACTATACACTTGGCCGTGTTGCATAGCCAACCTCTTGTAATTTTTTAATTCCTCTTTTCCTCTTTTTTTCTTCCTCTCTCTCCTCTCATATTTTAACCTCTATCTGCCCTCCATCCTTCGTATATTTCCTCCTCTTCTCTTAATTCTCCCCCATCTCATTTAGTAGCCCCCTCCCTCCTGCCTGTCCCTCGTCCTTCCCAGTACACTCCTCCCCTTCTATCCCCACTCCGGCCCAATTTCCTCCTTTCCATACCCCCGACCCACCTCCACTCCCTCCTCCTCACTCCGACCTCCTCCTCCTCCTATCCTACGACCCAATCTCCTCCGAATCTTCCACCTCCACCCACCCATCTCGCTTCCACCGGTCCAACCACCTCCACGCATCCACACCTCCTCTCATCCCACCTCGCGCCCTTTCCGACCTGTCCACCACATCCACACTCCACCCTCCATCCTCCAACCACCTTATCCACCTCCTATGCTTCCCTCCTTCCCTTTCTCCTCCTCCACCTCCATCGCGTCACCACTCCATCCCAACCTTCCACCCTTCCACCTCCAAAAATCTTTCCCAATAAACATATATCAACTCATGATTCATCCTTTCCACCCACCATCCACCAATACCACCTCCACCTCCCATATCACACTCGTCTCACCATACCACCGTTCCACTCATCACACCGTTCCATCCCCTCTCCCGTTCCACCAACCTCCTTTTCAAACTACCCACCACCAACCAAACCTCTCCTCCAAACCCTTACGCACCTACGCCCTCTATACTTTCCATCTACGGCGCTTTCATGCATATCTAAGTCTCTTTTTTCGGCTTTTAATTATTCTTCCGTCATGCAGGGACACTCACTGACCCGCTGTCTGTCCTTCAGGAAACCCCTTTGTCTGTCTGTGTCTGGCTGGCTGTCTTTTGTGTGTTATTTGTTTGTCTCCTTTGTCCTCTGGTTGTCTAGATCCGTCTGTCTTCTCTGTCTTCTTTCTGCCTGTAGCTCGCTTGTGTCTTGTCTGTGTCTGTGGTCTCTGTGTGTGTCTGTTACTGGGTCTTTTCATGTGCGGTGTTTCTTTTTCGCCTGATTGATCTTTTGGTGATAGAGAGAGATTAAAAAGAAGGGGAGGAGATGAGAGGGAAAGAGGAGAAAGAGAAGGGAAATAGGGGAGAGGAGTGGAGAGGAAAGAGGAGAGGAGAGGAGAGGAGAGGGGAGGAGTGGAGAGGGAAAGGAGGGGAAGGAAGAAGGGGAGAGAAGAGGAGAGGAGAGATGAGGGAGAGGGAAATAGGGGAGAGGAGTGGAGAGGGAAAGAGGGGAGAGGAGAGGAGAGGAGAGGGGAGATGAAAGGGAGGAGGAGACGAAAGAGAGAAACAAAAACAAACGCAGCAAGATCCAGAGAAACCTCTTTTAGTTCTCAACATGTCCTTACCCTCCCTCACTCACCCCCTCATCCTCCCACCCCTCCCTCCCCCCCTCCTCCCCCTCTCACAACCCCCACTTTATACCCATCCCTGCTTGAGAAAGCCAGTCACAAGCGCCACGTGCCCGCCGGCTCACGTGGCACGACTGGGCAGGGCAGGCAGGGGAGGAGGGGAGGGGGAGAGGAGAGGGGAAGGAAGGGGGAGAGGGGAGGGAAGAGAGAGGAGGAGAGAGGAGAGAGGAGAGGGAGAGAGGAAGGAAATGGAAAGGAATGGGAAGGAAGCGGAAGGGCAGATGAAAGGGAAAGGAAGGGAGGGGAGGAGAGAGCGAAAGGGAAGAGAAGGGAGGGAGGGGGAGAAGGGAGGAGAGGGAGGGGAAGGGAAGGAAAGGGAAGGGAAGGAGGAGAGGGGAGGGAAGGGAAGAAGAGGAGAGAGAGGAAGGAAGGGAGGAAGAGGAAGGCGAAGAAAGGAGAGGAAGGGAGGGGAGGGGAGGGAGGGGAAGGGGAGGGAAGGGGGGTAGGGGAGGGGAGAGGGGAGGGGAGGGGAGGGAGGGGAATGAAGAGAGAGAGCAATGCAGTTGGGGTATATAATAGGAAAAAGTGTAGGGTTAAGATAGGGGAGGAATTAAACAAAAAAGGCGTGAGTAAAGAGAAGGGATGGAAATGCAGGAAAGGAGATGGAGGACAAGAAGAAGGAGAGGTGAGAAAGGAAGATGGGAATGGACAGTGAGAAGGACTGAGCAGGGATGTAGCAAAGAGGAAGGAAGGGAGGGAATAAGAATAAAATGGGGGCAGATTGAGGGGAGAAAGGAAGGCAAAGCAAATGAAGAGGGTGGAAGAGGAGGAGAAACCGGTGAGAATTGATAAAACGGGAAGGGAAAGGGAAGGAAGAAAAGATGGAACCAGGAGGAGGAGGAGGAGGAGGAGGAGGAAAGAGATAAAAGGGGGAGGGATAGAGGGAGAGAGGCAAAAGAGAGAGGAGAGAGGGAGAGAAGAAAGAGAAAAAGAGAATAGGAAGAGAAAAAGATAATAGGAAAAGAAAAGAATGCATGCAAGGTCAAAAGGAGATATGTTATGCAACGGCCTTTATGATCAGAACAAACAAACAAATATAAATTCATGCACGCAAATGCAAGCACATATCGGTAATCCAATGAGAGGGGGATGGAGGGGAAAAGGGGGGAAGAGGGAATCGGAAGGAGAGGGGAAGGAAGGGAGAGGTAAAGGGAAGTGGATCGGGAAGGAAAGTAGGAGGGAGACGAGAGGGGGAGGGAAGGAAGGATGGAGAGGGGCGAGGGAAGGGAAGGGAGGAGAGGGAGGGCGTGGAAGAGAGAGAGAATTCACACACACACACACACACACACACACACACACACACACACACACACACACACACCACACACACACACCTTTATATACACACAAATCCACACGATACACATCAGCCTG
This sequence comes from Penaeus vannamei, assembly GCF_003789085.1. Classification (NCBI taxonomy): domain Eukaryota; kingdom Metazoa; phylum Arthropoda; class Malacostraca; order Decapoda; family Penaeidae; genus Penaeus; species Penaeus vannamei. The sequence goes on along the minus strand of NW_020870564.1, from coordinate 117,945 downwards.
GCGCATTTGAATCAAAACGATCTAAAGTTTTTTCATCTGACAAGTTGTGAAAGCGAGCGCAGTTAAACGAAAAAGAATAAAGATAAAGCTAAAAAGGAAGGGAAAGGGAGGAGAGGTTGAGGGAGGGAGGAGGAGGAGAGAAGAGACCGAGGTAAGGAGAGCAAAAGAGGAGAAGTTGGAGGGAGGGAGGGAGGGAGGGAGGAGGAGGACGGGAGGACGGGGCAGGAGGGAGGGAGGGAGGGAGGGAGGGAGGGATGGGAGGAGGGAGGGAGAGAGAGAGAGAGTGAACATGACAGAGATGAAAAACCATATTCATTAACACTCTCGAAAGGTAAGAAAAAAGACACATCATATCTAAATAGCCAAGATAATCGATAAACCTAAGCTACTCATCTTTCATTTAATCTTTTTCTATCCACTTCCCTTTTTCTCTCATTTATTCCCCTACACCACTCCACTACGTCCATGACTTGTAATATATTCAAGCTATTATCTTTCTTCGCCATGCAAATGATATACCAAGTCTGTTCTATACTTCCTTTCTTTCTTCTCTTTCTCTCTCTCCCTCTCCCTTCCCCTGCCCCCACATTCTCCCTCTCTTCTTCCCTTCCCCTGCCCCCACATTCTCCTCTCTTCTTTCCCTTCTCCCTCCCCCACATTCTCCCTCTCTTCTTCCCGTCTCCCTCCCCCACATTTCTCCCCCACCCATACTCTTCTTCCCTCTCCCTCCCCACATTCTCCCTTCTCCTCTTCCTTCTCCCTTCTCCCTCTAACTCCCCCCCCACACTCTCCCCCTCCCCTTCCTTCTCCCCCTCCCCTTCCTGTCTCCCTTCTCCCTCTACCCCCCTCCCCCACATTCTCCCTCTCCCCTTTTTCTATCCCCAACCAGAGAGAGGGAATTAACGCAATATCCTCCATGTTTTTTAATATTTCTAAAAAAAAAGTTGTTCCGGGTGGTTGGCCACCACATCATCGTGGACAATTTACTGCCTTATCTCTGCGCAACGGACACAGGTGGGTGGTGAGGAAAGGTGGGCTTTTAAAGGAGAGGAGTGAGGGAGGGAGGGAGAAGGAGGGAAGGGAGGGGAAAGGAGGGAAGGCAGAGGGGGGGAGAGGAGGGAGGGAGGGAAGGAGAAGGGAGGAAGGAGGTAAGGGACCGGGGAGAGGAGGGATGAGGAAGGAAGGGAGGAGGGAGGGAGGGAGGGAGGGGAGCGGAAGGAGGGAGGAGGGAGGGAAGAGAGGCGAGCGGAGGAGATGGGAGGGGGAGGGAGGAGGGAGGGAGGGAAGGAGGGAGGAGGGAGGGCAGGGAGGGAGGGAGGGAGGGAGGGAGGAGGAGGGAAGGAGGGAGGAAGGAGGAAGGTAGGGAGGAGGAGGGGGGGAGACGGAGGGAGAGGGCCGAGGGAGGAGGAAGGGAACGGGAGAGAGAGGGAGGGAGAGAGAGAGACAGACAAAGAGAGAGAGAGGACAGAAAGAGATGAGAGAGAGACAGACAAAAGAGAGAGAGAGAACAGGCAAAGAGAGAGGAAGAGGACAGGCAAAGAAGAGAGAGAGACAGGCAAAGAGAGAGAGAGGACAGGCAAAGAGAGAGAGAGGACAGGCCCAAAGAAGAGATGAGCAGAGATCAGGGCAAAGAGAGAGGAGAGACAGGCAAAGAGCGAGAGAAGGACAGGACAAAGAGAGAGGAGAGAGACAGACAAAGAGCGAGAGAGAGAGAGACAGACAAAGATGAGAGAGAGAGAGACAGACAAACGAGAGAGAGAGGAGGATCAGACAAAGAGGAGAAGAGAGAGAGAGAGGACAAGACAAAGAGAGAGAGAGAAGAGGTCAGACAAGATAGACGATGAGAGAGAGAGACAGACAAAAGAGAGAGAGAGGAGAGACAACAAAAGAGAGAGAGAGAGAGACAGACAAAGAGAGAGAGAGAGAGGGACAGACAAAGATGAGAGACGAGAAGAGACAGACAAAGAAGAGAGAGCAGAGGAGAGACCAGACAAAGAGAGATGAGAGAGAGAGACAGACAAAGATGAGAGAGAGAGAAGACAGACAAAAAGACTAGCGAGAGAGAAGAGGACCAGAACAAAAGAGAGAGAGAAGAGAAACAGAACAAAGAGAGACGACAGCAGAGACAAGCAAGAGAGAGACATGAGAGACAGACCAAAGAGGATAGACAGAGAGACAGACAAAGAGAGAGACAAGAGAGACAGACAAAGAGAGAGGAACAGAGAGGAACAGACAAAGAGAGAGACAGAGAGAGACAGACAAAGAGAGACAGAGAGACAGACAAAGAGAGAGGGACAGAGATGAAATGAGGGCGGCGCGAGGGCACGCAAGGGGAATAGATTTGAAAAAAAAAACGTACGAGGCGGACGGAAATACGCTATTGGGCACCGAGGGGGGGATCCGGCGTGAAAAAAAATAAAACATAGTGGCCTTGAGATGATGACATGTGATCTGACGATTGCAGATGGATCTGTGATGCTGAGCGACGAAGTGGATCACTGCAGGCATCTGAGAGGACTTGACGAGCAGATGAGGTATTATCTAGCAGAATCGATGAGGAGAGGTGATGAGAGCACTGTGAGGGACTTCACACCAAGATAAGAGTGAGAATATGAAAGATGGACTTTGAAGAGAGAATTGAGAGAGATTTGAAGAGAGAGTAGAGAGAGAGAAGAGAGAAAGATGAGAGAACGTTTGAGACAGATCAGAGAGAACGAGAGACTCGACGATGAAGACACTCAACAGAGAAGAAGGAGCACGAAGAGATAGAGAATTGATGAGAGAGAGAGAGAGTGGACAGAGTGAGATTGAGAGAGAGATGAGGAAGGATAGAAAGGAAGAGGGAAGAGAGGGAGGGCAGGTAGTAGTAGAGAGTAAAGGGAAAGGAGTGGGACTGACGAAAAGACAGGACGAGAGATAGGATGGAAGGGTGGAAAAACGTGTTCGCGTGCGTGTATTCTGAAGTGAGTGCTTGCGCGTCTATTCTGACGTCCGTGCTTGCCCACAGTAAATGTCCTATGCCCGCTATCCCGGCCCCGACCCTTCCCACGGCCGTCACCGCAGTCCGGTCACCGCAGCCTCCAGACAAAACCGCCTCATCAATAAAACATCACGCAATCTGCTTTGCAATTCCCTACATGTTCGAGACACGTTTGCGACCCCTGATTCCCCAAGCCGAGGGACGACGGCTAATCGTGACTAAAACTTCAATTTAATAGCATTAATCGGATTAGCTACGTGTGCTAATCTCTCATTAGATTTTTTTTAAAACCTGAATTTATTAATCATCCCTGAAATATGTCTTGAAATTATCATTATCTCCATTAGGCTAAGTACAAGAAAGTGATGGGGGTCCCGCGACCTTGATCGTAGGGGCCGTTCTGGAAAACTGACGGATTTATGACCGTTTTCGAGCAATTTCCAAACGTAAGGCTTTCATTTTGATACGAAATACGCTGAGGTAATCATAGAATAAGTATTCTGGGCAACACAAATAAGGGAAATCAATGTAGAATAGCACTCCTGGGACTGAAATAATGAGAGAAATAAAATGCAATAAGATGAAAAATTAAGATGGAAATGAAATCAAGATGAAATATAATGAATAATAAGAAATCAAATGAAATAATGAAGATGAAATAAAATGAAATAATGAAAATGAGCTAAAATGAAATTGTGAAAATGAGATAAAATGAAAAAATTAAAAAATAAATGAAATGAAACAAGACGTAATAAAATTAATCAAGATGAAATAAGATAAAACTAGTAAAACCCAAGCTCATCTATTTTCACTGTCCTTTTCCATCATTCTCCCATAAAAAAGGCCATTATATGAGACCATTCAAAGACCATCACCATTCCATGAACATTATAACTAGGACCCTCACTGGTCGTTTGATTCTTCACTAATATGTTATCGCATTATCACCCATCGGTAATTTCATTTCCTCTATAGCACTTTCTTCTCCCATATTGTTCCAAAATCTCCAGCGGGAGGTCAGCAACCATGTGAATCCCGCCCCCCCCCCATTGGCCCCCTTCCCCTCTTAGCCCTTCCAAGGTCAAGTACCCCCCCTCCCCCCAACCCCCCTCTCAACCCCCGGCACCCGCCCGTCCGCCCGCACCACGCCCATCGACTTCCCCTCCCCCCCCCCATGACGTAACGTAAAGCAGGCACCGTGATGTAACGAAGAGGTCAGTCCCCCGCAACCCCCCTCCCCCAAATCCACCCCTACCCCCTACTCTCTTGCCCAGACCAAAACCCTCCCTCCTACCCTCCTTTGGCCAACTACCCTTCCTTTACCCCCCCCATCCCACCCCTTCCAACCCCCTTCCCCTTCCCACCAACCCTGCCCTCACCCTCTCGCTAAACTCACCCCTACCCCGTGCCGGCTCCCCCTACCCCTGCCACCTACCCCTGCCCCCTAACCCCTGCCCCTTGCACCTCGATGACGTAACAGGAGTCAAAACAACCGTATGTCTCGTATGCAAAACCCGGGGAGGGGAGGGGGAGGGGAGGGAGTGATGGGAAAATGGAGGGGGCAGGAGACGAAAGTGGGGAGAGGAGGGAGGGGAGGGAGGGAAGAGGGGAATTGGGAGTAGGGCAGGAGACGTAAGTGGAGGGGAGAAGAAGGGAGGGAGGGGAGGGAGGGAAGGGAAGGGAAGGGAAGGAAGGAGGGGGGGAGGGGAGGAGGGAATAGGGGAGTAGTACAGGAGAACGTAAGTGGAGAGGAGAAGAAGGGAGAGGTGTAGAGGGGACAGGGAGAGGAAGGGGAGTGCAGATAGGAGAGAGGGGAGGGGGGGGATGGAGAGGTCAAAAACACCATGACCTCGTGACGATATTTCTGGTTAGCAATCGGAGTTCTCTGGAAGAGTACAATGACTGCTGTTTTTTTGTACTGGAGGTGCTTGCATAATGGGGTCCAGGGGGTGAGGGAGAGGAGAGGGAGGCGGAGGAGGGGGGGAGAGGGGGAAGAGGGAGAGGAGAGGTGAAGGTGGATTGGGGGAGAGGAGAGGGAGGAGGGATTGGAGGAGAGGGACCGAGGAACAGGAGAAAGAGGAGACAGACAGACAGATCAAAGTATAATAATGATGGATATATAAATAATATATTATATATATAATATATATATATATATATATATATATATATATATACATAGAAAGATAAACAAATCGAGAGTGATTACGGAGGCAGGGGGAGGGAGTCCGAGACAAGGAAGGGAGATGTAAACCGAAGAAAAGATGGGTAAGGAAGAGAAGAAGAAAGGAGGAAAAGAAACTATGACAACGAGACAAACAGACAAACGCACAGACAGATAGAGAAAGACGTGGAGAAAAGGAGAGAGGGGTTAAAGACACCAACCAGCCTCCCACCTCATAGAACAATGCCCAGCGAGAGAGCGATAAAAGGAGATAGGGTTATTTTTAAGGCGGTTTCAGCATGCGCCACTATGCAGGTGCGAAGACAAAGGCCGAGCAGACCCATGCACGCACGCACGCACAGATACATATACAGATACATGCAATACACACACATACATATACGCACACATTCATATACACACGCACATACACACACACATATACGTACACTTATTCATATACATGTACATACATACAGATATACATTATACTATACTTAAATATACGTACACATATGCATTATACAATGTACATATATACACTGATATATACACACTACTCGCACTCCACACATACATAAAACGGGAGGTGAGGTCCAAGGACACTGTGGAAAGGGAGGGGGAGAGAGAGGAAGAAGGAGGTGAAAATGGAAAAGAGAAAGAGGAGAAGAGAGGGAGGGGACAATGGAAACAGATAAGGAAGGGGAATGGATAGTAGAGGGAGGGGAAAGGGAAAGAGAGGAGGGGGGAGGGGGGAGAAGGGGGTAGGGAGGGGGAAAAGGGAAAAGAAGAGAGGAGGGGGAAGGGAAGAAAGAGACAGGAGGGAGAAAGGGTAAGGGAAGGAAAGATGAGGAGAGGAGAAAAAGGGAAGGAGAGAGGAGGGAGAAGGGAAGGGAAGAGAGGGAGGAGAAAGGGAAGGGGAAAGAGAAGGGAGGAGGGAGGGAGGAGGAGGGAGGGAGAGGAGGGGAGGGAGAAGGGAGAGAGAGAAGAGAGAGAGAGAGACGAGGAGAGAGAGGAGAGGAGAGGAGAGAGGAGAAGAGAAGAGAGAGAGAGAGAGAGAGAGAGAGGAGAGAACGAAGAGGAGAGAGAGAATAATTGAATGAAAAAAGAAAATGAAAAAGAAAAGCAAGGATAAGAAAAAAAGAGAAAAAAAAGTAGTAGAGGGTGAAACTCTCATAAAAAGGACACAAGGAGAAACAAACAAAGAATAAAATCAAGAATGAAAAAGAGATATTACCACACGAAATTGAGATTAAAAATAAACACAAGGAAAGGTCAAACAAGGTCACAGAACAATCCCTAACACAAAAGATGTCAGTGGCAGTATAAATCGGGAGGGGGAGAGGGATAGGAAGGAGGGAGGAGGGAAGGGGGAAGGAGGAGGAGGAGGGCGTAGAGGGGAGGGGGGGGGGAGAGAGATTAGAGGGGAGGGAAGAGGGAGTAGGGGAGAGAGAGGGAGAGGGCAGAGGGAGAGGCAGAGGGGAGAGGGGGGAGGGAGGGGTGAGGGAGAGGAGAGGGCAGAGGGGAGGGAGAGGAGAGGGCAGAGGGAAGGAGGGAGGAGAGAGAGGAGAGGAGAGAGAGAGAGAGAGAGAGAGAGAGAGAGAGAGAGAGAGAGAGAGAGAGAGAGAGAGAGAGAGAGAGAGAGAGAGATATATTAATATATATATATATATATTATATATATATAGAAGAGAGAGGAGAGAGAGAGAGAGAGAGAGACGAGAGAGAGAGAGATAGGGAGAGAGAGGAGAGAGGAGAGAGAGAGAGAGAGAGAGAGAGAGGGAGAAAAGAATGGAAAAGAGAAAAAAAAGAAAAAGAGAGGAGAAAGTGTGAGGTGGAGAGAGCGAAACAGAATCGAGTAAGGAGAGAGAGAGAGCGAAAGAGGATCGAAGCGAGGGGGGGAGAGAGCGAAGAGGAACGAGGACAGGTCATCGGTGTTAAGATCAGGTCATCCGGACAGGTCACGAGGGGTGGGAGCGGATTAGCCGATCGCGCCAGAACCGAATCCGACTCCATTTCATTCGCTCACTTGTCGCCTCGTTCGCCTTTCCTTTTGTTTCTTTGTCGTTCTCTCTTTGCCCCCCTCTCTCTCTCTCTACCTCTCCCTCTCTCCACCTATATACCTCTCCCTCTCTCCACCTATACCTCTCCCTCTCTCCACCTACCTCTCTCTCCACCTATACCTCTCCCTCTCTCACCTCTCCCTCTCTCCACCGTATACCTCTCCCTCTCTCCCTCTCTCCACCTATACCTCTCCCTGTCTCCTTTATCTTTCTCCTCTCTTTTTTATTCTACAGTCCCTTTCTTTATCTTGTTTTTTCGCAATGTCTTTATTTCCATATCCTTTCCAGCTTTTCCTTCTACATTATCATTTTTGTGCATTCATTTCTTTAATTCTCTCGCTCTCAATTTTTTCTTATTTATTCTACTTATTGTTTTCTTTCTTCCTGTTGTTATTCGCAGATATAAAAGAGAGAGAGGGAGAGAAAGGAGAAAGGAGAGAGAAAGAGAAAGAGAAGAAGAGAAAAAAAGAGAAAAGAAAGAAAAGAGAAGAAAGAGAAAAAGAAAGAAAAAGAAAGAAAAAGAGAGAAAAAAGAGAAAAAAAGAAAAAGAGAAAGAAAAAGAAAGAAAGAAAGAGAAAGAAAAAAAATAAAAAGAAAGAGAAAGACAAAGAGCACATCACCCCGCGCTCCTCTAAAACGACATTCGTACATGACGAGCAACCTTCAACCCCCATTTTCTGAAAGCGAAAAATAAAACTGTCACAAAATTGTTAATCCCTTTTCTGGCTTGCAAAACACTCGCTCTAACGTACCCTGTGACCCTTTCGCACGGCCGGTCCCGAGTGCATTTGGATATAAAGGCGATTCGCGTTTTATTATCGTTACTATTGTCATTATTATTATTATTATTATTATTATTATATTATTATTTATTATTATCATTATATTACTATTACTATTTCAATTACTATTACTATTATCATTACTATTTCTTATTCATTACTATTATCATTACTATTACTATTATCATTATATTACTATTATCATTACAATTACTATTATCATTACAATTACTATTATCATTACAATTACTATTATCATTACAATTACTATTATCATTACAATTACTATTATCATTACAATTACTATTACAATTTACATTACAATTACTATTATCATTACTATTACTATTATCATTACAATTACTATTATCATTACAATTACTTTATTCATTACAATTTACTATTTATCATTACAAATTACTATTATCATTACAATTACTATTATCATTACAATTACTATTATCATTACAATTACTTATCATTACAATTACTATTATTCATTACAAATTATCATTTACTATTATTATTATACAATTACTATTACTATTATCTACTTACTATTACTATTATCATTACAATTACTATTATCATTACAATTACTATTATCATTACAATTTATTACTCATTTACTCTTACTATATCTATTATTTACTCTTACTATTATACATCATTACTCTTACTATTATCATTACTCTTACTATTATCATTACTCTTACTATTATCATTACTCTTACTATTATCATATTACTATTACTCTTACTATATCATTACTCTTACTATTGACTCTTACTCTTATCATTATCATTACTCATTAATTACTCTTTACTATTTATCTATTACTCATTACTCTTACTATTATCATTACTCTTACTATTATTCATTACTCTTACTATTATCATTACTCTTACTATTATCTTACTCTACTATTATCATTACTCTTACTATTATCATTACTCTTACTATTATCATTACTCTTACTCATTATCATTACTCTTACATTATCATTACTCTTACTATTATCATTACTCTTACTATTATCATTACTCTTACTATTATCATTACTCTTACTATTATCATTACTCTATTATCATTATCATCATTACTACTTATTACTATTATCATTACTCTTACTATTATCATTACTCTTACTATTATCATTACTCTTACTATTTATCATTACTCTTACTATTATCATTACTTACTATTATCTTACTCTTACTATTATCATTACTCTTACTATTTCATTACTCTTACTATTATCATATACATTACTCTTACTATTATCATTACTCTACATATCATTACTCTTACTATTATCATTACAATTACTATTATCATTACAATTACTATTATCATTACTCTTACTATTATTACTATTACTATTATTCATTGCTATTACTATTATCATTACTATTACTATTATCATTACTATTACTATTATCATTACTATTATTATTACTATCATCATTATAATTACTATTACTATTATCATCATTATTATTATTACTATTGTTATCATTATCATTGTTCACGTTTTATCATCATCATTAATACCATTGTTATTATCATTACTATCATAATTTTTTATTTGGGGCTTATGGATAAATGTAATGGTGGATAAAGGGCAATGGAGTGTGCACACCACTCTCCCTCGCTTCTTGTCTTATTCCTCTCCCTCTATCTATCCACCTACTTCTCTATCTCCCCCCCCATCCCTCCCTCTCACGCCCCTTCCATCTCTACCTTTTTCCCACCCTTCCTCCCCCTCTTCCCTTCCCCTCTCTCTCCCTTTCCCCTCACCCTCTCACCAGGGAGAGCGCACGGCTTCTCCTCTCTCGCACTCCTCCCTCCCCCCCTCCCCCTCCCACTCCCCTCTCCCTCCCCTACCAGCCCATGTGACAGGTTCCGTGATGGTCTAGTTATTTTTCATAGAGGAAGGAAGGTGGGGAGGGGGGGAAGGAAGGTGAGGAGGGGGAGGGGGAGGGGAGAGGGAGAGGGAAGGGGAGGTGGAGGGGAATGGGAAGGAGGGAGAGTTAGGGTGAAAGAAGAGCAGATGAGGGGAGAGGGAGGGAGGGAGGGAGGGAGGGAGAGGAGAGGGAGAGGGAGAGGGAGAGGAGGGAGGGAGAAAGGGAGGAGAGGGAGAGAGGGAGAGAGAGAGAGAGAGAGAGAGAGAGAGAGAGAGAGAGAGAGAAGAGAGAGAGGAGAGAGAGAGAGAGAGGAGAGAGAGAGAGAGAGAGAGAGAGAGAGAGAGAGGAAAGCAGGGAAAGAGGAGAAGAGGATAAGAGAAGAACGAAAGACGAAAGGCAAGAGAAGCAGGATAAGAACAGGAGAGAGAGTAAGGGGAAGTGTGAAAAGGAGGAGAGGAAGAGAAGAAATAGGAGGAGGAAGAGAGGAAAAGAAGAAGAGAAAATGGGAGGAGAGAGGAGGAGAGCAGAAAGAATGGAGGAGGAGGAGGAGGAGCAGAAAGAATAGGAGGAGGAGGAAGAAGAGAAAGAATAGAACGACATGAAAGTGAGGGAAAGGAGGAGGAGGAGGGGAAAGAGGAGAGGATATTCTACACTTGGCATTCCTCGCCCGACCGCCGTGTCCTCTTCACACGGCTGCCTCTTTGACGCCGCTGCTCGACACGCGCACATGGCCACACGCACACACACACACATGCATATACACACAGACAGACTTATACGAATGCATATCTATATGTATGTGTATAAATTTATGTATATGTATGGATGTATATGGATTTGTATTTATACATGTGTGTGTGTATGCATCTATATATGTATGCATGTATGTATGTGCATCATGTGCATCTGCATCGTATGTGCATCTATATGTATGTATGTGCATCTATATGTATGTATGTGCATTTGTATGTATGTGCATCTATATGTATGTATGTGCATCTATATGTATGTATGTGTGCATCTATATGTATGTATGTGCATCTATATGTATATATGCTGAGTGAGTGAGTGAGATGAGTGAGTGAGTGAGTGAGTGAGTGAGTGAGTGAGTGAGTGAGTGAGTGAGTGAGTGAGTGAGTGAGTGAGTGAGTGAGTGTGTGTGAGTGAGTGAGTGTGTGTGTGTATGTATATATATATATATATATATATATATATATTATATATATATATATATATATATATATATATATATATGCATCCACACGCATGTGTGTATGTATGTATTTAGGTATTACGTATGTATGCATGTATGTATGTACATGCTTCCAAATGTACGTGTATGCATCCAAATGCATTTGTGTATGTACGTACGTATGTTACAACAAGCCTTACTAGGAAAATAGTGCAGGTATGCGGTAAATCTCACTCATTGAGCATTCCAAGCGTGCAATGGCGTGCAGTTGAAAAACGTGTAAAATCACTAATAAATTAATCGAAAAGAACTGCCTCACCTTGCTTTGCAGAAAAAGGAAACCAGTAAGTAAACAATTTTATTTATTTATTTATTTATATATTTATCTATTTTACAAAACCAAACACGTAACAAGAAATGATAAGTGAATTTAGAAATTTTGTATGTTATGTCACTTTTATATTAACATTACCCGCATTTGTTTTGAAATGTACCTTACAAGGAACTGCAGGTGAATCAAATTAAGAAATGTTATCAAGGACGCTAAGAACTAAGGAAGACAAACTAGATCAAACTAAGCATCTATACGTATGTTAAGCATCTATACGTATGTATAAAGCATCTATATACGTATGTATAAGCATCTATACGTATGTATATATCTATTAATAAGCATTCTATATGTATGTATAAGCATCTATACGTATGTATAAGCATCTATATGTATGTATAAGCATCTATATGCATATACATGATAAGTGCCCGCGTATGTGTGTGTAATAGATACTACATACACGTGTATATACTTACCCCAGTTTAACACGAGTTGAGCAACTCTCACGTGATCCCCACTCCCAAGCACGTACCTGGAAAGAAAGAAATTAAATATTTTTTTTTTATTATCCTATCCAATGTTGCAAATAATGATGTCCATGACCTCCACCCCTTCAAAAAAGGCACATTTTATAATCTACATATAAATCTTTTTCTTAAAACTACATAACGCCAACATTACTGTGACCTGCGTATGCTAAAGACTCATAAAAATGGATAAAAATATAATTACCATCATAAATACCGCTACTCATTGCAAGAAAACACGCGGGGTTCAGAAAGCTTTTTTATAATCCACACACAACAAAAAAATCTCACGTCTGTATGATGGTCTATCCGTCCGTCAATCTGTCTACTAACCATCTGTCTGTCTATCGGCTTATCCATTTATATCTCTCTCTCTCTCTCTCTCTCTCTCTCTCTCTCTCTCTCTCTCTCTCTCTCTCTCTCTCTCTCTCTTCTCTACACACATCCATCCGTATACCCAGCCAGTCAGGCATCAATTAATATATTCCTTTATCCATCCGTATACGTATCCATCCTCCTATCCATCCATCTACGCACCAATTCATCCATCGTTCCGTCAATATATCAACTCATCCACTCATCTAATCACGCATTTAAGCACCAAGTCAGCCATCCATCCACCAACTCAATCCATCCATACACCACCCACCCACCAACCCACCCACCTTTCCTTCCATCCACCCACCCACCCATCCATCCACCCTCCACCACCCACCATCCATCCACCCTCCACCCACCCACCCATCCATTCACCTCCACCCACCCACCCATCCATCACGCCCATCTCATCCCTCCATCCCTCCACCCATCCACCCACTCATCCCTCCACCCATCCACCCTCCACCCACCCATCCATCCACCACCCCAGAGCCTCAGCCACACGCCACCCGCCCCGCCCCACAACGCGACCCTATCTCTCGACAGCCTTTTCTTCGGGAGGACCTCGGCGTCGGTACAGCCAGTCTCGATCCTCCAGTGTAAGTATTTCTTGGACTCCAGCCAATACGTCCATGTGTGTATCTATGTCCTCGCGTATACACAGGCTCATGCACGCGCGCATACACACACGAATGCACCCGTCCATGCACTCTCACATACACACTAAAAGTAAGAAAAACAAACAAGCAAGTCAACAATGCAAACAAAACAATTTAACGCAATCACAGCCAGGGACACACGATCCAAGACGTCAAGAGAAGCACACGTACGAAAAGAAAAGAGAAAAGAACGCAAAAATGAATTAACTGTGACGTTGAGACGGTAAATACCAAGAACACAGCAAAAGAAGAAGAAAAAAAAACATTTCAAACCAAAAGAACAAAACAAAGATCAAACCAAAGAACAAACGAAAAAAATCATAAACCAAAGAACAAACACAAAATCAATAATAAACCAAAGAAAAAAAATGAAACCGAAGAAACAAGAAAAAAAACATTACCTAAAAAACAAAGAACAAAAAATCATCAACTACAAACCTAAAGAAGACAGGAAAGAATAAATAAAATAAATAAATAAAAAAAACCACAACCACCACCACCAGCACGGTAGAGAAGAAACATACAAAGAAAAAAACGCCCACCATAAAACAAACTAAACAACAAAAACACGCATTTCCTCATCAACTCCAGAGAAAAAAAAAAAATCCAAACAAAAACAAGAATTAAGGGGAAAAAAAATCACCGCCATCACACAAGACAACAAAAACACAATACACAACAACAAAAACAATCAAACAAAACAAAAAAACAGAAAACAACAACAAAAACAAACAAACAAACAAATTAGCAGAGCCCCAACCCAAGCCAACCGGTTTTGCTTGCTGTTGACCTCGGTTGCCGCCGCGTGGATTTTATGAGGAGTTGAGACGACAATAAATAAGAATAGATAAATAAAATAAATAAATATAAATAAAATAAAACAAAACAAAATATATAATAGGATAAAATAAATATAAATAAAATAATAAAATAAAATATAAATAAAATACATGAAAATAAAAATAAAAAACATAAAATAAAATAAATATAAATAGAATACATAAAATAAAATAAAATAAATTAAATAAATAAATAAAATACATAAAATAAACAAATATAAATAAAATGCATACACTAGAAAATGAAAATAAAATAAATATAAATAAAATGCATACACTAGAAAATGAAAATAAAACAAAAATAAAAAATAAAAACATAAAAAAATAGAATACATAAAATAAAATACATAAAATAATACATGAAAATAAACAAATAAAAATAAAATTAAAAAAATAAAATACATAAAATTAATAAATAAAATACATAAAATTACATATAAATAAAATACATAAAATAAAATAAATATAAATAAAATACATAAAATAAAATTACTAATAAATGAATAACTAAAATACAAAACGAAAATTACAAAGAATAAAAAATACCATAAAAAAATCAAGCTGCGTTAAAAATATGATGAAAACGTACCTTATACATATATATAAAAATCATAATTGATGAAAATGAAAATAATAATTAAGATAGTAATAATTATAACTGCAATAATTATATAAAATGTTTAAATAAGTTGTGATGGAAACAACTTACGTGTAAAAATGAATAAATATCATAAGAAAACTTTAAATTCCAACACATTAAAAAATATGCAATTAAATATGAGTAAAATTTTATAAATTGAATAAATATGATAATCATCAAATAACACTCATAAATGTGACATATTTCCATAACTAACAGCGATAAATGAATAAAACGATGATAACAATACAATAGCGATGACGATATGACGACGATGATATGATGATGATGATGATGATAATTGACGACATGATGATGATATGATATGATATGACGATTTATAAACACGATTGATTATATGATTATGATTCGACTGACGATGATGACGACGACGATGATGACGATATGACGACGATATGATGACGACGACGTGATGACGACGATGACGATGATGACGACGACGATGATGAACGATGACGATGACGATGACGACGATGATGACGATGATGACGACGATGATGATGATGACGACGATGATGACGACGACGATGATGATGATCATACCGATAACGAAAAACGTAGTAACAAATAATACAAAACATCTAAAATATTTACACACACTAATATACACTAACAAATTATAAATTATAAACAGTGAAATAAAACATAAATAAAAGATAAAACAAAATAAACATACAAAAAATGGTACCAACGCAAAACAAACAACAAAAACAAAAAAACAAAAACAGTGATTAATAGAAATACAATGACTATGCCCGAGAGCTTCATAAACATAAACACTTTTACAATAATGACAGGCTGTTGCTGCTGATAATGATAGAGCCATTGACTATTAATCTTGTAAATGGAAAGATTAACAAATGGTTATGCTATATTAATAACAAACGCCAGCACCAACAACGATAAAAAACAAGGCTAATTCACACTAATAATAAATGATAAAAAAACAGAATTATGAAAAAAATAAAGCCGTAAAACCATTAAAAATATACTAATTCTAATCACAATAACAGTCACAAACGAAAACCAAAACTTTAATACTAACCAAAAAAAAATTAAAACCAAGGTAAAAAAAAAAATCCTCACCTACCCATTGCCCCCCCCCCAAAGTCTAACAAATATTAAAGCTTAATAATCCGACTCTTGAGAAGTTTGAAAGATCAGCTGACATGTTTTTCTTACGTGAATAGCTGGCTTTCTATTCTTTAATTCTTTCTTAGCTGTATCTTGACCTGTACTGACGCCTTTGGTGGTATAAATCTCGATTTTTTTCAGTGTCTCTTTATATAGCTTACACTAATAATAATAATAATAATAATAATAATAATAATAAATACTAATGATGATGATAATAATAATAATAAAAAACTAATAATAATAATAAAAAATAAAAATAAAATATTTAAAAAACGCACAAAAAAATCCCCTCACGTACCGGTTGACCCAAGACCAAAATGGCTTTTTTTTGTAACGGTAAACTCCTGTCACGCCCCTCCCCCCCTCCACCCCAACACCCCCCATCCTTACCTTCTACCACCCCTCCTATATCCCTCAGTGCAACCCTCCCTCCCTCCCTCCTTCCCTTTCTTACCCTTAAAAAGCTCCCTAAGACCCTCACAACGCATGCCTTAATGACTGGAATTCTTGCCTTTCGAATCCTCTTTTATTGTAACCAATTCAATTATTCATAGTCATTTTTGTTACTTATTTTTTTTAGGTCCAATTTTTATTACTTGGGTGATAACTTTGAAATATATTCATGGATAATAAATTTACAAAGAGAAACTACAAAAAAAAAAAAAAAAACACACACACATTATTATTAGCACAGATACATATAAACATACAAATTGAACAAAATTATATACATTATATAGATAGATATATAGATAGACAGAAAGAGCGACCTTTCGGTAAAAAATGCGGAAACACTTTCACGTAATACACAAAAGGGGGAAGAGAAATGCGTACATGACCATCCAACTCTCCTCCTCGCTCAATACACACACACGCACAGATGCAGTCACGCCCATATCCGTCAAGCACTCTCGCCCATACCCGCCCTCCGCCCCGCCCACCCTCACGCCGCCCCACCTGCTCGTCTGCTGCTGTGGCGCGGGTGTCTGGGCTGTGCAGTTGTTTATGGTGTCGCGCCCTCGTCATTGGAGGGATTTGCTCCTGTTTACGTGCGTGGCGCTGTCTCTTCTCTGTCTCGGTGTGTTTGTCTGTCACGTGTGTGTGTGTGTGTGTGTGTGTGTGTGTGTGTGTGTGTGTGTGTGTGTGTGTGTGTGTGTGTGTGTGTGTGTGTGTGTGTGTGTGTGTGTGTGTGTGTGTGTGTGTGTGTGCGTGTGTGTGCGTGTGTTTATGCGTGCGTGTGTTTATGCGTGCGTGTGCGTGCGTGTGTTTATGCGTGCGTGTGTGCCCGTGCGTGTGAACATTTAAAAAAAATCCTTCATTTCCTCCCTTTCTCCCCTCTCCATTTTACTCATTCTCCCTCTCTCTCCATACACCAGCCTTATTTCTGCATACCATTCCCTTCCACTCCTTCCATCCTCTCTTCCCCCTTCTCCCCCCCCCTGTGCCCTCAATCCCATTCACACATACCCAATTTCTCGCCTCCCCCGCCCCCCCCCTCCCCACCAATTTTGCGTGGCAGGCAAGCGTGTCCGGGACAAAGCGCCGAATCCTACACGTGCGTAAGCGGTGTCGCTCTTTATTCTTTCACTCACTCACTCTCTCTCTCTCCCTCCCTTTCACTCTTCTCCCCCCCCCCTCTCTCTCTCTCTCTCCCTTTAAGCCTCCCCTCCCTCTATATCTCTTCCTCACCCTCTCTCCCCCACCCTCTCTTCATCCCCCCTTCTCTCTGAATCTCTCTCTCCCTCCCTCCATCCCTCCATCATTCTCCCTCCCTCCCTCTCCCTCTCTTCCTCCCATCCTCAAACCCTCCCTCCCTCCTCTCCTCTTTCCCTCCGTCCCTCCGTCCCTCCGACTCGCAGATCAATTGGCCTTTATAAACATCATTATCGCTCTAATAGAGGGGTAAGGGTGCGGTATATACAGGGAAAACAAGGTCACGGGGTATGTTTGGGTTACGCTGGCGCTGTTCTCACGTGGAATGTTGGAGGAAGGAGGAAAGGAGGGAGAGGGAGGGAAGAGGAAAGGAGGAGGGAGGGAAGAGGAAAGGACAGGAGGAGGAGGGAGGAAGGAGGAGGGAGGGAAGAGGAAAGGAGGAGGGAGGGAAGGAAAGGAGGAGGAGGAAGGAGGGGAGGAAAGGAGGAAGGAGGAGGAGGAGGAAGGAGGAAGGCGGAAGGAGGAGGGGAGGAGGAGGAGAAGAGGAAAGAAAAGTTAGAAGAAAGATAAAATAGCAGTAGTAGTAATAGAAGTAGAAGTAGCATCAGAAGTAAAAGCAGTAGTACTAATAATAATGATAATAATAGAATAACAGAAGTAGATGTAGTAGTAGAAGGCATAGGCGAAGTAGCAACTGTAGAAGTAGTAGAAGAGAAGTAAATAAAGTAGCATAAGCAAATGTAGTATACGAAGGACGAGGAGGAAGGAGGGGAGGAGGAGGAGGAGGGAGGAGGAGGAGAGAGGAGGAAAGAGAAGGAGGAGGAGGAGGAAGAGGAGGAGGAGGAGGAGGGAGGAGGAGGAGGAGGAAGACGAAGAAGACGACAAGAGACAAAATTTCGCTGTCGTCTGCGAGGTAAATACTAAACAAAAAAAATAAAACTTTCAAACAGTAATAAACCCAAGATATATATCACGAATTCATCCCAACGGCGTCTTACCGCCATTTTCCTCTCTCCACTTAAAAAAACACACCATTACCTCCCATTTTCTAAAACATATCCAGTACCAAGCAAACATCACCACCTTCCCTCCCCTCCCCTCCCCCCCCCCCCCCCCCCACCCATAATTAATTAGCCTCGTTTGCATGTCAAAAGCTCAAAGGCACCTCAGACAACGAGCGACAGACTGAACGTGAACAGACAATCACGAAGTTCATTATTGGGTTGAGATTTTATTCTCTCCCTCCCTCCTTCCTCCCTCCGTCCTCCCTCCACTCCGCGTTTCCCCTCCCTCCATCCCTCCGTCAGTCTCCACTCCCTCCTTCCTCCCTCCTCCGTCCGTCTCACCTTCCCTCCCTCCTCCTCTTCTCTCCCTCCGCGTTTTCTTCTTTTCTCTTCGACTCTTCTCTTCTACTTTCTTCTTCTCCTACTCTTTCCCTCCCTTTCTTCCTTACTTTCCCCCCTTCTCCTTTCTCCGTCTCTCTCCCTCCTCCTTTCCGTCTCTCACTCCATCTTCCTTTTTCCCTACCTTCTCCTTCCTTCCTTCCTTCCTTTCTTACTCATCTCTTTCTGTCTTCTCTTCCTCTCCTTTCCAGCTATCATTTTTACTTCTTCTTCCCTCACTTATTTCCTAATTCAGCTCCCTCCCTCTCAATTCCATTCTCTCTTTCTTCGCTCCCTCTCTCCCATCGCTGCCCACTTCCACCCTGCCACTTGCATCCCCACTCTCCCCAATCCTCCATCCCCCCCTCCCACGCCTCCCTCCCCTTCCCTCCTTCCTTATTTCCCCTCCCCCCTTCTCCTCTGGTTTGCACGTGCTTCTCCTCCGCATAAAGCCCCAACACGTGTTTGAACAAGGCAATGGTAGAATTAATTGTTAAAAGGATAAAGAGAGGGACAGACGAGGAAGAAAGAGAGAGGGGGGGAGGGAGAGGGGGAGAGGGAGAGGAGGGAGGAGGGAGGGGGATTGGGGGGAGAAGGGGCGGAGAGAGGAGGAGAAAAAACTGGAGAGAGTGAGAGGGCAGGAGGAGGAAGAGGAGGAGGAAGAGGTGGGTGACAAAGTGGGTATGAGGATGAAAGAAAGGAGCGAGAATGAAAAAGTGCGATGAAGAAACGGGTACGATAAAGAGGGAGAGAGGGAGGGAAGGAGGGAGAGAAGAGAGAAGAGAGAGGAGAGAGGAGAGAGGAGAGAGAGAGAGGGAGAGGGAGAGAGAGAGAGAGGAGAGAGAGAGAGAGAGAGAGAGAGAGAGAGAGAGAGAGAGAGAGAGAGAGAGAGAGAGAGAGAGAGAGAGAGAGAGAGAGAGAGAGAGAGAGAGAGAGAGAGAGAGAGAGAGACAGAAGAGGAAGGAGGGAGTGAGTGAGATGATGATGATGATAATGGAAATGAAGTAAAATATATTTCGTATCCTCATCTATGCAAATGGCGGCCCTCCATTCAGATTTTTGCGTCCTCCTGTTTCTCTTTCCAAACCGTGTCGATTTCGTAACTTTTCTAACAGATTTCCGAACACCAACAAACCACTGACAAGCGAGCTGCCTACAGTGCAAGAAATCGTAATCATAAGCCAAGTGAAATGTTCTCTTGAGGTGCCAGTGAAATGAGATGGGAAGTTGCACGTCACTCCACTCATTTCACTGCAAATGCACTTTCAGAGAGGATCTTGTCAGTTATAACAACCGTGTCCTCCGTCATCCTGTTGGATATTATGTTATTGACCTTTTTATCATAAATAATAACAAAGCCTTGTTGATTCTAATAATAATGAGTTTAAACAAGTGAGGGATTTACGGTGGATAAGCGATTGCTAAACTGCCGTGTCATTGTTTTCCTATTTGATAAATACTAGCCTTTAATTTTGAAACAAAGATTAAAGAAAAAATACCACTCCTGCTAAATACTATGAACATAATGACATCAATTAATAACATCGGCGTCACCACCATCACCACCACCACAACCATCATCACAACCACCACCACCATCACAACCACCATTCCCAACTTCCCCACCATCATCATCACTACTACCACCACCATCCCCACACCACCATCACCACCACCCCACCCCACCACACACCCCATCCCCCACCATATACCCATTTCCTCCCCGCCTCCACCTTCCCCTCGTTAGCCGCTATTTCTCCGCCCGATTACAAAGCCGCCCAATTTAGCCTCGCGGTGAAATGGGAGAAACCTGTTAGAGGGGGAAAAGTTCTCGATTTTCGTGGGTTCCCCCCCTTGTCTATTTCTTCCTTTCTCTATTCTTCCTTTCTCTACTTCTTCCTTCCTTCCTTCCTTTCTTTTTCTTCTTTCTTCCTTCCTTTCTTCCTTCCTTTCTTCCTTCCTTCTTTCTTTCTTTCTTCTTTCTTTCTTTCTTCCTTCCTTTCTTCTTTCTTTTCTCTCCTCTCTCTCTCTCTTCTCATTCTCCTCTCTCTCATTCTCCCTCTCTCTCTCTCAGCCTCCGTTCTATCTCGCTAGCTCTCAGTAATGGCAATAATCACGATGATAATAATAATGGTAATATTAATCGTAATGACAAAAAGAGACATACTACTGATAATAGCGTCAGATTAAGCATAATGATTATAATAATGTTAAAGATCAAGGTAATGATAATGATAATGCCAATGATAATAGCAATAGCGATAACTAACAACAACAACAACAATAAAAGTAACAATAAGTATCATAAAACCAAATCAATAAAAAAAGAAAACGCTCAACGGTGACATCTCGAACTATTTAATAAAATCAATAAAACGGTTTAATAAAATCAATAAAAAATGTGACCAATAAAAAGGATCAGCTGACTCAACAGGCGGTATTTTAGCTACCCCCCTTCCCCCCCTCCCTCCCTACCCCTTACCCTCGCTTCTCCCCTCCTCCTCCCCCCTTACCTACCCCTTATCCCTACCCCGTTCTGCCCATGCCCCCTATTTATCCCCTCCCCCTCCTCCTCCTCCTCCCTCCCCCCACACTCCGTACTTACCCCCTCACCCCCACATCCCCCTCGCCCCCCTCCCCCCCTCCCACGCCCACACATCCCATCTGTGAGGACAAAGACTTCAAAGAGACGAGCTTGGGCGTAAGGTTTTCGATGAGGGGAGAGGGGAGGGAGAGAGGGAGGGAGCGAGGGAAAGGTTTGGGTGAGGGGAGAGTAGAGGGAGGAGAGAGGGAAAGGTTTTCGAGGGGGGGAGAGGGGAGTAGGAGGAGGGAAAGGTTTCGAGGGGGGAGAGGGGGGAAGGAGAGAGGGAAAGGTTGGATGAGGGGAAGGTCTGGGAGGGAGGGAGGGAGGGAGGGGATGCTTATATGGACTGTGCGTGAGGGGTGTGTGAGCGCGTGTTTCCCCTCTCCCCCTCCGCTTTTCCTTACCCACTAATTCTCCCTCACTTTTTTCCATCGCTTTCCCCTCTTTCTCCGCGTCTGTGTGTCTCTCCGCTCTACCCGGCTTTCTCTCCTCTCTCTTCTCTCATACTCTTTCCTGTCTTTCATTGCGTCTCTATCTCATTCTCTTTCGCCTTAGTCTCATTCTTTCTCTTTATTTCTTTCCATTTCTCCATCCCTCCCTCTCCTCCTCTTCCCCTCCCTCTTTTTCTCCCTTCTCTCATTTTCTCCCCATCTCTCTTTTTCTCCTCCTCCTCTTCCTTATTCTCCTCCTTCTCCTCGCCCTATCCCCTCTCCTTATTCTCCCCTTCCCTTCCCTCCCCTCTCCCTTATTCTCCCCTCCCCCCCCCTCCCCTTATTTCCCCCTCTCCTAGATTCTCTCCTTCTCCCTTCCCTATCCCTCTCTCCCCTCCCTCTCCCTTTACCTCCCTCCACCCCCCTCCCCTTCCTCGCCTTAGCAACAGCTGTCTTGTCCTTTGTTGTCTCCGATGGTGGTAGTTTCCCCTCCTGATGGCAGGCGAGGGGAGAGGGGGGTGAGTGAGGGGAACGAGGGAGGGAGAGAGAAAGGAAGGGGAGAGGGAGGCGAGGAATGAGGGAAAGAGTAGAGAGAGAGCGAAAGTAAAGGGGTATCGGGAAGGATGCGAAGAGGAGGGAAAGGAAGAGAGAGGAGTTTGAGAGGGAGGAGGGAGAGGGAGAGGGAGAGGGGAGAGGAGAGAGAGAGGGGAGAGAGGAGAGGGAGAAGAGAGAGGGAGAGAGAGAGAGAGGGAGAGAGAAAGAGAGAGAGAGAGAGAAGAGAAGAGAGAGAGAGAGAGAGAGAGAGAGAGAGAGAGAGAGAGAGAGAGAGAGAGAGAGAGAGGAGAGAGAGAGAGGAGAGAGAGAGAGAGAGAGAGAGAGAGGGGGGGGAGCGGGAAAGAGACACGGCAGGGGGGAGAAAAATAGAAAAGGAAAAAAAAAGAGAGAAAAAAATGGATTGATGGGAAGTACTCTCAGGCTAACAGATGTTTAGCGACTTTCCGCGGCGTCCTTGTAAGGCCACGTGACAGATTTTATTTTAATCTCTCTCTCTCTCTCTCTTTTTTTTTTTTTTTTTTTTTTTGGGGGGGGGGTCTACTAACGGCTTTGCTTATTTACTTTAGACAATCAATTTAATAAAATCGTTGGTTCATAAAAAAAAAAAAAAATCTTATACACGGAAAGGTAGCGGATATTTATCAATCAAACAGAGCAAAAGGTAGCGGAAATTTACCAATCGCAAGGTAGCGGAAAATTTATCAATCAAACAGAGCAAAAGGTAGCGGAAATTTATCAATCAAACAGAGCAAAAGGTAGCGGAAATTTATCAATGTAAAAGAGCAAAAAGTAGCAAATATTTAATATAGCAAAAGATAGCGGAAATTTATCAATCTAACATAGCAAAAGATAACGGAAATTTATCAATGGAATAGAGCAAAAGGTAGCGGAAATTTAGCGAGAGATCAAACCCTAAGTGTTAATGCTAGAAAACACTTCAGCTCGTTAGTCGTGTATAACATTTCACACCCTCCCTACCCCTTCCCCCCTCCCCCGTCCCCTTCTCCCCCCCACCCCCTCCCGCCTAAATCGCAGCCTGCCTTTGTTTCTCGCACCGAAATGGCAGATGAATGGAAGGAGGGGAGAGGGAGAGAGAGAAGGGAAGGAGGGGAAATAACGAGAGGAGTGAAGAGTGCAGATGGGGAGATGGGAGGGAGGGGGAGGGAGGGAGGGAGGGAGGGAGGGAGGGAGAGTGAGAGAAACAAAGGGAGAAAGAGAAACAAAGAGAAAAGAGAAAAGGTGAGAAAGAAACAAAAAGTGAGAGAAAGAGAAACAAAGAGTGAGTGAGAGAGAGAGGAGAGAGAGAGAAGAGTGAGAGGTAGGGAGGGAGGGAGGGGAGGGGGTAGGCAAAGACGGAGACGCAGATGTAGGGGGGCAGATGTAGGAGGAATGGGGAGGGGGGGCCTTTCCTCCCCCACTCGTGTACATCAACTTGTCACTTTCCTGGGACAACATCGAGGGAAAAGTGGGAGAATGGAGGGGGGGGTATAGGAGGGAGAAAGGGGACCAGGGTAGGTGTGAGGGAGAGGGAGACAGACGGAGAGGAGGAGGAGGAGGAGGAGGAGGAGGAGGGGGGGAGGAGAGGAGGAGGAGGAGGGGGAGGAGGAGGAGGAGGAGGAGGAGGAGGAGGAGGAGGAGGAGGGAGTAGTGGCCTAAGGAGGCGGGACAAGGGAGTAAGGGCCGTTGGGGCGGGGGGGGGGGGGGGGTTAAGAGCCTTGTGGGGTGGGACAGGAGGGGGGTAATGGCCATGGGGGAGGGAGGGGGATGTAAAGGACCTTTATGGGACAAGGAATTTTGTGTGTGTCAGGAAGTAACAGAATCCATGAGAAAAGGAACGGCGATGGAAGCAGGAAACAAAGGTGAGAAACCGAACAAGAAAAGAATAATAATACAAAAAATATAAGGGGGGGGGGTGCAACAAAGATGAGAAACGAGCAAGAAAAAAAGAAAAAAAATAATATAAAATATAAGGGGGAAACAAAGATGACAAACCGAGCAAAAAAAAAAAAAAATATTTATAAAATATAAGGGGGGGCAACAAAGATGAGAAACCGAGCAAGAAAAAAAATATTATATATAAAAATATAAGGGGGGAAACAAAGATTGAAACCGAGCAAGAAAAAATAATAACAAAAAAAATATAAGGGGGCAACAAAGATGAGAAACCAAGGCAAGAAAAAAAGAAAAATATAAGGAAAACGAGAAACGGCAAGAATAAAAAATAATAAAATATAAAAAATAAGGGGGGGCGAAAGGATATGGCATTTGACAAAGTTCTACAAAAATTAGTAATTAAAAAGTTTGAGTAGATTACTATTTAATGTTCTTGACGCGTTATGCTTCAAGATGAAAGGGGAGAGGGAATACGAAGAGGGGAAGGAGAGGAGAGAACAAGCGGTGGTGGGTAAGGGAAAGACGAGGAGTAGTGAAGGGGGAGAGAAGTGAAAAGGGAGAAGGAAGATGGAAGGGGAGGCGGGAGGAGGAGGAGAGAAGGGGGAAGGGAAGAGGAGAAAAAGGGAAAAAAGGGAAAAAAAAGGGAAAGGGAAAGGGAAAAAAGGAAAAAGCGGAAAGGGGGACAGAGGGAAAAGGAGAAGAGGAAGGAAAAACTGATGAGGAAGAGGAATGGAAATAGAAGAGCCAAGAGGAATCACTTAAATCCCCTCTCCCCGGCCTCTCCACTCTACCCCCCCCCTTGAGAACACCCAAACCACTAAGAGCTTTCAAATCCCAGCAAGCAGATGACCTGCCTTGACCTCTGACCAGTGCAAACAGGCCTTCTGCTGACCCTGTTTTTTGTGCATTGAGCTTGTAAACACTGGGGTTCACTCGCTCTCTTCCTCATTCTTGAAGTATTTTCATTTCCTTTCATCTTCTTTCGTTCTTGTTCTCCCTCTCCTTCCCTATACCTCTCCCTTCTTTCTCTCTCTTTTCCTTCTTTCTCTTTCTTTCAGTCTCTCTCTCATCCTTTGTCTTCACTGGGATCTACATTCCTCTCCCCTCTCACCCCCCCCCCCCAACTCACTCCCATCCCCCTTCATCCCTCCTTATTTAAAAACATTATTCTCCACCTTTTTCTTTCTATTCGTTCCTCACCACTTTCTTCGCTTTTACTCTACTACGCCTTCGTTAAAATTAATTTCATTCTCCATCGACACTTTTTTCCTTCCTTCCATCCTTCCTCCATCCTTTAATTTCGCCCTTTCTTCCTCCATCTCCTTATTCTTTCTCATTCTATCGTTTCCTTAACGAAAAAAGGAAATATCGAAATAAAAATAACAAACCACTTCAAGCAGGAAGATTCAAGGAGATTATGGAAATACGGGAAGGGAGGTGAGGGGGAGGAAAGGGAGGAGGACAGAGGAGATAGGACAAGGAAGAGGAGGGAGGAGGGAGAAGGAAGAGGGAAGATGGAGGGGAGAGGAAGGGAAGAGGGAGGAGGGAGAAAGGAAGAGGGAGAAGGAAGAGAGAGGAAAGAGGAGAAGGAAGAAGAATGAGAAGGAGAAGAAAAGGAGAGGAGGAGAAGGAAGTGTGTTGATAGAGAGAAAGAGAAAGAGGAGAGAAAGAGCAAGAGAGAATAAAAAGAATGAATCACAAGCAAGAAGAGAGAAAGAGAGAGAACGCGCAGAGAGGAAGGAAAAGAAACCCACGACTCGCATTAATTGTGATTAAGACGAGAGATTGAAGGAGGGTGGATTCGCTCGCTCCCCCCCCCTCTCCATCCACCCCATTACCCCCCCCCTTTCTTCCATTATCCAAGGTGATGCTGCGAAACTTCTCGAACATTCGATACCCCTAATTTAATCTCTCGTATTAAAGTCTTTTTAATTTTCTTTCGATTTAATTTTTAAAAGTAATAAAAAAAAGGATGTGATTGAATAGTAATAAGAAGATAATGGTGATTAACGCAGATTTAAATGGGGAAATAGAGAAGGGAAGGAGAAAGTTAACGATAATAGTAATAGGTTAAAATCACTAAATGTTAAAATATTCACAAACTGATACTAAAAAACGTAATATAACAGCGTATCATGTGTAGCTCCACCTACAGGCTTATTCACAAACACGTACAAATACACAGTACACATATACAATTTTATACACGCATACATGCATACACACACTTACATACATACGTACACATGCACACACACACAAAATTACACTGTACACATATATAATTTTATACACACATACATACATACACACACATACATACATACGTACACATACACACACACAAATAGATAAATCGGTAGGTTAGGTACAGAAAAATAAACTTTCACACACACACAAAAAAACTTTCCATAGAAAAAAAAAACTTACGGATTTTATGAACGAAAGGGAGAAAAACACTCGACGAAGAGATAAGAAAGATAAGGTAAGACTAAAAGAGGAAACAGTTTGGAGTTTAGAAGTAAATGACTCGTACAAAAAAATACCCTTGTATGAAGTGGGCAAAAAGGAAGTAAGGTTTATGGCTAAGGGGAAAAGGGAGGTTGTGGGTAAAGGGAAAAGGGAAAAAAAGGCGAACTGAAGAGGGGAAAGAAGAGAGAGGGAGGAAGGGGAAAGAGAGAGAGTGAGGAAAGTCAGAAAGAGAGAGAGGAAAGAAGAAGAAGAAGAGAGAGAGAAAGAAGAAAGAGAGGGAGGAAAGAAGAAAGAGAATGAGGAAAGAAGAAGAAAGAGAGGAAGGAGAAAGAAGAAAGAAGAGGAGGAAAGAAGAGAGAGAGAGAGAGACAGAGAGAGGAGAGAGAGAGAGAGAGAGAGGGACGAGAGGGAGAGAGAGAGAGAAGAGAGAGAGAGAAGAGAGAGAGAGAGCAGAGAGAGAGAGAGAGGAGAGAGGAAAAGAAGAAAGAGAGGGAGAAAGAAAGAGGGGAAAGGAAAACAAAAAATAGAGAGAAATGAAGGATGAGAGAGAGAGAGAGAGAGAGGAGAGAGAGAGAGAGGAGAGAGAGAGAGAGGAGAGAGAGAGAGAGAGAGAGAGAGAGAGAGAGAGAGAGAGAGAGGGGGGGGGGGTACATAAGGGGAGAGGACAAAGAGGATTGAGCAAGTGAATTCAGGGAGAGGAGAGACGAAAGACGGGAAAAAAGACAGGCGGAAGAGGGGCAAAGAAGGTGAATAAAGAAAGTGAATTATGAAAAAAAAGAAGCAAACCGAATGAACACTGGAAGAAAAGAATAGGAAGAGAGGAGTAGATAAAGAAAGGCCTAATAGAAGGATGGACGGATAAAGCTTGGGGAAAGGAAAATGTAAGATAAACAAAGACAGTAAACCAAACAGGCAGACAAACCGACAAAAAATATGGTAAATAGAGAACAACAAAAAGAGAGGTGAAGGACCTGGAAATAGATAAAAAATGAACCCTAGATGAGGACAGAGGGTAGGAGAGATAGGAGCAGGTAGGGGGGAGGAGGAGGAAGAGGAGGAGAGGAGGAGGAGGCAGAAAAGAGAGGGAAGGAGGAGGGCAGGAGGGGCAGGGAAGAGGAAGGGGCAGGAGGAAAGAGAGGAGGAGAGGAGGAGGGGCAGGGAGAGGCAGGCAGGGGCAGGAGGGAAGAGGGAGGAGGAGAGAGGGGGAGGAGAGAAGGAGGAGGAGGGCAAGAGGAAGAGGGAGGAGGAGGAGGGGCAGGAGGGAAGAGGGAGGAGCAGGAGGAGGAAGTGGAACAGAAGGAGAGAGGAAGAGAGAGAGCAAGGAGGAGAAGAGGAGGAGGAGGAGGAGTTGGAACAGAGAGGAGGAGAGCAGGAAGAAGAGGAGCAGGGGGAAGTTGGAACAGGAGGAGAGAGGGAGAGGAAGAGGGGAGCAAGGAGAAGGATTTAGGGATAAGTAAAAGGAGAGGAACTAAGGGGAGAGGGTGTAAGGGAGAGCAACAGGAGGAGCGAGGAACGGAAGGAGGATAGGAATAGGAAGGGGAAAAAGAGAGGAACGAGAAAAGAAAGGGAAAGGAAAAGGAAAAGGCTGAGACACTGGGTAATACGGAAGGATAGAGAGAGAAAGTAACGAGAATGAAGGAAAGAGAAAGAAGCGGAAAGACACAAAAAAGGAGGGAAGGAAGAGGGGAATAAAAAAGAAATTCTGAAGGAAAAGAAAAAGGCAAAGAGAGACTGGGAAGAGACGAAGAACCGAGAAGGGACGAGAAAGAAACGCAAAGACAAAGAAAAAAAAAACAGAAAGAAGAAAGAGGGGAGAGAAAGAGACACGGAGTAATGAACGAAGGGGGTGGGGAGGGAGTGGGGGGAGAGGGTAGGCCTTTTGACTAGTCTTTGTCCTTCCTTCGCCGTAGCAACAACACTTAAGGCGGATGTACACGCGTAATAAATAAGGGGAGTAGAAGGGTGAGAGAAAGAGGGAGAGGGAGAAGAGGGGAAGCGAAGAAAGAGATTGGCTGGGGAATTAGGGCTGAGGGAACAGGGCGGGCGTGAGGGAAGAGAGAGGGCGCAGGGGGAGAGAGGGGACAGGGGTAGGAGAGAGGGCCGACAGGGGGGAGAGAGGGGACAGGGGGGGAGAGAGGGACAGCGGGCGAGAGAGGGGACAGGGGCCTTGGAGAGAGGGGAACAGGGGGGCCATGAGGAGGCGGACAGGGGGGAGAGGGACAGGTGGGTGGCGAGACGGCGGAACAGGGGCGGGAGAGGGGACAGGCTGAGCAGGGGGGACAGAGGAGGGGGACGGGGGGGCGAGGTGAGAGAGAGGGAGAGGAGGGAGGGAAAGCCAAGCATATATGGGGACAGGGGAATAGGAGGGTAAGCAGGAAGAACGGGAATAACAAAGAATAATATAACGGGGCAAAGG
>NW_020870564.1:67622-83113 GCF_003789085.1 Penaeus vannamei | reverse complement strand
CAGAGACAGACAGACAGAATGACACGCCCTATCTCCTTATCTCCCCCGGCCGCAAGCACTTGGATAAACAATAACAAGACCAGCAAGCGTAAACAAGCCTAAGCAAGCAAAAGCAACCCCTAAGCAAGCACAAACAAGCCGTAACATGTCCGAGTTATCAAAGACGAAAACAGACCTCAAGTCTATCAAGCTGTCTACTCCTTTTTTATCACAAAATCGGACCGTTTTCGTGTACTGTTATCATACAAAACCGCATGACAAACCAAAAATTATCTTTATTGTCATCGCAAAACTGTTTTAACCCCATACCCGCATATCGGGGCATGAGGGAGACAAAAGCCAGATTAATATGTTATTTATCGGGATAAGTGCAGTATTGAATCGTTACTAACTTATTCAGCCCCTCCCTAACCCCAACCCCAACCCCGCACCCACCTCCACCCCCCCAAATTCCCCCTTAACCTCCAACCACATCCAGCCCACTCACCCCACTCTCCTCCCATTCCCCCATTCACCCCACCCCCACCATCCCCACTCACCCCAATCCTTCCCCAACTCACCCCCATCCTCATCCCCTACTCACCCCCATCCTTCCCCATCCCCCACTCACCCCCATCCTTCCCCACTACTTTCCCCATCCCCTACTCACCCCCATCCTTCCCCATACTCATCCCGAAACTGCCCCACCCCATTTTACCCATTTCACCCCCTCCCCTATCCCCCATCTTCTAACTAGTACCACCCTCTCCCACCCCACCACTCCCCCCCCTCCTCCCCCTCCACCATCCCATCCCCCTCTCCTACCCTCACCCTCACCTCCCTCCCATCTCCCTCTCTTTCCCCTTTATCTCTCTGGCTGATGCAGCACGTTGCTCGCGGCAAACACGTGCTGGCTGTTAATGAGGTCAAACCAGGTCAAATCTCATGCACGTGACGCCCCGTGACCCAATCCTCCCTTCTTCCTCCCGCTTTCCTCTCCCCCCTCACTTCCCCCTCTTTTTCCCCTTTTCCTTCCTTCCTTTGTTCGCGTTTCCTTCCCTCTCCCATTCTCTCTTTGCGCTCGCACTTCCTTCTCTCCGTTTACTATTATACTCTCTGTTATCCCTCTTCTCTCTCTCTCTCTCTCTCTCATTATATTATATAATATATATATATATAATATATATATATATATATATATATATATATATATATATATAATATATATATATTATATAATCCCTTCCCTATTTCTTTTAATCTCACCTCTCCTTCTCCCTTCATTTTCTCTTCACTTTTCCTCTCCCTTCCATCTTTTTCTCTGTCTCCTTACTTCTCTTTCCCTCGGCTACCATCCCTCCTTTCCTTCCCTCCCGTTGTCTCCCCTCACCTCCATCCCCCTCTCTCTCCCCCCCCCCTTTCTCCCCTTCCCTCTAACCAAACCTGTCAATGCTTTATTTACGTTTTCGCTCAAACACCCTCCAACTCCCCCCCCTCTCCCCTTTTCCCTCCCCCTTCCCCTCCCTCTCCCTCCAACCCCCTTCCTTCCTACCCTCCCTCTCCCCTTTCCCTGCCCCTCCCCCTCTCCCCCCCCCCCCCCCCCGCCTTTGTTTGCGTCGATCCGTGCTTTCCTCACTTTTTTGTGACCTTTGTGTGTGTCTGGGTACCCACTGACTGACCTTATTGTCGGGGGTCAAGCTGGTCAGGATCACAGTCGGGTGAGGGTGAGGACGGGGGCCAAAGGGGTGGGGTGAGGGGTGAGAACGGGGGCCAAAGGGGTGGGGTTAGGGGTGAGGGCTGAGGATGGAGGACCTATGGCGAAGGGGAGGGGGGAGGAATAGGGACCAATGCTGGGGAAGGGGGTGACAATGGGGGGAAGGAGAATGGGGACCAATGGGCAGGGGGGAGGAAGGGGACCAATGGGGGGAGGAAGGGGGACCAATGGGGGTGGATGGGGGAACCAATAGGGGGGGAGGGGGAGGAAGGGGACCAATGGGGTGAGGACGGGGGCCAATGGGGGAGGTGGGGAGGGGCCAATGGGGTGGGGTAGGAGGTGAAGGGTGGACGGGGGGCCAATGGGGGGGGGGGAGACGGACCAATGGGGGGTGAGGGTGAAGGGTTATGGCGGGGGGGGGAACAAAACGCATTAATCACAGCAGAGACTTATCATTATCTTAATATGATTGGTATCCTTCCACCATTGCCATAGTTATTAACAAAACCGCAATCTCCATTAATTAAGTCATACTAACCCAAACACACAACTATAAATATTACAAGCACCAAAAATATCATTGAAATAAACGTAATCATCTCCACCATCATTATCAACACCATCAAACCTCACCACCATCATCATTACCCTCAACACCATCATTATCATCTTCATTATATTTTTCTCCTACGCGTGACTTCATTTCGCTGCACACACCCGCATACCCCCCCCCCCCCCCACCCACCCAGCACACGCCATTAAGCATCCATGGCGATCATTTTGAGGGCGTCCGTTCATGCTGTTCATGAGGCATATGCTTAAAGATGCTGGAATCACCTTCCTCCCTCTTTTTCTCTTCTTCTTACTCTTCCCTCCTTCCCTAGTTCCTCTTCTTCCTTTTTCCCTCAATGCTCCTTCCTTCCTCCTTCCTCCTCCCTCCTTTCTCCATTCTCCATCTCCTTCCTACTATTCTCTCTCTTTCCTCCTCCTTCCCCTCTCCTCTCTCCGGTATGCCTCCTCCTTTTTGCTTTTTCTTTCTTCCTTCTCTCTTCCTCCACGTCTTTCTTTTCCGTCTTTCCTTCTAACTCTTTTCTTCTCTTCCTTCCTTCCTCCTTCCTCCAAACACGCCCACTAACAGGGGGAGGAAGAAGAGGGGGGGATGAAAGAGGAACAAGGAGGAGGAGGAGGAGAGAGGAGGGAGTAGAAAGGATGAGGGGGGAGGAGGGAAGAAACTGGATGGAAGGACGAAGAAGATGGAGGAGGAGGAGGAGGAAGGACGAAGAAGATGGAGGAGGAGGAGGAGGAAAGGACAACAGTAAGGAATAGGAGAGCAGAAGAAAATGAGAGGACGAAGGAAAAGGAAGAAGAGACAAAAGAAAATGAGAAGACGAAGTAAGAGAAGAGACAAAAGAAAATGAGAGGACGAAGAGAGAAGAAGAGACAAAAGAAAATGAAAGAAGACGAAGTAAGAGAAGAAGAGACAAAAGAAAAATGAGAGACGATAAGAGAAGAAGAGACAAAAGAAAATGAGAAGACGAAGTAAGAGAAGAGACAAAGAAAATGAGAGACGAGAAGAGAAGAGACAAAAGAAAATGAGAAGACGAAGAAGAGAAAGAAGAGAGAAAATGAGAGAAGAGACAAAAGAAAATGAGAGGATAAAGTAAGAGAAGAAGAGACAAAAGAAAATGAGAAGACGAAGTAAGAGAAGAAGAAACACGAAAAGTAAAACCAAAAAAATGGCAACAAACGAGTAGAACAAGACGAGGACATTCCTGCCTCGCCACGCCCACCTCACGCCACCTCGCCCAAGGTACGCCTATCGAATTTCTCTCTCATTCAATGGCGGTTTTCCCCGTTTGCTCACTTCCCTCCTTCCTCTTCTTTCTCTTCCTACCCTCCTTTCGTTTATGGTCATTCATTCTTTCTTTAATTTTACTTTCCTTGCATTTTATTTTATTTTACTTCCTTATTACCTTGGTTCTTTTTTCCATTCCTTTTCCCTTGTGTTTCTTTTCCTTCCTTATTTTTTTCTTTCCCTTCCCTCCCTTTTATTCTATTTTTCTTCCTTTCTTTCTCCCCTTTGTTTCTGCTCTTTTATCTGATACCTCATTCTTTTCTTTCGTCCTGTATTTCTTTCTTTATTGTCATCTTCATTTTTCGTTGGTTCTTATTCAAAGAAAATGAAAATCGGAAAAAGACAAGAGTAAATGGGAAAAAATAAAATATAAAAAAAATGAAGAAAAGAAAGAGTGAAAAGCGAGAAAAGAAAAAAAAGGAAAAAATATAACAGAAGCATAAAAGAAGAGGGCAAACGTACAAGAAAAAAACGGAAAACATTAAATGGAAGAAATATAAAAAAAAAGGAAATTAAAGAGGGAATGCAAAAAAAAAGAAGAAAAAAAAGCGCGAATGAGGATAGGTGAGAAAATGCACAAACAAGGAAAAGATAAAAAACAAGCCAAAAAAGAAAAAACAAACAAACAAACAAGAACGGACAAACAAAACAGATAAACGTAGAGTAGAGGAAAAAACGATAAAAAAGACACTCCTTTACGATTATGGAGTCTCTAATGTGCGGGATTCTAGCGTTCGTTCGTTCGTTAAGGAAGAGGAAGGGGGAGAGACGAAAAGGAGGAAGAAAAGAGAAGAAAAAGGTGAAGGAGGAGGAGGAGAGAAGGACAAGCACGAGAAGGAAGAGAAGGAGAAGCAAGAGGAGGAGAAGAAAACGAGAAAAAAGGAGGAAGGGAAGGAGAAAAGAAAGGAGGAGAACAAAAAATGAGGAGAAGAAAAAAAAGAAAACGAAAAGAAGAAGAAAGAAGAAAGAAAAGAAAAAAAAGGACCAAAAAAGGAAGAAGGGAGAGAAAACAACGAGAAAGAAACGAGATGGACAGAAGCACTAAGGCCGCTTTTTAGTGGCGGTGTCACTTTCCACCCTCGCTCTAACGGTCGCTTCTGGCCGCGTTAGGTACGCCGTTCGCGGGAGAGGGGAGAGGGGAGAGGGGGAGGGTGGGAGGGGAGAGGGGGAGGGGAGGGAGGGGATGGGAGGAGGAGGGGAGGAGGGGAGGGGAAGAGAGGAGGAGGGGGAGGAGAGGGGGAAGGGGAGGGATGGGAGAGAGGAGGAGGGGAGGGAGAGGGGAGGGGAGGGGTGGGGAGGAGGGGGTGGGGGAGAGAGAGGAGGAGGGGGAGAGAAGAGGAGAGGGGAGGGGGAAGAGGGAAAGAGGAGAGGAGAGAGGAGTGGAAGCAGGAGAGGGGAGAGAAGGGGAGGATAGAGAGAGAGGGGAGAGAAAGGAAGAGGAGAGAGAGAGAGAGAGAGAGAGAGAGGAGAGAGGAGAGAGGAATAGGGGATAGAAGAAGAAAGAGGGAGAGGGAGAGAGAAAGGAAAGAGGAGGAGGGGAAAAGAAAAAAAAGGGAGAAAAAAAAACAGGAGAGTAGGAGCCGGGATAAGAAGAGAAGCGAAGCGAGGAGAATACAGAAAACAAAGGGAGAGGGAGAAAATGAGTAAAGGAGAGAGAACCAGACAAAGATAATATAGAATGGAAATACATATAAATATAGTTGGAGAGGAAGGGAGGAGGAGAGGATAGTAGCGAGAGGACATAGGGAGACGGTGAGAGAGACAATGGGGAAGGTAAGGTAAGTGTAATAGGGATATAGGTAGGGGTATAAGGGTAGAAAGGTAAAGTAAGTTAGAGGATAGTAAGGTAAGTTAGGGTAAAGCACACGACCCAAGTACCATAAACCGGCGCATTAAACCAAAGTTAAATGGCCAAAAAAAGGGTAAAAAAAAAAAACAAAAAAAAAAAATGAAAAGAAAAAAAGGGGAAAAGCAAATGCTCCATATTAATGGATTTCTATTTTGGATGTCGTGTTGGGTCTCGTTTGTTGGTATATGTTTGCGAGAGAGAAAGAGAGGGGCAAAGGGGAAAGGAGAGAGGAAAGAGAGGAAGAAGGAGAGGGATTAGGAGAAGGAGAGGATTAGGAGAAGGAGAGGGATTGGGAGAAGGAGAGGGAGAGGGGTTAGGAGAGGAGAAGGAAAGTGGTAAGGAGAGGGAAGGATGTTATTAGGAAGTGAGAGATCGAGCGTATATAAACAGAAATAGAAATATAATATATATTATATATATATATATATATATATATATATATATATATATATATATAGAGAGAGAGAGAGAGAGAGAGAGAGAGAGAGAGAGAGAGAGAAGAGAGAAGATTAAAGAGAGAGAGAAAAAAAAGAAAAAGAGAAAGAAAATAAAGAGAAAGAGAAAGAAAGAAAAGAGAAAAAAGAAAAAGAAAGAAAAAAACGAGAAAGAGAACGCGAGAAAAGAAAACGCGAAAAAGAAAAAAGAAGAGAGAGAAATAGAGATTGGCTAACCTTCGCCACAATCCAATTACACGAAATTACTTGCCTGTAACAACTCCCCGTGCGCTTAGAGCTTGCATTTCCCCGACCGGTTTGGCGGGAGGAAAATGACCCTTAGCCCACAAGGACATAAGGGCCACAATACCCTGTTACGTGGATTCTCTTAACGATTCTCTTAGCTGACGAAAAGAACGAGAGAAGTAGACATGGGAGAAATGCGAATGATGAGGGAGATTTAATGGTGAAGGGAGAAGAGAGATGACGAGATGTTGAAGGATGAAGAAGAGATGGAGATGATGAAGGTTGAAGAAGAGAGATGGAGATGAAGAAGATGATGAGATGAAGAAGGATGAAGAAGAGAGATGGAGATGATGAAGGATGAAGAAGAGAGATGGAGATGAAGAAGGATGAAGAAGAGAGAGAAGATGAAGGAGGGAGAAATGAAGAAGCGAAAGATGCTGAAGAAGGGAAAGGTGATGAAGAAGGGAGAGATGATGGAGAAGGAAGAAGAGAAGAAGAAAAAAAGGGAGCTGAGTGGAGAGAGGAGAAGCAGAGTAGCAATGAGAAGAAAGAGGGAGGAGGGAAAAGTATTGTGGAAGAAGGGGAGATAAGGTGTAGAAAAAATAGAAAGTTGGATCAAAGAGGGCAGAAAAAAGGAAAATCATGCGTGCGTGCGTGTGGGCGTGCGGGCGTGCGGGCGTGGGCGACCCATACCTACCGCACACAAAGGAAGGGTTTCCGCTGACCCTTCCGCCCGCTAACTGCTTTGCTTCCCCCTCCCCCACCCTCTCCCCCCTTTACAATCCCATCTTTGTCCGCTTGCTATGGCCTCTCCCTCTCGATGCCTCTCGATGCCTCTCTCTCTCTCCATCATATTTTCTTTCACTTCCCTCTCTCCCTCATATTTTCTCTCTCCATCTCTTCCCTCTTACTTTCTCTCTCTCCCTCTTCCTTTCTCTCTCTCCCTCTTCCTCTCTCTCTCTCTCATACTCTCCCTCTCTCCCTCTTTCTCTCTCTTCCCTCTCTCCCTCTTCCTTTCTCTCTCTCCCTCTCTTATTTTCCCTCTCTCAAACACCCTCGTCTCCTTCCCCTTATTCTTATTCTCACCCCCCCTCTCCCTTTCGCGAAAAAAAAAATATTGACAAAACGTTCATAAAATTGTACACGTTCCCAGAATCCATAAAGACGAATAAAACGACACAGATAAAATATAAACCGACCTTAATGCCATAAAGCACTACAGTCATCATATTCCTCTCCCTCTCAACCCCCCCCCCTTCCACCTCTCTCTCCCTCTCCCTCTCCCTCTCCCTCTCCCTCTCCCTCTTCTTTCTTTCTTTAAAATGCAATCGTCAACAGAATGGAAAGCCGAAAAAAAACAGTAAAAAATTAAATACACAAAGAAAATGGCGGATCAAATCTCCTATATTTTATTTATTTATTTATTCACTTACTCTTCTTTTCTAATTTCTTTTATTTATTCATTTTTACCCACAAAGCAATATGTCATTCAATTTTGTCGACAGACTGATGAAAGAGAAATCCGAAAAGGATCTATCTATTTCTCGGATTAATTTGAATTAAAATTATTCTACTAATGATAAAAAAAAACTGAAATGGTCACAAGGATAATGACGAAAATAATGACAGTAACAATAATCAAAGCAGTGACACCAACCGTTCCGAAATCTGTTCTTATTACCATCGTCACTTTCATCATTATCACAATCCTCCATTCCTCCTCTTCATCATCAGTACTTTCATTTTCGCTAAAATATCTATAATAAGAATGAAAAAAATAATCTATAATGAAAATGAAAATAAAATCATCTATATAATTAACAAAAAATCTATAATAAAAATGAAAAAAAAACGACCATAATGAAAATGAAAAAAAATCTATAATAAAAATGAAAAAAATCATCTATAATGAAAATAAAACATTCATATAACAAAAAATAATGATCATAATAATAATAATAATGATGATGATGATGATGATGATGATGATGATGATGATGATGATGACAACAACAACAACACCCACTCATCACAACACGCTCAAACACCTAGATATCTTTGTCCTCGAGGATGGGCGGGGTGCACTGCGGGCGTGGGTGGGATGGGGAAGAGGAAAGCAGGGGGAAAGAAAGGGGAGAAGGAAGAAATGAGAAGAGAAAAGGGGAGAGGGGAAGAGGAGGATAGGGAAATAGGGGAAGTGAAAAGCAAGGAGGGGGAGAGGGGAGGGTGGGGAGAAGGGGAATTGGAGAAATGGAAGAGGAAAAAGAAACAGGGAAGAAGCGGAAACATGAGGGGAAATAAATGGGAAAGGGAATGAGGGGAGGGAAGAGAGGGAAGGAAGGGGAAGGGAAGGAAGGGGAAGGGAGGGGAGAGAAGAGGAGAAGAGGGAAGGGAAGGGAAGGGAAGGGAAGAGGAGGGAAGGGAGGGAAAGCAGATGAAGAAAGCGAAAGTAGTAAAGTTAACACAAATAGAGAAAGAAAATTAAAAAGCCAATAGGCAATGAAAGAGAAAAAAAAGTTAAAAAAAAAATGGAAAAGGGGAATCGGAAGGGGACTGAAGAGAGGGGAGGCGGAGAGGGGGAAGGGGAAGGAAGAGGGGGGAAGGGAAGAGGGGGAGGGGGGGGGAAAGGGAAGAGGGGGGAAAGGGAAGAGGGGGAGGGAAGAGGGGGGAAAGGGAAGAGGGGGGAGGGGAAAGGGGGGGGGAGGGGGGAGGGGGAAAGGGAGGGGGAGAGGGGGAGGGGGAAGGGGGGGAAAGGGAAGAGGGCGGGGGAAGGGGGAAGAGGGGGAGGAGGGAGGGGGGAGGAAGGATACGCCCAGTTCCAGTGATACTCTCAGATCGATACCAACGACACGAGCGGTATCACGCTGCCCATCGTTAGGAGGCCGATTCACGCACAGCTGATCGCGCGCGACGACCTCGGTTGAGCCCCCCCTCCCCCCACCCCCCACCCACACCCACCACCCACCACACCCACCACACCACACGGCCACCCCGCGCTAACGCTTTTCTTTATCTATTTATCTATCTGTCTTTGTTTGTTTTTGTTTGTCTCTCTCCTCTTTCTACCATCTCTGTCTTTCTGTCTCTCTCTCCTCTCCTCTCTCTTACTTTCTTTGTCACTCTCTCCTCTCTCTTTCTTTGTCTCTCTCCTCTCTTTCTTTGTCTGCCTCTCCCCTTCTCTCTCTCTCTGTCTCCCCCCGCCCTCTCCTTTTCTCCCCCTCTCTGTCTTTCGACCTCTCTCCCTCTCTCTCTCTTTGTCTCTTTCCCGGTCTTTCTTCTTCCTTATCTCTCCCCGAAATTAAACAAAGTACACATATAAATTTTAAAACACTAAATCAATACGAGTGAAGATGCTCAGCCGAAAATATATCATATATAATTGACAAACATTAATACTAACAACAGCAATACTATAAGAAGTGTTATCATCATTAATAAAAAGAGGCAATAAAATAATACACAATTGAGTTACGAAATTCCATTCCCAACTCAGCCACGCAGACAGGAAAAGCAATTTTCAAAATTAATAAAAAAAAAAAGAGAAAAAAATCCCCAGATGAAAGCGAAAAAGAATCTCCATTATATAAAAAAAAAATGTGATATAGGCCTATCTCTTCCCCCTCCTCCCCTCCTCCCCTCCCCCCTCCCCCCTTCAAGAAATTCCTTTGTTCGCACGAAAATCCCCGTGAAGGCGGAGTACGAGGTCCCTGTCTGTGACGTGGAGAGAGCGAATGAAAAGATGAAAAAAAATGATAAAAGAAAATTAAGATGGAAGCGGAAGAGGCAAGAGGTGTTGAAGAGGAAAAAGTAAAAAGAAAAAAAAGTAGTGGTTTTGGTGAAAAGGTAAAGAGGAGAGGGAATGAAAGAAAATTAAATAAATAAAAACATAAGATGGAAGCGGAAGAAGCATGGGGTGGTTGAAAAGTAAAAAGTAAAAAAAAAAAAAAAAAAAGTTGAAAAAGGGGTTTTGGTGAAAAGGTAAAGGAGAGAGGAATGAAAGGAGGAAAATAAATGATAAAGGAAAATAAGGTGGAAGCGGAAGAGGCAAGAGGTGTTGAAGAGGAAAAAGTAAAAAGAAAAAAAGTAGTGGATTTGGTGAAAAGGTAAAGAGGAGAGGGAATGAAAGAAAATTAAATAAATAAAAACATAAGATGGAAGCGGAAGAAGCATGGGGTGTTGAAGAGGAAAAAGTAAAAAAAAAAAAAAAAAAAAGTTGAAAAGGGGTTTTGGTGAAAAGGTAAAGGAGAGAGGGAATGAAAGGAGGAAAAAGAAATAAATGATAAAGGAAAATTAAGGTGGAAGCGGAAGAGGCAAGAGGTGTTGAAGAGGAAAAAAAAAGTATAAAGAAAAAAAAAAAGGAAAGTGGATTTGGTGAAAAGGTAAAGGAGAGAAGGAATTTAAGGAAAAAAATAAATGATAAAAAAAACTAAGATTGGAAGCGGAAGAGACAAGGGTGTTGAAGAGGAAAAAGTAAAAAGTAGATTTGGTGAAAAGGTAACGGAGAGAGGGAATGAAAGAAAAATAAATAAATGATGAAAAACAAAGACTGGAAGCGGAAGAAGCAGGGGTGCTAAACAGGAAAAAGTAAAACAAAAATAATATAAAAAGGAAAGTTGAAAAGTGGATCTGGTGAGAAGGTAAAGGGGAGGAAGAACTTGAAAATGAAAAGAAATTAAGAAGCGAAAGAGATGGAGACAAAGGAAAAGGGGGAAGGAGAGAAGGAAAGAGCGGGAAAGAAAGAAAAATAATAACGAAAAAACGCTAGAAGGAGAAAAACGAAGAAAAAGATCGGAAAATCTAAGGAAGAAGGTAAGAAAAACGAGAGAAAGGAAAACAAGAGAAGAGAAAGGCAAAAGAAAGAAAAAGGTAAATATATCACAACCACAACAATTACCAAAATAAAGATCATGGTAAAAACAACAATAATACTAATAACCCGAACAAGACCACCAAATCCACGATAACATCAATAATAAAAATAACCAAAGAATAACCGATGATTAAGGATAACAACAACAACTAAACCAACAACAATAAAAACAAGAATAATAAACGCAATAACAAATCAGTCAATAACAACAAAAAACATTAATAAACATAATTTCAAACTTGCCGCTGCATTACACACTCGCCAATCCCTCGAGTAGTCCGTCTGTTCAGTGTCAAACCCACGTGTTCATCGATTTAAATTGGATCCCATTTTAGGTCTCCTCTTATCACCATACTTCTCTCCATTTTCTTATTTGCCTTTTTTATTCTTCCCTTTTTATTCTTATTTTTTTCCTTTAAAATTTAAATTTTTTTAAATTCTTATTCTTAAATTTGTATTCTTCATTTATCGCTTTCCGACTCCGCGTCTGATCTCTTTTTTATTTGTCTTTTTTCTCTTTTCTTTTTCTCGTATTTCTTCTTTCTATATTTTTCTTTCGCTTTTTCTTCTTCTCTTTCATTCTGCTCTTTTCCTTTTCCCTTCCTTCTTTACTCCTCCTTCCCTTCCTTTATCCCCATTTTTTCTTTCTTCCTCCTCAACCTCCTCATTATTCTCTTTTCTTCTTTCTCCTCTTCCTCTTTCATTCTTCTTCCAACCCCTCCTATTTTTTCTTTCTTTCTTTTTCCTCCTCCTCCTACTTTCCTTCTTCTTCCTTCTCCTCTACCCAATTCTCCTCTTACTTCCTCAATGTTCCTCTCTTCTCTATACCTCCTCCTCTCCTCCTCTCCTCCTTCTTCCCCCTGCGCTTTATCCTATCACTCTGCATCGAATAATTATCACTTTTTTAAAACTAAAAAAAAAAGAGCGAGAGGGGGCAAAGCGGGGGGATGGGGGTGAGATGAAGGGGTGATGGGGGTGAGATGAAGGGGTGATGGGGGCCGGAGGAAGGGGTGATGTGGTGGGGAAGGCAGAGGAAGGGCTGATGGAGGGGAAGGAGTGATGAGGGGAAGGGGTGATGGGGGGGGAAGGGGTGATGGGGGGAAGGGATAATGGGGGGAAGATAAAGGGGTGATGGAGGGAGGAGGCGGCACTTCTAACCCCCATTTGATGTCACTCAAATTCTTACATTTGCATAAACGTACACGTGATGAAAGGAAAATAACGATAAAGATCAAAGTAAAAAAAAAAAAAAAATAATTCTTTAAAATCAAAAGCACATCTTAAAAAAAGGCTTTAAAAATAGGCGGAAAGAGGGGAATATTTGCATACCCTCGCCTAAGAGTATTTCAATCAGCATTACAAATAAGGTGGAAAAGACAACTGCGGATAAAGAGAGAGAGAGAGAGAGAGAGAGAGAGAGAGAGAGAGAGAGAGAGAGAGAGGAGAGAGAGAGAGAGAGCGAGAGAGAGAGAGAGAGAGAGAGAGAGAGAGAGAGAGAGAGAGAGAGAGAGAGAGAGATAGAGAGAGAGAGAGAATGAGAGAGAGAGAGAGAGAATGAAGAGAGAGAGAGAGAGAGAGAAGAGAGAGAGAGAGAGAGAATGAGAGAGAGAGAGAGAGAGAGAGAGAGAGAGAGAGAGAAGAGAGAGAGAGAGAGAGAATGAGAGAGAGAGAGAGAAGAGAGAAGAGAGAGAGAGAGAGAGAAGAGAGAGAGAGAGAGAGAGAAGAGAGAGAGGAGAGAGAGAATGAGAGAGAGAGAGAGATGAGAGGAGGAGAGAGAATGAGAGAGAGAGAGAGAAAGAGAGAGAGAGAGAATGAGAGAGAGAGAGAGAATGAGAGAGAGAGAGAGATGAGAGAAGAGAGAGAGAAGAGAGAGAGAGAGAGAGAGAATGAGAGAGAGAGAGAGAATGAGAGAGAGAGAGAGATGAGAGAGGAGAAGAATGAGAGAGAGAGAGAGAAGAGAGAGAGAGAGAGAAGAGAGAGAGGAGAGAAGAGAGAGAGAGAGAGAAGAAGAGAGAGAGAGAGAGAGAGAGAGAGAGAGAGAGAGAGAGAGAGAGAGAGAGAGAGAGAGAGAGAGAGAGAGAGAGAGAGAGAGAGAGAGAGAGAGAGAGAGAGAGAGAATGAGAGAGAAGATGAGAGAGAGAGAGAGAATGAGAGAGAGAGAGAGAGAGAGAGAGAGAGAGAGAGAGAGAGAGAGAGAGAGAGAGAGAGAGAGAGAGAGAGAGAGAGAGAGGAGAGAGAGAGAG
This sequence comes from Penaeus vannamei, assembly GCF_003789085.1. Taxonomy (NCBI): domain Eukaryota; kingdom Metazoa; phylum Arthropoda; class Malacostraca; order Decapoda; family Penaeidae; genus Penaeus; species Penaeus vannamei. The sequence continues at coordinate 69,923 of NW_020870564.1, read as the reverse complement.
AGAGAAAGAGAAGAGAGAGAGGGAAAGAGAGAGAGAGAGGAAAGAGAGAGAGACGAGGGAAAGAGAGAGAGAGAGGGGAAAGAGGGGAGAGAGAAGAGAGAAGAGAGAGGGAGAGAGAGAGGAGAAAGAGAGAGGAGAGAGAAAGGAGAGAGAGAGAAAGAGAGAGAGAGAAGGAGAGAAGAGAGAGAGAGAGGGAAAGAGAGAGAGAGAGGGAAAGAAGGAGAGAGAGAAAGAGAGAAGAGAGAGAAGAGAGGGAAAGATAGAGAGAGAGGAAAGAGAGAGAGAGAGAGAGAGAGAGAGAGAGAGAGAGAGAGAGAGAGAGAGAGAGAGAGAGAGAGAGAGAGAGAGAGAGAGAGAGAGAGAGAGAGAGAGAGAACTTGAATCAAAGGTAAAATGGCGGGAAAAATGCCCGCGACGTCCCTTGGGAGGCAAAAAAGTAAATCCTATAAAAAGGTAATAACTGCACATCTCTCTCGCTTTCTTTCCCTAAGCCCCCTCTCCCTCTCTTCCCTCCTCTCTCTCTTTGTGCTTCCATCTCACTCTTTCTTTGTCGCTTTCTCTTCCCTGTATCCAGGTCTCCCCTCTTCTTATTCTTTCTTCCTCAGCTGTCTCCTTCTAATTCTCCCTTCTTCCTTCCCCTTCCCTCCCTTCTTCTTTCCTTTTTCCCCTCCCCCCTTCTCTCTCCTTATCCATCCTTCCGTCCTTCTTTCCCTCTTTCCTTTCTGCTTACCCCTCCTCCCTCCCCTTTCCTCTCCCTCTTCCCTTCTCTTACCCTCTCCTTCTTTCCTCCCACTCCCTTCTTCCCCCTCTCCTCTTCCTTTCCTCCCCCTTCTCTCCCCTCTCCTCTTCGTCTCCGTGTCCCCAAACCGCCAGTGCAGCCCTTGGGGACATCCGTTCCCCTTGATTACGAGGCTCGACCACTTGAGGGCTGAGGGGAAATATATGAATGAAAAGGGGAGGCGATTTCTCCGACGTACATAATCACTGTAATGGCGGGGAATTCAAACGCGAAACGCGATACAAGAAGTGGGGATATAGATTTTTTTTTCTCCTTGCGTGCGTGCGTGTGTGTCTGGCAGAGTCTGTGATTGGGAATTAATGTGCGAGTCGTTTTTTTTGAGAGGAAGATGGGGATTGTTGTAGGCAGGTTGAGAGAGAGACAGAATGATTGGTATGAATAAAAAGTGTGTACAAGAACGTAGATACCCTTCGGGATCGTTTCTCTTACGCACGCAACACGCAAACAGCGCGGGCACGCACACACACACACACCAACGCATATACTTATATACATACACATGCCATAAACATGTACCACACACACACACACACACACACACACACCACACACACACACACACACACACACACAATACTTATTACACATACACACGCATATACCAACATTACATGCACTGTTACATGTCTGTTACACACACACTACACACACACACACACACACACACACACACACACACACACACACACACACACACAACACACACACACACACACACACACACACTTCCATTACTATTTCTCAAAGAAAGAAAGAAAATAAAGCAGAAAAAACACCCTCACCTTAAACCACACAACACCCCCACCCCCCCGCCCCTCCAAAAAAAATAATCGGCTTAGAACTGTAGCTGATTTTTCAAAACTTACCCCCTTCCTCTCCTCTCCCCTCCCCTTCTTTGTTCCGATTTTATAACTCGGATTGCTGGGGGGGGGGGGGGCGGAGGACGCCATTATTTTATTCATTCTTACGATCTATCTACTGATCTAAACTGCATTTATATCTATTTTTACATTCCTACATCACTGCATAAAACCAAACTATAAAATCTCATAAAATATATATGCTTTATCTAAATATCAATCATCCATGTGGATTTTAATTACATTCACAGATATGCCTATTACTAAGAGGTTTATGTAGTTTGTATATTACTTTCCCTTCGACATTTTCCCGTGAGAGCTAGCTTAGAAAATTTAGCATGTGGCTCCTTAAACAAAATTTGAATAAGTTAATTAATAAATGGTGGTGGTGGTGGTGTTGGTGGTGGTGATGGTGATGGATGGTGGTGTGATGATGGTATGTTGGTGATGGTAGTGTGATGGCAATGGTGGTGGTGGTGATATATGCGGGTTGGTGATGTGTGGTAGTGTGGTGAATGGTGATGGGTAGTAGTGGTGGTGGTGATGTGGTTGGTGTTGATGACGACGATGATGACGCATAAGAAGTCATATAACCAAAATGCTATGTTCATCTATGTTTATTTTTCACGGAAGTCTTACAAC
>NW_020870564.1:48569-67138 GCF_003789085.1 Penaeus vannamei | reverse complement strand
GGGAAGGGGAAAGGGAGGGAGAGGGAAGCGGGGAAAGGGAGGGGGAGAGAGGTACGGAGAAGGAAATAGGAAGGGGGAAAGGGAGGGGGAAGAGAAGCGAGAGGGAATGGGAGGGACGAGAGAGAGAGTGAAAGCGGTGAAAGAAGCGAAAGAGATGGGAGTGAAAGGGTGAGAGACTTTAAGAGAGAAGGAAGGAGGAAAATGGGAAGCAGGACAAAAAAAAAAAAAACGACAAACGAAAAAAAATCGTCAATGGAACTAAGCAACGGGTTCAAAGGCGAAAAAAGTCACGACGTAAATAAAATAAAATAATAAAAAAAAACATTTGGCTGGGGTGTTATTCTTTTCATCTGGGCGGCGCCTTTGAGATGCGTCATTAAAGCTGATGGCGAGGATGCGCCTCCTTTCATGAGCTCTATTTTTCGGGATTTTTTTTTCTCCCTCTCGCTCTCTCCCTCTCCACTTTCTTTTTTATTCTTTCTCTCTTTTCCCTTCCTACTTTTCTCTTCCCCCATTCTCTCTCTCTCTCTCTCCCTTTCTTTTCCCCCTCTCCCGTTCCATTCCCCCTCTCCCGTTTCCTTCCCCCTCTCCCGTTCCTCCCCCCTCCCGTTCTTTCCCCTCTCTCCCCCCTCTCCCGTTCCCTTCCCCCTCCTCCCCGTTCCTTCCCCTCTCCCGTCCTTCCCCCTCTCCGCTTCCTCTTCCCTCTCCCCGTTCCTTCCCCCTCTCCCGTTCCTTCCCCCTCTCCCGTTCCTCCCCTCTCCCGTTTCCTTCCCCCTCTCCGTTCCTTCCCTCTCCCGTTCCTTCCCCTCTCCCCGTTCCTTCCCCCCCTCTCGTTTTTCCTCCCCCCTCTCCCGTTCCTTCCCTCCCCCTCTCCCGTTCCTTCCCCCTGTTCCCCCTCTCCCGTTTCCCCCCTCTCCGTTTCCTCCCCCTCTCCCGCTTCCTTCCCCCTCTCCCGTCCCTTCCTTTACCCCTCTCCGTTCCTTTCCCCTCTCCGCTCTTCCTTCCCCCCGTCTTCCCGTTCCTGTCCCCCTCTCCCGCGTTCCTTCCCCCCCTCTCCCGTTCCTTTCCCCCCTCTCCCGTTTCCTTTCCCCTCTTCCCGTTCCTTCCCCTCTCTCTCCGTTTTCTTGCTTCCCCTCTCTCCCGTCCTTCCCCTCTCTCCCGTTTCCTTCCTCTCCCGTACTCTCCCTCTTCCCGTCCTTCCCCCTCTCCCCGTTTTCCCTTCCCCTCTCTCCGTTTTTCCCTTCCCTCTCCCTTCCTTCCCCCCTCTCCCGTTCCTTTCCCTTCCTTCCCCCTCCTCTCCCGTCTCCCGTTCCTCCCTCTCCCGTTACCTTCCCTTTCTTCCCGTTTCCTTCCCCTCTCCCGTCCTTCCCCCTCTCCCCGTTCCTTCCCCCTCTCCCCCCCCCGCTTCCTTCCCCCTCTCCCGTTCCTCCCCCTCTCCCGTCTCCTTCCCCCTCTCCCGTCCTTCCCCCTCTCCCTCTCTTTCCCCCTCTCCCGTCTCCCCTTCCCCCTCTCCCGTTCCCTTCCCCCTCTTCCCGTTCCTTCCCCCTCTCTCCCGTTTCCTTCCCCCCTCTCCCGTTTCCTCTCCCTCCTCTCTCCCGTCCTTCCCTCTCTTCCCGTTCCTTCCCTCTCTCCCGTTCCTTCCCTCTCTCCCGTTCCTTCCCTCTCTCCCGTTCCTTCCCTCTCTCCCGTTCCTTCCCTCTCTCCCGTTCCTTCCCTCTCTCCCTTCCTTCCCCTCTCTCCCTTTCTTTCCCTCTCTCCCTTTCTTTCCCTCTCTCCCTTTCTTTCCCTCTCTCCCTCTTTCTTTCCCTCTCTCCCTCTTTCTTCCTCTATCTCTCTCTCTCTTCCTCTCCCCCTCTCTTCCTATCCCTCTCTTTCATTAGCTATTATACTGACTATTCTTATATTCCTTATCATTATTATTCCTATTTGTTATCTTAACTTTACCTTACCTATTTAACGACAAACGCTCGCAATAACGAATTAATTAAACGCGTAAACAAAACACAAAGTTAATAAACACATGAACGGAAAAATATTAAAATCAAACGCTTTACTTGAATAAAAAAAAACAAAAACAAAACACAAACAAATTTAATAAATACATAAAAAACAAGCACATCTTAGAAAAGACATTTAATCCATCCAAAGTAATTAAAGGTAATCAATTCCTCAACTCGCGTGGTTAATGAAGGGACCACGCAGCAATCAACAATTTGGTACTTGCTTTATTAAATATCTTTCCAATTTTTTCTCTTTTCTCTCGTTCAGTTTTTCTTTCTTTTTATTATTCTTTCCATTAATCTCCCTCCTCCTGCCTCCTGATCTCATTTTTACTTATTCTCTTTCATTTCATTGTTGTTCCTCTACCATTTATTTTGTTTTCCGTTTTCTAATTTTTATTCCGACACCCTCATTTATTATTTTTTTCTATCTTTCTTTCCCTTTTTAAATCCTTCATTCCCCCCATGCCTCCTTTATTGTCTTTTTCCCCTCGTCTGGAGTTTTCTCTCTCTCTCTCTCTCTCTCTCTCTTCTCTCTCTCCCTCCGCGTCGCGTGTCCAACTTTCCCCCCCTAATTTCCCCTTCCCCTTCGGCGGGACACGTGGCGACCCTTCCCCCCCACTTCCTCCCCTCCTCCTCCCTCTTCCCCCTCTTTCCTTTCTTCGCATCTTTTATCGTTCGTATTTTATGCTGCAATTCGTCCATTTCTCCCCTCCTGGTTGTCGACGAGTCTCCTTATTCCCCACCGTGGTTTAGTTGTGGTGGTGGTGGTGATGACAGTAGTTTGATGGTGGTGTGATGGTGGCGGTGGTGGTGGTGGTGGTGGTGTGTGATGTAGTGGTGGTGGTGTGGTGGTGATGATGGTTGAAGGTAGTGGTGGTGGTGGTGATGGTGTGGGTGATGGTGATGGCAGTCGTGGTAATGATGGTGATGGCAGTCGTAGTGATGATGGTGATGGTAATGGTAATGATGAAGGTAGTGGTGGTGGTCTTGGTGATGAAGGTATTAGTGGTGGTGAAGGTAGTGATGGTGGTGATAGCAATAACGGTAATACTCAGTGACTGTCTATGGCGATGGATAATGGTGATGAAGACGGCAAAGATGATGGTAACATGATAATGTCGGTAATACAATAACAATAACGATAAATGCACAACTACCGGTACAAATAAAAATTATTAGTAAGGAGATGAGAGAGAGAGAGAGAGAGAGAGAGAGAGAGAGAGAGAGAGAGAGAGGAGAGAGAGAGAGAGAGAGAGAGAGAGAGAAGAGAGAGAGAGAGAGAGAGAGAGAGAGAGAGGGGGGGGGGGAGAAGAGAGCAGGAAAGAGAAAAATGAAAGAAAGGAAGAGAAAAAAAAAACGAAAGAGAAAAAAATCAGAAAGAACGGCATTAACATCAAACAAAATAAAATCCAGAAGGAACAAAACCAACCAACGTCCTCACCCTGAATTTCCTCTCGTTTTTTTAGGCCTACACCGGAGCCAATTTTCTCCCCTGCCCATTTCAAGGTGCGCGAAGACCCCCAATTTCCTCTTTTTCCACTCCCCTCTTTCGCAGTTATTGCCTTCTGCTAACTTTGGGAGTGAAATTTTCAAATTAAGATTACGGTGAATTTTAATGAAATATATTAGCAATAACAATGGTAGGCCTAATGAATACTGTAATTCGATACAATTGTACCTCTCTCCTCTCTTCTCCCTCTTTCTTTCTTTCTTTTTCTGTGTCTCTCTCTCCCGCTTGCATGCTTTCCTGTCTGTTTGTCAGCTCGTCTCCCTGCCTGCCTGCATTCCTTCCTGTCTATATGTCTTCCTGTCTGTCTGCCTGCCTGCTTGCATTCTTTCTGTTCTAATCTGCCTGCCTGCTTGCTTCCTCCTGTCTATCTGTCTGCTGTCTGCCTGCCTGCTTGCCTGCATTCCTTCCTATCTATTCTGCCTGCCTGTATTCCTTCCTATCTATCTGCCTGCCTGCTTGCCTTCCTTCCTGCCTATGTCCCCGTTTGTCTCCCCGTCAGCGTGTCCGCCCCCCCTGGTTTCCTGCCTGCCTCCCCCTGCGCCTCGAAATCCGACTCTAAAATAGACCCGAGCAGACGGAAAAAAAGAGAAACCTTTGAAATATCCTAACCTTGCAAAAAAGACGGTTCTGCGCATTCTCTTCTCTTCTCTTCCTTTCTTTTCTTTTCTCTCTTCTTCTTAGCAGGCGACGACGAGTGCGAAAAAAGGGGGAAAAAATCGCCTTTGGACTAATTCAATTCGCTGCTTGCAAGTCTTCCTTCCTCTTACGTGCGTGAGGGGGGGAGGGGAGAGGAGGGGAGGGAGGGGAGGGGAGGGGGGAGGGGAGGGAGGGGAGGGTGAGGGAGGGGAGGGGAGGGTAGGGGGGGTGTGAGGTGAGGGGTGAGGGAGGGGTAGGGGTGAGGGAAGGGGAGGGGCGGGGAGTGGGGTGAGGGGGAAAAGCGGAAGCTAGGACTGGATAGAAAAAGGGTGAGGGGGAGTCTGGTGGAGGAGAAGGTGGAATGGTGGAAGAAAAAAGGGGTTGGTGGAAGAAGGTGGATTGGGAGGGTTGGAGGGGAGAAAAAAGGGGTGGTGGAGGAAGAAGTAGACGGGAGAGGTAGAAGGAATGAAGGATGGGAAGAGGAAAAGGGAAAGAAGAGGGTCAAGGGAGGATGGGAGGGGAAGAGAGGAACAGGGAGGGGGCGAAAAAGGAGGAATAAGCGAAGGGGAAAAAGGAGGGAAAATGGGTTGGGTAAGGAAGGGGTGGCAGAGAAATTTGGCGATCCGGGGGGTGAAAAGAGGTTAAACTGCTGGTGGATTCGAATTGCTTTGGGTGGGGTGGGGGCTGTAGGGAAAGTGGAGTGGGGAAGCTAGGGTTTTAAAAAAGTGAAAGGGGGAGAGAAGTTTATAGTGTTTTTTTATAACAAAAATACGAAATATAGTAACAAAAATAACTGATTATAAAAATCCCAATAATATAAATAACAAATACATGAATGAGTAAACAACCCGACTCATAATAAATCTCAGGAAAGATTACATAAATATGCAGTTATTAAAAACAAGTGTAGAATATTACGTCAATCTGTAGTTATAACAAGTGTAACAATGATAACTATAACGATACTAAAACAATGACAATAACACCGAAAACACGTAACCTACAACAACAAAAGCAACATCAACAACACACAACATTAACAATAAACATTTGCAATAAAGAAACAAGCCTTGCAAAAAAAAAAAAAAAAAAAAAAAAAAAAAAAAAAAAAAAAAAAAGACATCAAACTTGCAAACAAACAATTCCCCTAAACTTAATTAAAAGAAATGCGCATTTGGGAGGGAAGGTTGTAGATAAAAAAAAAAAAAAAAAAAAAAAAAAAAAAAAATCACCCTCACTCCATTAAAAAGAAAGTGAAAAAATAGCGGAGGGGGAAAAATCCAAATGAAGGAAAACGGAAATTAAAAAGGGCAAATGGGGGGTGACTGAAAAAAAATAGACAAAGAAGGAAAAAGGCGTAAAATCGGTGTGGATATCGTAGACCTTTTCCATTTTGTATTTTCCTCCCCTTCTTTGGTACGTTTTTTTTGTTCTTTCTCCATTTCTTCTTTATCTTCTTATATAATATATATGTATATACTAAATACTTTACAATATATATAGTGTAGTGAAGGTTAGAAAGGAAAGGCAGAAAGATAAAGAGATACCGAGAAAATACAGGAAAACAAGCGAGAAACAGTGACAGAAAATATAAGATAACAGAGGAGATAGGGGGAATGTAGAGAGAAGAGAAGAAAAGACAAGAGAAAGAAGAAAAGAAGAAAAGGGAAGAGAAGAGAGAGAGAGAGTGGGAAGTTGGGGGGGGGGTCACCATGGCAACTAACTACACCCTTAAAACAATTAACGAGGCTTACGAGCTGACGAGGCACTTAAGCCATTAGCAGTGGTTTGCAGATTCGAATTACATTTTGCCTTTTTTACAAATCACTTTCGGTTACGAGGATGCTACACACTTACGGAATAATTATCCATAAAACACATAGCGTGGCTTACATACTATCGGAATGCTGAATACTGAGGAAATAATTATCTATAAAATGTACAGTATTAAATTTATTTCTTATCTCTTACCCCCTTCCTCCTCCTCCTCCAATCCTCTTCCTTGCCCCTCCCTCCTTCCTTCCTTCCTTCTCTTTCTCTCCTTCCCTCCCTCCTCCTCCCTCCCTACTTACTTCCTTCTCTCATTCCCTCCCTCCTTTCCTCTTTTTCCTTCTCCCTCCCTCCTTCATTCCCTCCCTCCCTTCTCTCCTCCCCTCCCTACTACTCCCCTCCCTCCCTCCTTCTCAACCAGCCCCCTTCCCTCCCCCCACAAAACCACTTATCCCGAAAATGCTTATCCACCCGCTGTCTCCGAATGACGTCATCGCGAACAACAAAGGAAACAGCGGACGGCGGCGAAGCGTCATAGGGTGGGGGTAGGAGGGGAGAGGGGGAGGTAGAAGGGGAAGGAATGAGGGTAGGAGGGAAGGGGGAAGGGTTAGGAGGGGAAGGAAGGAGGTAGGAGGGGAAGGGGGAAGGAGGGGAAGGGATGAGGGTATGAAGGGGAAGGATGAGGGAGGGAAGGGATGAGGGTATGAGGGGAAGGGAAGGGATGAGGGGAAGGGTAAGGGAATGAGGAAGGGATAAGGGGAATGAGGGGAAGGGATGAGGGCATGAGGGGAGGGATGGGGCATGAGGGGAGGGAGGGATGGGGGGAGGTAAGGGAGGAAGGGGGAGGGTGAGGGAAGGGGGAGGTAGGGAGGGGAAGGGGGAGGTAGGGGAAGGGGAGGTAAGGGAGGGGAGGGGGGTAGGAGGGGAAGGGGGAGGTAGGGGGGAAGGGGGAGGTAGGAGGGGAAGGGTGAGGGTATGAGGGGAAGGGTGAGGGTGAGGGGAAGGGGGAGGTAAGGGGGAAGGGTAGGAGGTGAGGGTAGGAGGGAAGGGGGAGGGTAGGGGGAAGGGGGAGGTAGGAAGGAAGGGGGAGGTAAGAAGGGAAGGGGTGAGGTAGGAGGGGAAGGGTGGGTTAGGAAGGGTTGGTAGGGGGTGGAATGGGTAAGAGGGGGTGAAATAGGGAAGGGGGTGGTTACAGGGTGGATCTGAGGTGTAGAAGAGGAAGAAAAAGTGGAATCAGGAGGGAGGAGGTGGGAGAGAGAGAGAAGGGAAGAGAAGAGACAATGGTGGGATGGAGGAGGAAGCGAAATGGAAGAGAGAGGAAACGGAAGAGGTGGAAAGGAAAGAGGGGAGAGAGAGGAGAGGGATGAAAGGGGTGGAAGGAAATAGAGAGGTGAGAGAAGGAAGGGGAGAGAGAAAGACAGAAGGAAGAGAGAGGCGAGAGAGGGAAGGGAAGTGAAGAGAGATGAGAGGAAGAAGGGGAAGGAGATGGAAGAATAGAGAGAGAAGAGGGAGAAAAGTGGAATGGAATGGAATAGAGAGAAGTGAGAGAGAAGGTGGGAAGGTAGAGAGGGGGGAGGGAGTAGGGTGGGGTGGAAGAAGGCCACAAAACGGGGTCACAAATCGTAGCTGTTTAAAGGGGGGGGGGGAGGGGGAGAGGGGGCAGGGGTCACGCACCGGAAATGAGTCGATAAGTTCGGTCAAAAACGAGATTGGGAAGGGGAAGGGGGGAGGGGGGGGGAGGGGAGGGGAGGGGGTAGAAGGGTATCCTTAATTACCAACCGTCACTGAACTATGACAATCATATTAGCCTGTATCGTAACTGGCGCCATAATTGATCGAAATTACTGCTCTCCCTTTTTCTGGCAATATAAACCTGATTTTTTTTACGCATTTCTAAGCACTGAAATACATTACAAGGCAAAATGATACATAAAAAAGTCACATCATTATAAAACGTCAAAACAACCAAATATTTCCAATCACTGAAGATTACTCATTACAATTATTTCCATTCCAAGTATTTTTTTTTCTTTCAATTATCACCGCTCTCACGATTACAATCCTCTCAATCATCCCCCTCTATAATCTTTTTTGTCCTAAATTAAAATCGCCATAGAATCCACTTCTAAACGGATTGCCTAACTAATCTGGACGAAAAAATGCCGCTTCAGATTGCAACGCTCAGGCCGAGAGGAAATATGCAAATTCCAAAATCGATTCCATAAATAAACATTACGAAACTTCTACATCGTTTTGACATTAATATACAGTTTACAAAAAAAAAAAGAAAAGAAAAAAAGGTTAAATGTGAAACATAGTTTTGCCATTAATATACAGTTTACAAAAATAAAAAAAATAAAATGGGTTAAATGTGAACAGCAAAAATATTAACAGTATACAAAAATGGAAAAAAATCAAATGGCTAAATGTAAACAGTAAAATATTAACAGTATCAAAATCCAATAAAGGAAATCCAATAACATCTGATAATATTAACATCAATAATCACAATAAAAATAACAATAAAAAATATTAACAATAATAATGAGAGACAGACCATGACAAAGGCAGCAAAATCGACCCATTTGAGGAAGCGAGAGGGGAAGGAAGAGAGAATGGGAAAGGGAGAGGGGAGAGAGCAGATGAGCCACGTGGCAACGGGAACAAGGAGGAGAGGAAAGAAGAGAGGGAGAAAGAGGGGGAGAGAGAGGAGAAGAGAGAGAGAGAGAGAGAGAGAGAGAGAGAGAGAGAGAGAGAGAGAGAGAGCGAGAGAGAGAGAGAGAGAGAGAGAGAGAGAGAGAGAGAAAGAGAAAGAGAAAGATGAGAAGAGAGAGAGAGAGAGAGAGAGAGAGAGAGAGAGAGAGAGAGAGAGAGAGAGAAAGAGAGAGAGAGAGAGAGAGAGGAGAGAGAGAGAGAGAGAGAAGAGAAAGAGAGAAGAGAAAGAGAGAGAGAAGAGAGAGAGAGAAAGAGAGAGAGAGAGAGAGAGAAAGAAGAGAGAGAGAGAGAGAGAAGAGAGAGAGAGAGAGAGAGAGAGAGAGAGAGAGAGAGAGGAGAGAGAGAGAGAGAGAGAGAGAGAAAGAAAGAAAGAAAGAAGAAAGAAAGAAGAAAGAGAAAGAAGAGAGAGAGAGAGAGAGAGAGAGAGAGAGAGAGAGAGAGAGAAGAGAGAGAGAGAGAGAAGAGAAGAAGAGAGAGAGAGAGAGAGAGAGAGAGAGAGAGAGAGAGAGAGAGAGAGAGAGAGAAAAGAGATGAGAGAGAGAGAGAGAGAGAGAGAGAGAGAGAGAGAGAGAGAGAGAGAGAGAGGAGAGAGAGAGAGAGAGAGAGAGAAGAGAGAGAGAAGAGAGAGAGAGAGAGAAGAGAGAAAGAGAAAGAGAAAGAGAAAGAGAAAAGAGAGAGAAAGAGAGAAAGAGAGAAAGAGAGACAAGAGACAGAAGAAAAGAGAAAGAGAGAGAGAGAAAGAGAAAGAGAAAGAGAAAGAGAGCAACGAGAAAGACAGAGACAGAAAAAGAACTCACACAATAAAATTCATAATCATCAAAACCTATATTTGAAATCTCTTCTCAGTTGCACACGTAAATCAACATTACACGCTGCATCGCTTCTTTCCTTACAGAACATTAAACCTATTATGGTAAGACAAATCTATTTATCTTCCAGACAAATAAAGTGATATCAATTTTATTTTACTGATTTATGGCTCTCTCGCATCCAGTCAACCTTCTTTTTTTCTATTTTTTACTCCATCTGTGTTCTACTTTAACAGAAATGATTTCTTAATTTTCATTCTCATTATTATTATTATTATCATCATCATTTCTTAGTTTTCGTTCTCATTATCAATATTTTTTGTTATTATTGCTATATTATTATCATCATTATCATTCATTATCATCATCATCATTTCTACTATTATAATTGCCATTATTATCACTATCACCTCCCCCTTTCTGGTGTATGAAATGGGTGTGTGGTATGAATATATGTATGTATGTGTTATTATTGAATATATGTATGTGTGTGTGTAATGAATATATGTATTGTATGTGTATAAATACATGTATGCATGTGTATGTGTATGATTATATATGCATGAATGTATGTGTATGAATGGATGTGCATGCGTATGAATATATGTGTATATGTATGTATGAACGAAATATATGAACAAATTACTACAATCATATATAGCGTTTCCATGTACTTGCGACGATACCGGAACTAATAAAAACTAATAAAAACTAATTTCCAGAAAGCTAAAAAAAAAAAATCATAAAATTCCCCTTAGGCTGACCGCAATTACACAATTTATCATAATAATGCCTTCTCTGTATATGTATTTACGCTTATAACATCGTCATCACTAATAAAAAAAATGAAGTAGTGATGATATGAAAAAAAAACTAAATTGGAGAAAAATAGTATCATACTAGAATGAAAAATACAGAAAATCTTGAGTATATTAAAACAAAAACTATTTAGTTATAAATATCAAATATCTTATGTAAATATTTAATCAGCAATAACATTCCCAAATACTAAATGAAGGAAAAATATCATCAAAAAACAAAATAGAATAAAAATGAAAACAAAAATATCCATATATATACAATACAGAATATCATATATAGATAGTAATATCAATAAAACACCATAAAATGACTAATACTGAAAAGGAAGATACGTAATACTAAAATAAATAAATAAATGAATGAATAAACATAAATATATATAACAATAAAATTTAAATAGAAATAAAACGAAAAAAAATAATATATAATATAACATTAAAACATCATATATATGTAGTACATAGTATACCAATAAAAAAACGATAACATTCCCAAACGTGCACATTCGCTCCGTCACAACTCATCTCGCATCCTCTCCCCTTCATCAACAGGCCTCCCTCCCCCTCATCAATAGGGTCCCGTCTCCTCTCCCTTCCCCCTCACTGCAAAGGGAGCGCCCTACTCAACCGGCCCCTCCCCTCCCCTCCCCTTACCTCAACAGGGCCCTCCCCCCTTCCTCCTTTCGTCAACAGGCCCTTCCCTCCCCCTTTCCGTCCCTCGCACTCTCGACACCCTCCAAAACGACGCCTATAAAATTGCGTCATCGCACTACTACGCCATATTTATCCCCCCACACCCCCTCTTTCCCCTCGTCTCCCCTTTACCCCCTCCGATTTTGCCTCTCCTCTGTCTCTGAGAGAGAGGAGTGAGAGAATGAATGAAATCTCTCTCCTCCTTGCTCCTCCCCCCTCTCTATCCTTCCCCCCCTCTCTCTCTCTCTCTCTCTCTGTCTCTCTCTCTCTCTCCTTCCCCTCCCCTCTCTCTCTCTTCTCTCTCCTTCCGCCCTCCCTCTCTCTCTCTCTCTCCTCCCCCTCCCTGCTCCTCTCTCTCTCCTCTCTCCTTCCCCCTTCCCTTCTTCTTCTCTCTCCTTCCCCCCTCCTTCGTCTCTCTCTCTCCTTCCCCCCCTCTCCTCTCTCTCTCTCTTCTCTCTCTCTTCTCTTTCTCTCTTCTCTTTCTCTCTCTCCTCTTCTCTCTCTATCTCTCTTCTCTTCTCTCTTCTCTCTCTCTTTCCCCCCCCTCTTCTCTCTCTCTCCTTCCCCCCCTCTTCTCTCTCTCTCTCCTTCCCCCCCCTCTCTCTTCTCTCGCCTCTCTCTCTCTAATCTGCTCCTTCCCCCACCCCTCTTCTCTCTCTCTCTCTCTCTCTCTCTCGTCTCTCTCTCTCTCTCTCTCTCTCTCTCTCTCTTCTCTCTCTCTCTCTCCTTCCCCTCTCTCTTCTCTCGTCTCTCCTTCCCACCTCTCTCTCTCTTTTCTCTNGACAGACAAGAGGATCAGACAGAAGAGACAGAAGAAACAGACAGAAGAGCGAGAGAAAAGAGAGAAGACAGACGAGCGAGAGAAAGAGAGAGAACAGAGCGAGCCTGAGAGAAAGAGAAGAGACAGAGAGAGCGGCGAGCGAGAGACAGAGAGAGACAGAGCGAGCGAGAGAGAGAGAGAGCGAGCGAGAGAAAGAGAGGAGACAGAGCGAGCGAGAGAAAGAGAGAGACAGAGCGAGCGAGAGAAAGAAGAAGACAGAGCGAGCGAGAGAAAGAGAGAGACAGAGCGAGAGAGAGAAAGAGAGAACAGGAGCGAGTCCAGAGAAAGAAGACCAGACAGACAGACGAGAGAAAAGAGAGAGACAGAGCGAGCCTCAGAGCTAGGAGAGAGACAGAGCGAGCCAGAGCTAGAGAGACAGACAGGCGAGAGCCAAGACCGACGAGCGACCAACACCGGCACTCTTCACACCTATTACGATTCCTCAATGGGTGGACATTACAAGAAAAAAAGTTTCCTAATTGAATGAAAACGCCCTTTTTCTTAACGTTTTTAAATGAAATTGGACAGACGTGGAGGGGCGGGGGAGGGGGTAATTGGAAAAAGGAATGGAAGAAAGGGAAAGAATTGGTTGAGTGGAGGGAGGATGAGGAAGGAGAAAGACTGACAAAAGAAGCCATTGGTAACAGACGGATGGAATGGACGGAAGGAGGTGGAGGGAAAGAGGGAGTGAAGGGAGGGAGAGGGAGGAGGAAGAGAAAGGAGGAGGAAGTGACGGTACGAAGGGGGGGGCGGAGTTCGAGAGCGAGAGCCGAGAGAGAGAGAGAGAGAAGAGAGCAGAGAGAGAGAGAGAGAGAGAAGAGAGAGAGCAGTAGAGAGCAGAGAGAGAGAGAGAGAGAGAGAGAGAGAGAGAGAAAGCGAGAGCGAGAGCGAGAGGCGAGAGCGAGAGCGAGCGCGAAGGAGAGAGAGAGAGAGAGAGAAAGAGAGAGAGAGAGAGAGAAGAAGAGAGCAGAGAGAGAGAGAGAGAGAGAGAGAGAGAGAGAGAAGCAGAGAGAGAGAAGAGTCGAGAGAGAGAGAGCGAGAGAGAGAGCGAGAGAGAGAGAGAGAGAGAGAGCGAGAGAGAGAGAGACGAGCGAGAGAGAGAGAGAGAACGAGAGAAGCGAGAGAGAGAGAGAGAACGAGACAGCGAGAAAGAGGAGAAAAATAAATAAATAACCTTAACCACAGAAGCCTCTCCCCCCTCCCCCTTACAGGCGAAAAGCAGAGAGAGACAGAAACAAAGAAAGGAAGAAAAGGAGAAAGGAAATCCGCCTTGAACAAGGACGAGGGGAAAGAAGGCGATGACAAGGAGAAGCGAAGAGGGGAAAAGGGGGGCACGGGGGAGTGGGAAGGAAGGAAGGAAGGTGACAAGACCGAGTGATAGAAAGGGGAGATGAGAGGCGAAATAGAGAGAATAACAGAGAGCGGAGGGAGGGGGCGAGGGAGACAAGGGAAGGAGCGGAAGGAGGGAGGAAGAGAAGAGAAAGCGAGAGAAGAGAGAGAGAGAGAGAGAGAGAGAGAGAGAGAGAGAGAGAGAGAGAGAGACGAGAGAGAGACGCAGAGCAGAGAGAGAGAGAAGCGAGAAGAGAGCGAGAGAGACGAGGATGAAGAGAGAGAGAGAGAGAGAGAGACGAGAGAGAGAGCGAGAGAGAGAGAGAGAGCGAGCGAAGAGAGAGAGAACCGAGCGAGAGAGAGAGAGAGCGAGCGAGAGAGAGAGAGAGAGAGCGAGAGAGAGAGAAGAGAGAGCAGAGCGGAGAGAGAGAGAGAGAGAGAGAGCGGAGAGAGAGAGAGAGAGAGCGAGAGAGAGAAGAGAGAGAGAGAGAGAGAGAGAGAGAGAGAGAGAGAGAGAGAGAGAGAGAGAGAGAGAGAGAGAGAGAGAGAGAGAGAGAGAGCAAGCGACCGAGAGCGAGAGAGAGAGAGAAGGGGGGGATTAGTCATTACAGATGAATAAACACGAGAGAGCATATGTGAGGTACGAGGGTGAGAGAGGGGAGAAGGGGGGGGGGGAGGCAGGAGGAGCAGACAGAGGATGACAAGGCTATCTGGGAATGAGGAAGAGGAATAAGAGAAGAAAGGAAGATGGAAGGGGTAGAGAAGAAAGGCAGATAAGGAATAAGAAAGAGAAGAAAGGGATATAGAAGGCGAACAGAAGAAGAAAGATAGACAAGGAATGAGTAAGAGAAGAAAGGAAGATGGAGGGGTAAGAAAAGGAAGGTGAAAGGCAGTGAGAGAAAGAATGGAAAGGTAAAAACGATAATGAGGTAAACTGAGGTTGTATTTATAAACAAACATTTTTTTTTTTTTTTTTTTTTTTTGGCAATAATCACTGAGTAATAATGCATTCACCACGACCACGTAATTACCAACCATCGTATCATAAAAAAAAAAAGATTTTCAAAAGAATAACAATTTTCTTTCGTTGTTTCAATCTCGGCAATTTTTTTTCCCCATCCTCTCTTGAACAGGATAAGTACATTGACAAGCTGGCGGCGTTTTCAAAGCAAAGGTTTTTAAAAAATGAGGGGAATGGGAACGGGGGAAAAGAGGAAGAGAAAGAAAGAAATAGAGAGAGAGACGGGGAAGGGTGGGGAAGAGGGAGATGAGGAAAGAGGGAGAAGGGAGGAAGAGGAAAAAGGGTATGGGGGAAGAGGGGGAAGAAAGAGGGAAAAAGGGGGGGGACGAGGATAAAGAAGAGAAGGGGGAAAAAAGAGGAAGAAGGAGAGGGGAAAGAGAGGAAAGGGGGAGGAGGAGAAGGGAAAGAGGAAACAGAAAGGAGGAAAGGGTAAAGAGAAAGGAGAAGGGAAAGAGGAAAGAGAAAGGAGGAGAAGGGAAAGAGAGGAAAGAGGGAGGAGAGGAGAAAAGAGAAGGAGAAGGAAGATAGAGGAGGAGGAGAGGGGAAAGAGGGAAAGGAGAAGGACAAAGAAAGGAAGGAGAGGGGAAAGAGGAAAGAGAGAGGAGGAGAGGAAAAAAAAAAGGAAGGAGAGGAAGAGAAGAAAGAGGAAGGAGAGAGGAAAGAGGGAGGAGTGGGAAGAGAGAAAAGAGGGAGGAGGAGAGGGGAAAGAGGAAAGAGGAAAGAGGAGGGGGAGGTAGAAATGGAAACAAGTCGAAAAGAGAATAATAAAAAAAAACGAAGAGAAGGAAGTTCCAAGGGATAGTAAAATAAAAAGACAACAAAAATAATAACCTTGAGTTTTAGCCCTAGCCACAAACATGCTGACGGTCGCTACTCACTAGACTAACTCTTGCAAGTATGGAGGGAGGGGAGAGGGGGAGGTAGGGAGGGTGAGAGAGGGAAGTAGGGAGGGGGAGGGGGAAGTAGGGAGGGGAAAGAAGTAGGGAGGGAGAGGGGAAGTAGGGAGGGGAGAGGGGGGAAGTAGAGGAGGGGGGAGAGAGGGAAGCAGGAGAGGGAGGGGAGAGGGGGAGGCAGGAGGGGGAGGGCAGGGAGGGGGAGAGGGGGAGGTAGGGAGGGAGAGAGGGAAGTAGGGAGGGTGAGGAGGAAGCAGGCAGGGGAGAGGGGGAGTAGAAAGGGGAAAGGGAGAAGTAGGGGGGGAGAAGGGGAAGTATAAAGTAGGACAGTGAGAGGAGGAGAGAGGAAACAAGGAAGGAAAACCGGAGGGGGGATGAGAGAAGACAAGTAAAGAAAAAGCGAGAGAGTGGCAAAGAAGAGAGGAAGAGATAAGAAAAAGGGGGTATTATACGTGTGGGTGCGGGGGTGGGGGGAAGGGGAAAGGGAGAAGAATAGGGAAGAAGAGGAAGAGGAGAAAGAGGAAGCAGAAGAGAAAGAGGAAGCAGAGGAGAAAGAGGAAGCAGAGGAGAAAGATGAGGAGGAGGAGGGAAGAGGAAGAGCATGAGCATTCGGCTGACAAAGACCTGATGTCCTAAATCAACAATGTCCGCATCAACCCTCCCCCCCCTCCCTCCACCCCCTTCACCCCTCTGCTGACAACGATTGCCCAGCTGACAACAAGATTTCCTGAAGATCAAAACCTCAGCAGCTCGTTCAGGGGGGAAAAGGGGGATGAAGTGGTGAACATGAAATTTTTATGATCAGGGATGAACAAAATGGGGAGGGGGAGAAGGGTGGTGATGGGAGAGGGAGAGAGGGAGAGGGAGAGGGAGAGAGGGAGGGGGAGAGGGTGAGAAGGGAGGGGGAGAGGGAGGGGCGAGAGAGGTGGGAGAGGGAGGGGAGAGGGAGGGGAGGAGGGGAGGAGAGAGGGAGGGAGAGAGGGAGAGGGAGAGATGGAAAGGGGAGAGGGAGAGGAGGGAGGGGGAGAGGGAGGGAGGGCGGAGTGAGAGAGAGAGAGAGAGAGAGAGAGAGAGAGAGAGGAGAGAGAGAGAGAGAGAGAGAGAGAGAGAGAGAGAGAGAGAGAGAGAGAAGAGAGAGAGAGGAGAAAGATCCCTTTCCATTTACTTGTTAATTGAACGTTTTCTTGCGGGGAGGGAAGGATGGGAAGAGGAGAAAAGCAGAAAAATAAAGAATGAATTAAGGTAAAAAAAAAAAAAAAAAAAGGAAGGAATAGATGGAGGATAAGAAAGACAAAATGAACGAATGAATGGATTAATGAATGAGTGGGGGATGGGGGGGATGACGAGAAAAAGGAATGATAAAAGGGAAGAATGGAAATATGGAGAGGAGGAGGAGGAAAGATGGAAGGACTTTTAAAATATATATTTCTTAATTATCTTTATTATTTTGTGGAGCGCTTTTGACCATCACTTGTTTTGCCTTAATAGGAACATTAACAACACACTAAACTAACGAAAATGGGAAGAAAAGAAATTCACAATAAAATAGACAAACAAGAAAATCATCATCAACCTCATCATCATCAACAACTAACAAACCAAACAAACAAATGACCTCACGACGTTCCCAGTAACAACACAACATACTAACGAAAATGGGAAGAGAAATTCATAATAAAATAGATTTAAAAAAAAAATCACCATCATCTAATAAAATAGATAAAAAAACAAAAAAATTCACCACCATCATCTAACAACCAACAAACGACATCACGACGCTCCCAATATTACAGATTTTGTGAACATTCTTGACATAAGACCATTTCTGTAGTAAATGGCGAATGAAAAAAATGTAGGAATAGTTTTTATACAACTTTTTTACCTTCACTTTCCTCTCCATCCCTTCTCCCTTCCCCTCCCCTCTCTCTTTTATTCTCTCTTTCTCCAAATTCTTTGCTTTCTTTATTCTTACTGACTCCTCCACTTTCCTATCTGCATTTTTTCCTCTTTTCTTTTCCGTTTCGAAATGTCTTATTTCCCATTCTCCTCCTTCGCTCATCAGTCATATGTTGGTTTTATATGGCGCTTTAACTTCATTCTGCTGTGTGTTATTTTACTCTCCCTTCTTTCCTGTCGTTGACTATGCTCTCTCTGCTCTTCTCGTTTCTGCTCTCCCGAAACATTTAGCTTATTGAAAAATGGTATTTACTTTTTCTAAACTCGTTTCGACACTACATTTAATAAAATTTCTTGGCATACTTTTAATCATGTTTTATTTATTATATTTAATTTATTCATTTTTTATTCATTTTTATTAATTCTATATTCTTGAGTGAGTGCGCTTACCAGTCTGTTCTTATATTCTGAAAAAATGTTATGTTCAACAGTTTAACGTATTACAATGGTTCTTACATTTTATATCGTATTACAGGTTAAGAAAAGGAGGAAAGGAGAGGAAAAGTAAAAAGAAGAAGAGGAGGAATGAAGAGAAAGTGAAGAAGAAGGAGAGGAGAGAGGAGGAGGAAAAGGAGAATAAGAAAAAGAAAGTAGGCCAGGAGGAGGAAGAAGAAGAAAGCGAAAAAGACGAAGAAGGAGTGAGGAGGAGGAGAAGAAAAGAAGACAGAGGAAGAAACAGGGTAGGGAAAAGGGAGCAGTCAGGAGAAACAAAGAAGGAAGAGGGAAGGAATGAAAAGGGAAACAGGACAACAGCACAGACGAAAAGTGCGGTAGCTAAAAATCAAAAGATAAAGCCCTGAAAGAAAAGGTATAAATGCGACCCTTTCAAAACCCCTAAACCCAAATTTTTTTTTTTCTTTTTTAGGTCTAAATCCATCACCGAATACCTTTTCCCTTTTATATCTTTCTTTCTTTATATATACACATGCTCTTTCCACCCTAGGCTTTTGCATAGCTTAATCCTTCGATACTATTACAACACCAGTATTCCTCTTCAAAAACTCTTTTCGTTTCTTTTTTTTTTATTATTAATGCGTTTTCTATCTCCCATCCCTCTCCATCTGCCTTTCCCTCAACCTCACCCCTTCTGCTCAACGGCTCTCCCTCTCTCCCTCGCTCAATCTCGCCTCTCGTCCCTCACTGCAACCTTTCCCCTCTCCCTCGCCTCAACTTTTCCCCTTCTCCTCCCTCAACCTTTCCCCTCCTCTCCCTCCCTCAACCTTTCCTCTCGTCCCCTCCTGTCAACGCTCTCCTTCACTCGTCCCTCCCTCAAACCTCATCCCTCTCTCCTCCTCGAACCTCTCCCTCTCTCCCTCCCTCAACCTCTCCCTGCTTCGTCCTCCTAACCTCTCCCTCTTCCTTCCTCAAACCCTTCTTCCCTCTCTCCCTCCCTCAACCTCTCCCTCTGCTCGGGCGTTCTCCTCCAACCTCTGCCCTCTCTCCCTACCTCAACCTCTCCCTCTCTCCTCCTCCCTCAACCTCGTCCTCTCTCCTCTCTTCAATCTCTCTCTCAACCTCTCCTCTCTCCCCTCTCTCACTCTCCCTCTTCTTCTCTCTCTCAAACCTCTTCCCTCTTTCCCTCTCCAACCTCTC
>NW_020870564.1:45000-47582 GCF_003789085.1 Penaeus vannamei | reverse complement strand
TCTTCTTCCTCCTCCTTCGCGCTTTTTCCTTTTCCTCTCCTTCCCTTCCTCCTCCTTCTCCTCTGCTCCTTCAATCTCTTCTCCTCCTCCTCACGCGGATACAGAATTGGCCACCCGAAATGCATCTGTTTGTGTTGTGTTGCAATTAAACCCGCGCTAATCTCCCCATTCCCCCTCCTCTTTCTCCTCCTCCCCCCCTTCTCCCTTCTCCCGATTCCTTTGCCCCCTTTCCCATTCCCTTCTTCCTCTCCTCCATCCTTCTCACGATTCCCTCTCCTCTAATTGTTCCCTTTTCTCATTCCCCTTCTCGCTTCCCTCTCCCTCTCCCCCCTTTCCTCTTTCCAGTCTCTTCTTCCTTCTCTTACCTTGCCTCTTCTCTTCCTTCCCTTCCCTATTCCCTCTTCTGCCACTCCTTTCCACTCCCCTCATTTCCCCAACATTCCCTTCCTTTCCTTTCCCTTCTCTCTTCGGTCTTCCCTTCTCTTCCCCCCTCTGTCCCTCCCTTTTCCCATTCCTATTCATCCCCTTCCTTTCCATTCCCTTCCACCTCCACACCATCCCTTCCTACCTCCCTCTTTTCCCTCTTTCCCTCCCCCCTCCTTCCCCCCAGTCCTTTCCCCCCTCCTCTCCCTCCCTTTCCCCATTCCCACCATCCCCTTCCCCTCCCTTCCCCCCTCCCCTCCTCCCAAACAGGTAATTTCAGACCCAAGTCCCCACTAAAAAAAAAAAAAAAAAAAAAAAAAAAAAAAAAAAAAAAAAAAGCTTGCCAGATGATACCTTCTCAAGAACAAGGTCACCAAAGAAAGGACCAGATGACCTTGCCTTGATCTGGCGTAACTCGATCTAGAACTCCACATTAGGTTTTATATAATTTTATTGCCCATTTTATATATCTAATGGTTTGTTCAGGCCTGTCTCTTGTGTGTCGTGGGATTAGTCGTGTTTCCTGTACTATCGCAATTAAAAATAGACCGTACTGATCTTACGAGTGTTTGGCCGTTATTATCCAGCTCAAGTATCAAAAATGGATTATATTGAAGACATTGATATCTACTGTCATCATCTACTTATTTACTCATTCTGCAAGATAAATTGCATGACAAATCAATATTCGGAAGTGGCAGGAACACAAACTTTACTTAGGATTTCACTAATGGTCATTTTCCATCAAGGAAAGTTATCATATTTTACTTTTCATTTCCTTCAGCTTCTCTCCATTTCCCTTTCTCTATCTTCCTCTGCCCCCCCCACCCTCTCTCTCTCTCCTCCTCTCTCCGAACTTCCCTCCTCCCCTCTCCCTCTCCTCCCTCCTCTTCCCTCTTCCCTCCTTTCCTCTTCCTTACCCCTTCTCCCCCTTCCCTCCCTCCTTTAATACCTATCCCCTCCCTCCCCCTCACCCCCACCTTCGCCTCCCTCAATCCCAGATCTCGGAACACACCAGAGCCACTTCGAACGACCTAAACCAACAGAGTAAAAATCATCCCCCACATAAATAGGAGGGGGCGGGAAGAAAGGGGGTGGGGGTAGTGGTGGAGCGAGGGGGGCAGTGGCGGGGGAAAAAAAAGGGTGGAAAGAGGGAGCGGGAGAGTAGGGGTGGATGGAAAAAGCCGGTACAGGGGTCCGGGTTGGGGAGTGCGGAGGAGGATGAGAAAGGCGCAGTGGGGACATGAAGGTCAGAAGAGGTCACACAAATGGGCGGCGAGGAGGAGAGGGAGGAGAGAGAGGAGAGGAGAGAGAGAGAGAGAGAGAGTGAGAGACGAGAGAAGAGAGACGAGAGAGAGATCGGACGTAGGGACGAGCGAGAGAGAGAGAGGAGAGAGAGAGAGAGGGGGGATGGGGTCTATGGGAGATCAAAGTAGGGAAGTCGAGAGGAAAGAGATGAGTGTGGGGGGGGGGTCCATGACGGGGTGGGGTGGGGGTAAGAGGGGGAATGGGTCAGGATATTAAGCGGGATATTGAACTCCTTGTGTGGTCAGAGGGGTCAGAGGGTGAGGGGAAAGGGGGTCAGGAGAAAAGATGTTTGGGGGAGGGGAGGGGAGGGGGGGCAAAACAGAGCTTACAGGGAAACAAAGAGAATGATAATAAATAGGGAGAGAGATGGGTAAATGAGCAGAATGGAAGTGGAAATGGGGGGTGAAGGGGAAAGGGGTCAGGAACGAGGGGGGGGGGAGATAGGACAGGAGGTAAGGGAATAATAACGAAGAGAAAGAAACGAAAGAAGAAAGGAAGGAGTGAAAAGAAAAAAAAATAAATACCGAAGGAAGGGAGGAAGAGAGGAAGAGACAAAAAAGGAAATTTAAAAACAAACACAAACAGAACAAATAAATGCATAAACAATGACAAGAAAACAAGGAAAAACAGAAAATAAACCGAGAAAGTTACACGATAAGAAAATGGACATTTAACAAAACAATAGCACAACAAATATGCAAATTTAAAAGATTTTCTCTCATCACAATCAAAGAATACAAAGTAAACGTGCGAAAAAAGGAAAATAAAGACAAAAAAGAGAAAAAAATGAAAGAGAAAGAAAGAAAAGACAAGAGAGGGAATGGAAGAGAGGGAAGGATCAGGGAAGTGGA
>NW_020870564.1:37500-42500 GCF_003789085.1 Penaeus vannamei | reverse complement strand
ACACTTACACTTACACACACACGCACACACACTTGCACTTACACACGCGCACACACTTTATAACACGCACGCACACGCACTTACTTATAACACGCACGCACACGCACTTACACTTATAAACGCACACGCACGCACACACTTATAACACGGCACACGCACTTACACTTATTCAAATCATTACAATCACACACGCACACACACGCACACTTACACTACCTCACTAACACACTTACACACACTTACACACTTACACACTAAACACACACACACACACACTTCCAAACTAAGAAAACAACGAAAAAATAAAAATCAAACAACTTGCACAAAACGCATCAACCAAACACACTAACAATCACAAACCAACAAACACCACACACACACACGCACACACAACCCCCCCCCCTTCCCCCCCCTAAACACACCCACAAAGGACAATTCTTATGAAGGTCTTTCGCTGGAACTTCCTTTAACGTAAAATCCCTCCATCTTCAAAGGGAAAAAAAGAAGAGAATGGGAGAGGAGGAGGGAGGAAAAGAGGAGGGGAGGAAAAAGAGGGAGTGGAGGGAGAGGGAGGAACAGAGGGAGGATGAAGGAGGGAGGGAGAGGGGGCAGGAAGTGAGGTGAGGGAGGTAGGGAGGGAGGGAGGGAGGGAGTAGGGGAGGGGGGGGAAGGGTAGGAAGATGGGTGGAGAAGGGTGAGGGGAGGCGAGGGAGGGAGAGGAGGAAGGAGAGAGTAGGAGGAAGGAGGAGGAGAGAGGGAGGAGGGAAGGAGAGAGGGAGAGGAGGAGGAGACACACTAGACGAGAAACGAGAAATTTAACAAAAAGAAAGGAATCGGAAATAGAAAGAGGAAAAAAAAACGGGATGAAGGAAAAACAAAAACAAAAGAGATGAAAGAAAAACAAGAAACAAAGAAAACGCAAGACAAAAAAAAAAGAAAGAAAACGGAAAAAAAACGGAAGAGAAAAAGAAGAAATCAGAAAAAAAAAAAGAAAGAGAAAAAACGGGAAATCAAACGGACAGGACCACCCTCAAGCATTCGGGGATTGCCATCACCCCCCCCCCCCCCTCCCCCTCCCACCCCCCGCATTCCGGGACCGTTAATAAACCTTGATACACCCCAATCACCGGATGATCCCCCCACCCCCCCCCACCCCCCACCCAGCTTATAAGAAGACCTTAGGAACAAAGCCATTCACAGAGCAATAAATATATCCGCGAATAAATAGAGTGTATCGAGTTAATATTAATGATTATTTCCTTTCTCCACCCCCCACCCCCGTTATCCTAAGCCTAATCCTTATCCTTATTCTTTTCTTTCTCTCATTGTCTCATTTTTATTGTCTGTCTAAATTAATTTCTGTTCTCTTGTTGCCTCTATTCCTTCCCTGCCATTTATTATTCTCCTTCTCCCTCTTCCTTTCCCTCTCCTTCTCCCTCTCCCTCTCCTCTCTACCGCTCACATTTCCCTATCCCATCTCTTCCGCTCCTTAAGAGGAAGAGGAGGAAGAGGAAATAGGAGTAGGTAGAGTAGAAAGAGGGAAGAGGGAAGAGAGAAAAGGAGGAATAGAGAGGAAGAAGAGGAAATGAAGGGGAAGAATGTCACAGAAGAGAACAAGGAAGAGAAGAAAAATAATGACGAGAAGGAAAAAAGCACGAAGGCGAAGTGAGGAGGAGGAGGAGGAGGAGAGAAGGATGTAAGGCAGAAGGAGGAGGGAAGGTAGGAGAGTAGTTAGTAGTAGGTAGGTAGTAGGAAGTATAGTAGTAGTAGTAGTAGTACAGTAGGTAGTAGAGGAGGAAGTAGGGTAGTAGTAGTAGTAGTAAGTAGGAGGAGGAGGAGAAAGGAGAGAGCAGCAGCAGAAGGGAAATAGGAGGGCGAAGAGGACAGAGAGGGGGGAGTGTGAAAGGGTAAAGAAAGTAGAACAAGGAGAATATGAGAAAATAAATAGAAAATAGGGAGACGAGACTCGCACAGATAATAATAATCATAATAATAATCATAATAATAATAATAATAATAATAATAATAATAATAATAATAATAACGTCCCATCCAAAAATTTACGACAAGCCAGAGATTCAAGCCAAGTCATAAATGTCACAAATTTGTAAGTGCATAATTTAACAGTACATAAACCCCTGATTAAAGCGGTCCCTTGATATGGTGGCTACTTTATAAATACATCACAAGACTACAACTTCAGGAATTTATTAAATAATTGCT
The DNA here is from genome assembly GCF_003789085.1 of Penaeus vannamei. Classification (NCBI taxonomy): domain Eukaryota; kingdom Metazoa; phylum Arthropoda; class Malacostraca; order Decapoda; family Penaeidae; genus Penaeus; species Penaeus vannamei. The sequence continues at coordinate 40,277 of NW_020870564.1, read as the reverse complement.
AAATTCAGTATTTTTAGCGCCGGGTCCGTTGATGATTGAATTATATACTATTTCATTCATATTCATAAGCATATACCATTTCATTCATAATCATAAATTCATATTTATAATCATATACTATATCATTCATATTCATAATTTTATACTATTTCATTCATGCTCATAATTATACACTATGTCATTCATATTCATAATTATATACCATTTCATTCATATCCGTAATCATATACTATTTCAATCATATCCATAATTATATACTATTTCATATCATTATATCTTCATTCATCAATAATTATATACTATTTCATTCATATCCATAATTATATACTATTTCATTCATATCCATAATTATATACTATTTCATTCATATCAATAATTATATACTATTTCATTCATATTCATAATCAACGTATAGTACTTCCTTACTTTGTCTCCATAAGGATAGGTTAGGTTAAATTATTAGCGAAGATGAACCGTATTCATGTTGACAAATGTAGAAAAAAGGTATGGATGTATATCGTATTTTTGACGATGTATTCGAAACCGGTTAAATACATCTCTTGTATTGTGCTGACATTCACATTCATATCTTTTCTACATTCGCAAAGATTTGAACAACAAAAGGCAGTAAATCTACGGTCCAATATCCATTCATTTATTAAATATCAAACTTCTTTATGCATTCTGTTTTGCCTTTACCAAAAAGAGCCAATTTTTCTATCACTAAAACAATCGTCTTTTAGTTCGCTAAATACATCACTGCAAATTTGCTAACCCCCCCCCCCCAAAAAAAAAAAAAAAATAAAAAATAAAAATAAAATAGATAAATAAAATAAACAAGCAAGATAATAAAATACAAACTTCTAAGAACCTTTCCTTTTCCTGCAATAAGAGCAAATAAACATAACGACTTACAGAATAAAATGACTTAACTATTCGTTTGAAAATCGTTTGAAGTCGCTCTCAAAAACCACTTCATCGAAACCTTACCTGAGGGGATAGAGGGAGAGAGAGAAGAGAGAGAGAGAGAGAGAGAGAGAGAGAGAGAGAGAGAGAGAGAGAGAGAGAGAGAGAGAGAGAGAGAGAGAGAGAGAGAGAGAGATGAGAGAGGGGGGGGGAGGGGAGAGGGAGATGGAGAGGGAGAGGGAGATGGAGAGGGAGAGGAAGAGGGGGAGGGAGAGGGGGAGGGGGAGGGAGGGAGGGAGGGGAGGAGAGGGAGGGAGGTGGAGGGGAAGGAGAGAGAGAGAGAGAGAGAGACGAAGAGAGAGAGAGAGAGAGAGAGAGAGAGAGAGAGAAGAGAGAGAGAGAAGAGAAGGGAGAGGAGAGAGAGAGAGACGGAGAGGACTCAGAGAGCAGAGAGAGAGTGGGGAGAGAGGAGAGAGAGAGAGAGGAGAGGAGAATGAGGAGAGGAGAGTGAGGAGGAGAGGAGAGAGATAGGGGAGGGGAGGAGAGGCAGGAAGGGAGAGGGAGAGAGGAGGAGAGAGGAGAGGGGAGAGAGGAGAGAGAGAGAGAGAGAGAGAGATGAGAGAGAGAGAAGAGAGAGAGAGGAGAGAGAGAGAGAGTAGAGAAAGAGAGAGAGAGAGGAGAGAGAGGGGGGGGACGTCGTGGGGAGAGGGGGAGAGGGAAGAGGTGAGACCGGGATCGCGAGGAGAGGGGAGAGAGGAGAAGGGCAGAGGGAGAGATGAGAGAGAGAGACCGAGACGAGCAGAGAGAGAGATGAAGAAAGAGAGAGGAGAGAGAGGAGGAGAGAGCAGAGGAGAATGGATGAGTACGACAGCATATCAGAGAGAGCATAGAGAAAGAACAGAGAGGAGAGGAGAGGAGAGAAGGCGAGACGGGAAGAGAGAGAAAGACACGATACAGTGAGACAGAGGGAGAGAGCAGAGAGAGAGAGGAGGGCAAAGCAGAGAGAGTGAGGAGAGAGAGAGAGAGAGAGAGAGGAGCAGAGAGCGAGAGAGAGAGGAGAGAGTAGAGGAGGAGAGAGAGAGAGGGAGAGAGAGACAGGAGAACAGAGGGAGAGAGAGACAGAGACAGAGGAAGGAGAGACAGAGACAGAGGAGAGAGAGACAGAGACAGAGGAGGAGAGACAGAGAGAGAGAAGAGAGAGAGAGAAGAGAGAGAGAGGTGAGAGAGAGAGAGAGAGAGAGAGAGAGAGAGAGAGAGAAGGAGAGAGAAGAGGAGAGAGAAGAAGAGAGAGAACAGGAAAGGCGAAGACAGGCGATGAGAAATACTAAGTATACTTGTGGAAGAGGGGTACACAACGAGACAGAGGAAGAGAGGAGACAGAATGAGATATACATGCGTTTGAAGAACGGATACACGGATTGAATCAGAAAGAGCGCGAACGCAGATGAGAAGATATATATAGAACGCAAGGAAGAGGAGGAATGCAGTAGAAGAGATAAACATACTTCACCCCTCGGAGAAGAGACGCTTACACATAGTGAGACGAACAGCGAGCCCACCCCGCGGGCAGGACCCAAAGAGCGAGAGATGAAACACGAGATAAATAGTTAGCTGCGGAAGGATACACAAATAAACGAAAGCGAAAGACCCGCACTTCGCGCGGCCTGCGAAGATAGAGTGGCGGCACAGATGAGAATGAGAATAAGAGTGGATGCGAAAAGCCGCTACAAACACAGAGAGACACGCGCAGGCCGAAGTAAGTGAGCGTCAGGAAAAAGACAGACCGTGCAGAACTGAGTACAGGTTGGGCGCGAAAGATGAGGGCATACACAAATAAACAATGTCGGGTGCGATCTCAGGGCGTAGCCGTA
>NW_020870564.1:0-35000 GCF_003789085.1 Penaeus vannamei | reverse complement strand
CTCTCAACGCACCCCCAGCCCCCCCCCCCTCCAGTTTAATAAACTTTTGATCAAATTTTACACCCTTCGTTAAAAGAGCGAATTCGTTTTTATGTAACGTAAATATTATCCAAACTTTTGACAGCTTTTTTTTCTTTTATTTCTTTATTCTCTGAAATTCCCCCCTTTTTACTTCTTCAATTTCCCATTCCCTTTGTTACAGCGAGAGCCTTCGCAATTCATCATCTTTTATTACATTTTCTCTGGTCTTTCTCTCCTACCTCCTTTTATCTTACTTTGCCCATTCTTACTTTTAAAGTATTTATTCCGCTTCAAACTTCCTTCTCCCGAAACGAATAAATGAAATAAAAAGGCAAATTTCAATATATGTGATATAACATTATACAATATAATACAATAAAAAAAATGAAAAGGAAGAAAACAAAGAAACAAAAATATCAAGAGAAAAAAATAACTCCCATTAGTGACCAGATTAGGATAAAATAGGGAGAGGGAAGGAGAAAGGAATAGGGAGAGGAGAAAGGAGCGAAGAGAGGGAGGGGGAAGGGATAGGGGAGAAAAGGAGAGTGGAGAGAGGAGAGAGGGGAAGAGAGGGAGAAGGAAGGGCAGGTGGGGAAGGGGGAGGGGGAAGGAGAGGGAGTGAGGGGGAGAAGAGAGGGAAAGGGGGGGAAGGGAGAGGTGAGGAGAGAGGGAAGGAGAAGTGGGGGCGAAGAGGGGGGGGAGGGGAAGGAATTGAGGGGGCGAAGGGAGAGGGGGAGGAAGGAGGCGGGGGGCGAAGAGGAGAGGGGGGCGAAGGAGCGGGGGGCGAAGAGGAGAGGGGGGAAGGAATGAGATGGGGGGCAAGGGGAGGAGGACAGGGAAATGAGGTGGGGGCAAGGAGAGAGGGGGAAGGAAGGAGTGAGGGCGCGGGGGAGAGGAGAGGGTGATTTCACAGCTCATCTGTCTGATAATCGAGCAGAAGCACGATTGATCACTTTCCGACGTTCCTTATTCTTTTCTTTTCGCTTTTTATAGTAAAAACGACCGTAAATGCATCTCTCTCCCTCCCTTTCCTCCCCCAGTTATCTCCCTCTTCCACATCTTACTCTTCCACTCCACTTCCACTTCTCTCGTTTTCTTTTTTCTCTCTTTCGTATTCTCAGGCACAGAACGAAGACAGAAAACAAGCGAAAGAAAGCAAAAATGAGATAAGCAAACAAGGGAACAATGAGACTAAAAAGCAACAATTATAAAGCAAAGAAAAAAAAAGAGAAAAGTGAAGATATGAGAAAAAAACTAAAGACAAACAAAAGAGAAAAGAAAAAAGAAAAGGCAATAAATGAAAAAAGCAAAAAATCAAAACAAAAAAGAAAAAAAAGAACAAGAATCAAAACAAGAAAAGAAAACAAGGAAGCAAGAATGAAAACAAGGAAGGAAAAAAAAAGCAATAATCAAAACAAAAAGAAAACAGAAGAAAAAAAAGAAAAGAAGAAAGAAAAAAAAAAAAAACACGAAAAATGTCCCTCGCCCCTAAAACTATCCTGACCAGGAGGAGGTTCAAGCCCGCTTCCCAAACGAGCCTAAAAATGACCAGTTGGCTCGTTCGACCACCATGAAAAAAAATTATATAAAAAAATCTCATAAAGCTCAATCTCCTATTACGAGAGTACGTTTGATATCGACCTTATGTCCGTGCGCATGCTAAGGGGGGGTAGGGGGAAGGGGGTTAGGGGGAGGGGTGACACAGGAAATGAGGGATATCGTGAAAATGTAGAGAAAATAGAAGAGGGACAAAAATGAGGGGAATATAAGGAGAAGGAAGAGGAGAGAGGGAGGGGATAAGTGGGGAGAGGGTAAGACAGAAGAGACGAATAGGAAGAACAAAAATAACAGATCTATTGTGTCAAACTATATCGTATTATAGTATCACACACAAACACAGCGAGCGACCGAGAGAGAAAAAAAGAAAAAGTGTGAGTGTGAGTTTGTGTGCGCGTGTGCGTGTGCGTGTGCTTGCAAGAAAAACAAAACAAAAACAAAAAATATGCCTCCAGAAAAAGGAAAAGACGCGAGAAGAGGGGGAAGACAACGACAAACCAAACCCATGATTCGAAAGCCCGAGCGGCCAATGGCCCTCGACACATTGTTGATAAAACTCTATGGTCAACATTTATCAAGATAGCGGGTGGGATTGCCGACCTAATAACCGCAATAAATAAGGAAAAACCTCAAGGGATGGCGCGAGATAAGGCAGGAAGGGAAGAAGGGAAATGGAGTAAAGAGAGAAAGGAAGATGAGGAGGAAATTATAGAGGAGACATAAGGAAGGGCCACTAAATGCATGAATATTTGAGAATGTACAGGAAAGTGGAAGCAAACAGGAAGAGGTGTTAAACAGAAAAATAGAAGAGAAGTGAGAAGAGAGAGAGAGAGAAAGAGAGAGAGAGAGAGAGAGAGAGAGAGAGAGAGAGAGAGAGAGAAGAAGAGAGAAGAGAACTGATAGACAGAGAGATGAGAGAACTGATAGACAGAGAGAGAGAGAACTGATAGACAGAGAGAGAGAGAGACTGATAGACAGAGAGAGAGAACTGATAGACAGAGAGAGAGAGAACTGATAGACCAGAGAGAGAGAGAACTGATAGACAGAGAAGAGAGAGAACAGACAGAGAGAGAGAGAACTGATAGACAGAGAGAGAGAGAACTGATAGACAGAGAGAGAGAGAACTGATAGACAGAGAGAGAGAGAACTGATAGAGAGAGAGAGAGAGAACTGATAGAGAGAGAGAGAGAAAACTGAATAGAGAGAGAGAGAGAGAACTGATAGACAGAGAGAGAGAACTAGACAGAGAGAGAGAACTGATAGACAGAGAGAGAGAGAACTGATAGACAGAGAGAGAGAAAACTGATAGACACTGATAGAGAGAAAACTGATAGACAGAGAGAGAAAAACTGATAGACAGAGAGAAAACTGATAGACAGAGAGAGAAAACAGACAGAGAGAAAACTGATAGACAGAGAGAAAACTGATAGACAGAGAGAAAAACTGATAGACAGAGAGAAAACAGAGAGAAAACATGACAGAGAGAAACAGAGAGAAAACTGATAAGAGAGAGAAAACTGATAGAGAAGAGAAAACTGAGAGAGAGAAAGAGAGAAAGACTGAAAGAAAGAAAGTAAAATAAGAGAGACAAACAACCAAACGACCTCTGCCCACTCTCCCACGACCTAACAAGGCCATCTGAAGCAACCACCAATTAGCAGGTGAGAAAGGACGCGGGAAGCCACAAAGACAAGTGACACATTCTTCAAAAAGGGGGTAGAAGGGAGGGGAAGAAGAGAGAGGGAGAGAAGAGAGGAGAGAAGTGGAGAGAAGAGATGAGGAGAGAAGGGGGAGAAGAGGAGGAGGAAATATCAAAAGGGGAGTGAGAGGAGGAAGAAAGAAGAGAAGGGAATGACGGAGAGAAAAAGAGAGAGGGAGATGTGGAATGTGGGAGTATGGAAAGAGGAGAGAAGAGGGTAAAAATAGAAAAAAAAAGACGTGAAATAAGAAAGGAGACAAAGATAAAGACAATGAAAGACAGGAAATAAAAATAATAATAAAAGACGAGAAAATGCCGACATTGGAATTTTACGATAATAACAACCAGCTCCACAGCATCAGCCTAATTACCCAGAGGCCAAAACGTCATTAGTGAATATCTTTCATCTTGTGGATTATTTCATTTTTTCTCTAACAACGAAAAGGTGTGGGAAATGTTTTTTTAATTGAAATGTTGTAACGTCAATCCCACTCTAAAAATGTTTTTTTGTGAATAATAATGATGATGATAATAATAATGATGATGACACTTACTATAAAGCAGTAATGCTAACAATAATTCTAGTAATAATGCTAATAATACAAATCAAAAGAATAAAACAAACATAACAATAACAATAATAATGTAACAATGATACTACTAAAGATAACAATAATAGATAATAGATAATAATAATAATAATAATAATAATACGAAGAAGTGGTACAATAAACATAATACGATAATAAGAACAATCAGTCTTATCGTCATTATTATCATTATTATCATTATTATTATTATCATTATCATTATTATAACAAGAAAGGAAGGATACAGTGCAGTAACATCCATAACCAAAAGAAAAACTGCCCTACCCCCACCCCCTTCCCCATCTCCTCGTCAACGTCAAATTCCTTCTCTTCCACCTCCTTTATCTCCTCTTCTTCCCTTCCTCGCTTCCTCCCTCTTTCTCCTTTCTCCCTTCCTCCGGCCTCCCCCCCCCCTTTCCCAACCACCATCCCTCTCTACCCCTCTTCCCTCCATCTCACTCTTTCTCTCTCTCTCCTGCCTTTCCCTACCACTCCCGCTCCCTCCCCCTCCCTCCCTCCCTCCTCCCTCCCTCCCTCACCTCCCTCCCTACCCCCTCACACCCTCCCTCCCTCCCTCCCTCCCTCCCTCTTTAGACGCCAATCACAAGCGCTAATGGAACAGAAGGCAAAAGCAACTTGTTTTCTACGAGTCTGTGACAAGCCCAGCTGTGTGTGAGGCAAAGAGGGGGGAGGGTAAGGGCTGGTGGAGAGGGCGGGGGAGAGGAGAGAGCGAGGGTGGTGGGAGAGGAGAGACGAGAGGTGGTGAGAGGGGGGAGACGGAGAGAGGGGGGGAGAGGAGACCGAGAGGGTGGGGGAGAGGGAGAGACGAGAGGTGGGTGAGAGGAGAGACGAGAGGGTGGGGTGAGAGGGAGAGACGAGAGGTGGGGGGAGAGGGAGAGAGGAAGAGGGTGGGGGGAGGGAGATAGGAAAGGGTGGGAGAGGGAGATAGGAAAGGTGGGGAGAGGGAGAGAGGAAAAGGGTGGGGGAGGGAGAGAGGAAAGAGGGAGAGGGAGAGAGGAAAGAGTGGGGGAGAGGGAGATGAGGGAGGGGAAAGTGAAGGAGAGGAGAGAGGGGGAGAGAAGGAGAGAGGTGAGATAGGAGAGGGAGGGAAAGTGAGATAGGAAGGGAGGGAGAGACGAGAGACGAGATGGAGAGAGAGAGGGAGAGGGAAAGTGAGAAGAGAAGGGAGATATTGGGGTACTGGAAGTAAAATGAGAACGATGATAAAAAAAATAAAAATAAAAAAAAATAAGAAGAGCAAAGTTAGAAGAACCAAGGAACAGGAACTGATTGACGGAGGGGAAACCACAGCTGAGGGGAGTCGCGGAACACTGCACTCGAGAGGGGAAAAGTCCAAGGGCCAGATGGGGGTTCGGGGACAAGGAGGAGGAGGAGGAGGAAAATCGAGAGAGGAACGAGGAGGGGGATCAGAGGCAGAAAAAGGAGGAAGAGGAAGAGGGCAGAAGGAGAAGAGGGGCAGAAGGAGGAGAGGAGAGGGATGATGATGATGATGAGAGGCAGGAGTAGCAGTAGCAAGAGGAGGAAAGGAGGAGAAGGAGGAGGGGCAGGAGGAAAGATGAGGGGGAGGAGGAGGAAGGAGGGGGAAGGATGAGAAAGGAGGGAGGAGGAGGAAGGGGGATGAATAGTAGTAGTAGGAGAGAGAAAACCAAAAAAAAAAAAAAGAAATAAAGAAACAAAGAATGAAAAAAAAACAGAAAGAGAAAGAAGAGACAAAAAAAAAAAAAGACAAAAACAAAGACAGAGAGAGCGCCAGCGAGGAAAACAAAAACAGACGGAGCCAAGGAGGGGAAGACACGGATGCTGAGAACTACAACAGCAGCCGCCGAAGATCCATGAAGACGCATATGTCACGCCAGGCGGATCCGAGACCGTGAAAAGGGGGGGGGGGGCGAGGTGTTCCCTTGGGGGGGGGTGAGGGTCCTTGATAGGGAATAGGGGGGGGGGGAAGGGTATTGAAGACCTCACACATGCTTCGTTTTGGAGAGAGGAGGGGAGGGGAGGGGGAGGGGGGGGAAGGGAGAGGAGGGAAAGGGTGGAGAGAGGATGGGGGAGGAGAAGGGAGGGCAGAGCGGAGGCGAAGGGGGAGAAAGGGAAAACCAAGGATATAACAATCTGTTATCTTCCGAAAGCCAGTCATGGAGAAACAATAATAACAATGGTGTTTACGATCACAAAATCTGGATGAGATGGTAAAAGACTTGCCACCATCCCAACTTGATGATTAGATAACCAATAAGAATAAAAATAATAATAATAGGGGGGTAAATAAAAAAAAAACGTCTATCATCTTTCTGAAACTGAACAACTAAGTATAAAAATATGAAAAAAATATAAAAATATAAATTATAAAATAAAAAAGCCTAAATCGAATGTACGACTTTGAAGGGGAACAAATTATCCTCATAGTTACTCAAAAGATTACACAATCGAGCACAAAAATATACGGAAAGTACACACAGAAGAAGCGAGAGAGCAAGAACAAGACAGAGGAAGGGAAAGCAAGGAAGATAGGCAAGAGAACAAGAGCAAGAACGAGAAGTAAGAACAAGAGCGAAAGGAACAGGGAGAGCAAAAGAGCGATAAGTAAGAACGAGACCAGGAAAGAGAAGCAAGAGCAAGACCGAGAAGAACAGGAAGAGCGAAAGCAAGAGCAAGAGAGGGAGGGAAAGCAAGAGAGACAAGAACACGAAAAACAAGAGCGGGAGGAAGAACAAGAGAGAAACAAAAACAAGAGAAACAAGAGCAAACGCAAAAATCAAACCCAAGCCCAAGACAAAAAAAATAAAAAAATAAAAATAAAATAAAAATAAAAAAAATAAAAAAAAAAAAAAACACCCCTTAAAAAAAAACAAAAAAACACCCCACCGACTTATCGTAAAGACAGGAAGTCCTCGCATTAGCCACCGTTCCCGCCCATTAGGAATTCATGCTTGCACCTGCGGCCACACAACACAGGCCTCCCGCGGTTTAAACGGTCGAAGATTAACTCATTTTGTTTTCTTATTTCATTTTTGTTTTAACTTTGCAAGGGAAGTTGGAATGCGTGGAGATAAGGAGATTGTGAGTGTGTGTTTGTGAGAGAGAGAGAGGGACAGAGAGGGAGAGAAAAGAGAAAAGAGAGGGACAGAGAGGGAGAGAAAGAGAAAGGAGGAGAGAGAAAGAGAAGAGAAAGAAGAAAGAGAGAAATGTGAAATGGAAAGAAAAAAAAAATATCAAAAAAGTTACCACAACCCAACCCCCCCCACCCACAAGCGAAAACCCGAACGAACCGCGCGGAAAATACGCCCACGCGCGCCCAATCCGCCTCCACCTTGAATACGGAATAAGATTAACAACATTTGGGCGCCGAGAGAATACTGAACAAGGCATGAACGCGAACCAGCGGAGATTGGCACTGACAGAAGGGTCACTGTTCAAAAGATTTCGGTGAGAGGGGAAGGGATAGGCGGAGAGAAGAGAGAGAGAGAGAGAGAGAGAGAGAAGGAGAGAGAGAAGAGAGAAGAGAGAGAGAGAGAGAGAGAGAGAGAGAGAGAGAGAGAGAGAGAGAGAGAGAGAGAGAGAGAGAGAGAGAGAGAGAGAGAGAGAGAGAGAGAGAGAGAAAGAAGGGAGAGAGAGAGAGAGAGAGAGAGAGAAGAGGAGAGAGAAGAGAGAGAGAGAGAGAGAGAGAGAGAGAGAGAGGAGAGAAAGAAAGGGAGGGAGATGAGAGAGAGGGGGAGGAGATGAGAGAGAAAGGGGAGGGAGATGAGAGAGAGAGGGGAGGGAAAGGGAAAGAGAAAATTAATGGAACATCCCCCCCCCCGCCTCCCTACTTCTGATACCTATAAAACTACATAAACATTCCTCTCTCGCACTGCCCGTTCAATAATAAAAAAAAATAATAAAAATAACTGCATTCACACCAACCAGCGCATTACACTGTGACCATACCCGCCAAACCGCCTTTTTACCGATGACGTCACGAGCCACGGAAAGAAAAGAAAAAATGGGGGAAAAAGGTGAACGCAGGTCATACTGGGTCAGATCATTAACAATGCATTCGCCACGCTTAACTGGTTCTGACGTTGGCTCAAGAGGAATTATTACAGACGCACACGCACATACACACGCACACGTTCAATACTTAGAAATATACATACATACACACCTTCAGACTCTCAAAATCTATCTATCGATCTATATCTATTTATATCTACTATATCATTAGATATATCTGTATCTATAACTATGTAAAGATCTATTCATCTGTATATATTCATTGATCTGTATATTATTCCATTTATCTGCATATATTCACAGAATATCCATTATCTGTATCTATTCATCTGTATATATTCATTGAAATATCCATTTATCTGCATATATTCCCAGAAATATCCATCTATCTGTATCTATTCACAGAAATATCCATCTATCTGTATCTATATCTATATGACTTTCCATCTAACCGTCTCTATATAAAAATATCCATCTATCTATACCTATATATAGCTTTTTATCTATACCTACCCATCCATCCATCCATACACGAAACAATTACTCTAAACCACCAAATGAGTAGTTACCAACAGGGAAAGGTGGTCAAGCGTGCATCCAACTCCCATTATAGGTTAAATGAGGTCTTAAAACGGCTCCCCACCCTCCCTTTAAACCGTTCCCCTCCTATGAATCCCCCATTATCTCTAGGGGTTTATTTTCACACTAGGTATAAAAAGAAAAAGAAAAAAAATACACATGTACACAGAACTTCACTCGTATACATGCACAAATACACACTTCTTATAGGCCTACACACACCTACATCGTGTATTCAACAGTGAATGCATGCGATTAAACAGAATACACTGTAACCATTAACATTTTTCCAAACGAATTCAAAGGGTAACATTTAATACATTTACTTCACCTTACTACTGCCCCGATAAGACTTTCACCGTATCTACGTCTTTTGGTAGAAATTATTAAAGTTTTATTTAAATTTTCCTACAAAATCAACGAAATAATGTGGATATACGAGGACAAAAACTACGATAAAAACATCCTGAACAGTTTTTATTCCTAAAAATAAGTGCGTATTCTACAAAGGCTAAAAACAGAATAAGTTTTTTTTTATATATATTTTCTTCCAAGATTCTTTTCCCTCCCCCCCCCCCCCCCACACACACACATGGCAATGATGCCTCTCTCATGCCAACAGACTGACAGCAAATTTGATGTGACAAACCGATAATACAGAAAAAAATAGCAACATCAGCTTTATTTTTTTAACCATTTTTTTCTCTAACGCGATACATGAAAGGAAATGGAGAAAGAAGAGAGAGAGACAGAAAAAAGAAAACAAGAATAAGGGAAAATAAAAGAGAAAGAAGAGAGATGAAGAAAAATATTTTTCCATATAACATCCTTCCCTGCCGATGACGTCATCCCCTCTTCTCTCCGCCCCCTCTCGCCCCAATACCCTCCACCCCTACCCCCCCGCCACTTACCCCTTTCACCGCCATCTGGCTAATGAACTAGCATAATGAAATGGAAAAATATAATAGCAATAATAGTAAGCACGACCGCGACGGAGTGAGGTCACGTGACTGACCTTTTCTCCACCCCCCCCCATTTCCCCTCCTCCTCCTCCTCTTTCTTTTTTCCCCTTCAATCTCTCCTTTTTTATCAACAGTTTTCCAGTTCCTTTCACATTTACTGACAAAATGTTTCTCCCTTTCCTCCGATTCTATTCCCCTCCTGTCCCCTTACCTCCCCCACCCTCCCTATACCCCAATACCTCTCTTTCCCCTTTTCCCCCCCTCCCTCCCTCCATATCCTTTCTTCCTCTCTCCTTCCCCTGATATCATCCCCCTTCCCCCAACATCTCTCTATACCCCCACTCTCCTCCGTCTCCCTCATACCCCCTCTCTCTACCCCCTACCCCTCCCCCCTTACATCTCCGCCCACCCACAGCTTCCGATTAGTGCTGGCAAAGGGCTGGCAGGCGCCGTCCGATACTAACCTAATTAACTCTGTAATTATATGCTCTTCCCCCCACCTCCCCCCCTCCCCCTCCCCCTCTTGTCTCTCTCTTCTTCCCACTTTCGTGTCAACTATTCTCATTTGCGTTATCCTGTTATATCCTATGTTATGCCCTCCCCCCCCCCACGTTTTTAAATTTGTGTTATCCACTCTCTCTTTTTCTTCCTCTGTTATCTCTTCTCTTTCGTGTTAGCAATTCTCTACGTGTTATCTTTATCTGTATTCCGCTATCCCCCCCTCTTGTCCTATCCTCCTTCCCCCTCTGCCTTCCTCTCTCCCTCTTCTTGCATTCCTTCTTCCTCTCTGCGTTATCCCACTCTCTCCCTCCCCTGCTTCTCCCCCTATTCCTCTTTTTATTAACCCGCTTTCGTATACTTTGTTATCCACTCCTCCTTCCTTGTCTTCTCCCTCCTTCTCCCCGTTTTCCCCAAACCAATAATGAAGAAAAAATAATTTTGATTTCTAAACTGTAATAATAAAATAATAAGTAATAACATTATTAGTAAATAATATAAAATGATAAGGACCACAATAGGCAGGAAAGTATAAAAAATAATAATTAACAATAAAGAAAGAACGAAAAGAAAGACAAGACACATCAATCCATAAATATATAATAGACCAATAAAAAAAAAAAAAAAAATCTGCGTTCTCTTGTAATATAATTTTCCTCCTTTTAAATCGTAATCGAGTTCTATCTCTATTTCCTATGACATTAATCTCGATAAATATTTTCGTAGTTAACCTAAAAAATACAATAAGGTAAGAAAACCAATAAATAAACAAGATTTAAAAGATTAAAAATATTATGACTACATTGACGATCACGTGACTACAACACACAAATACACCATAATAGGAGTTTAATCTTTACTATCATTAACATCAATACTGTCCCTGTAGGCAAAAAAAAAGACATCACTATCATTAATTTCGCATTTTCACGCAAGAAATGACAAATGCACAATCAATCATCAGATGAAAAATATATAACATCAATCAAATCGAGAAAGAAAAAATACCAAATTTCGACCCCCTCCCTCCCCCTTCTCTCCCCCCAATCTCGCCCACGTGTTGTCAAGGGCCGTCGATAACCTCTTGTGACCCCCTCCCCTACCCCCTTTCCGACCCATCAACCCCCGCCAACCCTTACCTCACCCCCCGCTATCCTCCTTTCGCCTCCCTCCTTTACTCCCAACTCTTCCCCTCCCCCTCCACCTCCCTCAACTTATACCATATCATCCATATCATATATATATATATATATATATATATATATATATATATATATATATAGCCGAGTGACCCGAATATTTAAGGCAGGTCGTCCCATTCCCATAATTCTATGTATCCCTAACCCTTTTCTCAAATTTATCTCCCCTTCTCTCTCCCTTCCCTTTCTTATTCCCCCTCTCCCTTAAACATACCTCTCCCTTATCTCCTCCTCTCATCTCCTCATTTCCCCTTTACACCTTCCCGAAGATGGATATAATTTTCCTTTTCCCCTTCCCTAATATCTCCTCTCCCCATATCCACCTTTTTCCCCATTTCCCTTCCCTATTTCTCTACCTCCCTCTCTTTCCTTCACCCCTATCTACCTACCCATCACTCTACCTACTCCCTTTCCCTTCCCTCATTCCCCTACTCACCCCTTTCTCCCCCTCCCATCCTCCTACTAAACCCTTTCCATTCCGATCTACCTTCCTCTACTACTCTTACCCTACCACCCCCTCCCTATACCCTTCCTATTCCCCAACTCCTCTCCCCCTTTCCCTCATCTCCCTACCTCTCTCCCCCTCCTTTCTAACCATCTTCTACCTCCACTCTCATCTACCTCCCCCATTCAACCTTCCACCTACTCTACCTATATCCCTTTTACCCATCCACATCTACCTACCCCCTCTTCTCCTCCCTCATCTACCTACCTCTCCCCCCTTTTCCTTCCCCATATACCTACCTCCTCCCCTTTCCCCAACCCCATATACCTACCTCCCCCTTCCACGTAATCTCCCTAAGCCCCCCTTTTCCCATCCCCATCTCTCTACCTCTCCCTTCCTCCCTCTTTTCTCCACCCTCATCTATCTACCTCCCCCCTCCTCCTTTCCTCCACCCTCTACTCCCCTCCCCCTTTTCCCTTTCCCCCATATACCAACCTCCCCCTTTTTTCCCCTTCCCCACATACCTACCTCACCCCCCACTTTCCCCCATACCCATCACCCCCTACCTCCCCTTCCACTAATCTCCCCTTTTCCCCACCCATCTACCTACCTCCCCCTTTCCATCCCCATCTCCCTCCTACCTCCCCCTTCCACCTAATCTCCCCCTCCACCTCATCCCTACCTCCCCCCCCCTTCCCCCCTTCCCCATCTCCCTCCTACCCCTTCCACCTAATCTCCCCCTTTTCTCCACCCTCATCTACCTACCTCTCCCCCTTCCCCCCTCCTGAGACCGCGTAGTGGCTGGCCCCTTGACATAAGCGGCCCGTATTAGTCACGCTAGATCAACTGGCCTTAAACTAATTGTCTGTCTCTATCCCCCCTTCTGTCCGTCTCTCTCTCTCTCTTTCTTTCTCTTTTTTTTCTTTCTTTCTTCTTATTCTTTTCTTTTTTTCTTTCTCTTCTTCTTTCTTTTTCTTTTTTTTTTTCTCTTTCTTTCTCTTTCTCTCTCCCCGTTTCTTATCTTTATCGTCATATCTAAATGCCTGTCTTCAAAATTTTCATCTCCTTTCCTGCCTCCAGCTTTTTCGTAAACTTCTTCATTTTTCTTTTCCTTCTTCATCGCCTCCTACTTTCGCGTTTGTCCATGTTCTCCTCTTCTCCTTTTGTCTTCACTTCGTCTCCCATTCTTTCTCTCGATCCATCTCTCTTCTCCCAATCTTCTTCCTCACTTTCTCGTCTCTATCTTCTCCTCTTTCTCGTCTCTATCTTCCTCCTTCTCTTCTCTCTTGCCTTTCCTTTCTCTTCATTCTCCCTTCTTATTAATTTCTTTTCTCTCCTTCCCTTGCTTTATCTAATATCTCCTCCATTCTTATTCCTCTTCCCGGTTTTCTTTCTTCCTTCCATTCTTTCTCCTTCCTTCGTCTCTCTCTTTCATTTCTTCTCTCTCCCACAATTCTTCTTCCATTCTCCTTCTATTTTTTACCAATCACCCTTCCTCCTCCTCCTCTCCTCCTCTTCCAATTTTCTTTCCATCCCCCCCTCTCTCTCTCCCCCTTTCTTCCCTTCCCCCAATTCCTCCTCCACTCTCAGATAATTAATCAATTTACCTCAGTCTTCCCTCGAGGCGCAAGAAAATCAAACATGGCGGCGAACCTCCAGACGCATGCGCACAACTGCCGTTCTTTTTCCGGTGCTCGACCAATCAGATGTTTTATTCGTTTCAATTGCAATTGACACTAAATAAATCAATAGGTTTCGTTTGTCTGGCATATCTGAAATCTAACGCGTCATTTTTTTTCAAATTCTTAAGAGAATATATGTTGATATCAACAATTTTAGCAAGTCTCGTGGTTATTTTGGCAGGTATGTATGTTGGTAGGTATGTACGCATGGCTGCAAGGTCTATATAAGCACTTACATAAGTACTTACATAACACTTATACAAGTACGAGCATAGTTGTTATAAAAGTACTGACAGTTCTTATAGAAGTAATTATATAGACCTTGCATGGTTGTACGCAGGGATACAGGTATATACGCACGTGTGTACGCATGTATGAAGTATGAATGCATACATGTATGTATAAATGTGTGTGTGTGTATGTATTGTGTGTGTGTATGTGTGTATGTGTGTGTGTGTGTGTGTGTGTGTGGTGTGTGTGTGTGTGTGTGTGTGTGTGTGTGTGTGGTGTGTGTGTGTGTGTGTGTGTGTGTGTGTGTGTGAAATTCAGGACACATGATGAACAGAAAACAGCTAACGTGTACATGTACAATTAAGTGAAACATTATTTTAACATTAAAAAAAAATCAAGAAATGACGTTTCGAATCTGTCAAGGGCTCCTCATCAGACTTAGTCAAAAACTGTATTGGACATTTTTTTTACCACGTCTAACGAGGAACCCCCGCGACTTCGAAACGTCATTTTCTTCATTTTTCAATCCTCATTGTGTCTTCCTTTTTCATTAATTTGTGTACAACCAAAACCCAGATGAAAACTACACCCACACCAAACTCTATGTGCGAATTAAAAAAAAAAAAAAAAATACGTGTACACATTCGCCTCCCCCCTCCCCCTTCTCCCCACCCCCCATTCTGAATCTAAATGATCACGTGTCTCAAATCTCTCTCCTGATTGGTGGATTCCCCTCACCACCACAAGACACTCTTGTGAACGCACTCTTCACTCTATAAGGGTGATGGGGCTTCATCCACCGCTGCAACCACAGATGATGGCCTGAGGGAGTGAGGAGAGGGGGGGGGGAGTAGGAAGGGAAGGAGGGAAAGGGGACTCACTCACGCACACGGCCACATACAGACACAGAGCCACACGTGCACACACAGTCACTGACTAGCACACGCGCACGCACAAAGACAAAGACACACACACACATACATACATACACACACACATACATACATACATACACACAACACTCTAAATGGAAAATAACACCAGCAACCGGCAAAAATAAATAAAAAACATGATGCAAAGTAGAAAATTAAAAGAAAAAAGACAAATAAGAAACCTTTTTACAGATTTTTCCCGACGTCCCTCATTCCTTCCTCTTGGTTGCTTTTTATTCTCTCTTCTTCCCATTTCCCTTTTGCATGCCGATGACGCCTTCACGTACCTTAAAGAGAGAAAGACGAGAATGTAAACGTGGAAAGAACATAGAAAAAAATAAATGTTAACAATCATTAAAGATAACAAATATTAAATAACAATAATCATACTAATAATCATTACTATGTTCCCTTTTTCACCATTTCGCATTATCATCATAATTATGATTATATTCATCATTGATTAACATCATTCTATCTGTTGTTACTCTATATTGTATTATCGTCATCATTACCATTATCATTATTATTATCATCACTTTAAATAACATTAATAATCAACCAACAAAAACAATTAACGTCTCAAAAAAGGAAAGACTTAAAAGATAAAAAATATTATATATAATATCATCTAAAAAATATGTAAAATGAAACATAAAACCTGATTAAAAAAGACGAAGAAAAAAAGTTTCACTCGCAACACCTTAGAATCAAGTCAGATAGGCTTAAACTTGCCAAATTACATAGACCTAGGGGCGTCTTGCTCATTACATCTTCCGAAGCTTGGGTCTATGCTAAGGCTTATATACACCCCTCCCCACCCCAACCCCCTACTCGTACCTCAACTTCCCCCCCTCTTGCGTCCTCCCGGATTTACCCCCCCCCCCCATCCCATCATCTCTCGACCGGTTCTCTGTGTGTGTGTGTGTGTGTGTGTGTGTGTGTGTGTGTGTGTGTGTGTGTGTGTGTGTGTGTGTGTGTGTGTGTGTGTGTGTGTGTGTGTGTGTGTGTGTGTGTGTCGTGTGCGCGCCTATGCGTGTGTGCGTATGTAGGGTTGCCATTCTTTTCGCTCTCCCTCCCATTTATCCCCTTTCATCTGTGTCTTCCCTTCACCCCTTTTCTACAGTTAGGCCTAACTCATTTGCATAGCTCGAACAAAATCTCGCGGAGGCCTTTCAACCCTTAACCTCATTAACACGACACCTTTAACCCTGCCACGATGTTATACATTACACACAGAGGCTTATCTATACAGTAATACAATATATATATACTTATCATGAGGGAAACTGTACTCGTATATCACATAACATAAGCATGCATCAGCAACACACACACGCATGGTTATATAACAAATACAATATACATCAGATACCATACACACACAAATACACACATACAAAGAGACAGTACAAAGAGACATGTAATACACAAACACACACACATACAAAGAGACATGTAATACACAAACACACACACACATACAAAGAGACATGCAATACACAAACACACACATACATACACATGTAATACACAAACACACACACACACACATACAAAGAGACATGTAATACACAAACACACACACACATACAAAGAGACATGTAATACACAAACACACACACACCCATACAAAGAGAGATTGTAATACATTCTTATAAGCCCTTTCGCGACGTTGCCTATGCAAATGAAGTCCTTGTTCCTTCCTGTCTAAATCTTCTAAGGCAATTTAGAAACTGGGCGATTCCTCCCGAAGTTCGCGGCCCTTAATTGAAAATAATTAGGCTTAACTCGCCCCCGTGAAATAGACTTACGACACGTGTTTCTGATGTCCGAGAGACTTTTCGGGAGACTTGCGTGCACGGCGGTACGGGTAGGGGGGGGGGGGGAGGGGGAGGGGGGGGGAGACGACTCCCGATCTGTAGCTGTTTTTTTTCTCTCATTCTCTCGTTTCATTTTCTCTCTCTCTCTCTCTCTCTCTTTTCTTCTCGTGTTTCATTTCAATTCTTTCTCTCTCTCTCATTCTTCTTTCTCTTTCTCTCTCTCTCCATTTCTTTCTCTTTCTCTCTCTCCTCGTTATATTCTCATTTCTTTCTCTTTCTCTCTCTCGTTTCTCATTTCTTTCTCTCCCTCCCCGTTCATCTCTCCTGTCTGTCTGTCTGTCCCTCTTTCTCAAACTTTCCTCTTACTATTTCTCTATTTTTCCTTTTCTTATATTTTTTATTCCTCCTCCTTTCCGACTCATTCCCAAACAAAGCCCTTCATCATGAAAAAAGGAAGAATAAATGAGAACAGAAAGGAGACCGACCCAAACAGGAGGATTACAGCAATAATAATAATAATAATAATAATAATAATAATAATAATAATAATAATAATAATAATAATAATAAATAATAATAAATAAAGATAAATAATTTAATTCCCAAACATTCAATTTTCAATAGAAAAAAAAAATTCTTCTAGAAACAACGGCGCCCCGAAAATGATACCCCTCCTACCCTACCTCCCCCCACTCTCCCCCTTCCCCAACATCTCCCTAGCGCATACATTATTCCTCTTCATTATGCAGCGTGTGGTATTATGCATCGTTATTGTATTAAGGGAATATAATACATTTCACAACGACTCTCCCCTTTCGTGTTTCCAGCCCCCTCCTTCCCCTCCCTTCCCCCTCCCCTCCCTTCCCTCCCCTACCTCCTACAGTCCCCCTTTCCCACGCCCCCCCCCCACCACCTCCTTCCCTCGTGTCTATAATTATGACATTTTTCAGTCGAGAATCACCCTTTCTATCTAACTTATTTAATGGTACGTAAGGGAGATGGAGAGAGAGGAGGGGAGGGCGGTGTGACAGGCTAGGAGAGAAAAAGAGGAGAGATAGAGAGAGAGGTGTGAGAGAGGAGAGGGGAGGTGTGAGAGACATGAGATAGTAGAGAGAGAGGAGAAAGAGGAGAAGAGACGCGAGAGAAAAGTGAGAGGGGAGAAAAGAGGAGAGAGAGGCGAGGGAGAGGACACAGGAGAGAGTGAGAGAAGAGAGAGGAGAGAAGTGATAGGCACGACACAGGAAAGAGAGCACAAGGAGTATTTAGAGACACAGAGAGAGAGAGAGGCGAGCGATATGGGAAGGAGAGAAGATTAGGAGGGAGGGAGCAGGAAGAAAGGGGGAAAAAGAGGAGAAGAACGGGAAAGGAGGAGGAAAGATTGAGAGAAGAAAAGAGGGACGGGTAAAGGAAAAGGATAAAGGGAGGGAGGAGTTAGAATGTGATTGGGTGAAAGAGAAAGCTGGAGAGGAAAGGTGAAGGAGGAGGGAAAGGGAGAAAGAAAGAAATGAGGGGGAGAAGAGAGAAATGTGGGGAGAAGAAGAGAAGAAAACGAGGGAGAGGAGGGAGAAATGAGCAAAAGAGAGAAATGAGCGGAAGAGAAAAATGAGGGAAAGAATAGAAAAATGAGGGAAAAAATGTGACAGGGAGGGGAAAAGGGAAGAAAATAAGGGAGAAAAGATCAGAGAGGCGGGGTCGAAAAATGTAGGTAGGGAGATTACCTTAGGCTCTAAGAAGCGGGTGCGGTTGCGTGTGTGGGGGAGCAAAGGGTTAAGACACAAGGAGCTGAAGATACGTGGGGGTGGGAAGTGGGAGGGGGAGAGATCGGAGTGGGATGGGGGGAAAAGAAGAGAAGTGGGGGTGGGGGGGAGAGAAATGGGAGGGGGGAAATAGAATAAATGGGGACGAAGAATCGGAAGAATGGAAAGAAATGGAGAAGGGGAAGAAGAGGAATGGAAAGCAATGGAGGAAGGGGGAATATGAGAGGAATGGAGAGGAATTTAGGGAGAAATCGGAGAGGATGGGGCAAGATCGGAGAGAAATGGGAGAGGAATACGGGATTTGAAGAAAATATGAGGGGGGTGGAGTCACAGACGGACAGGGACAGGAGCGTGGGGAGGGGGGGGGGTGCGAGTTTTGCCTGTCGAGTATCCAGGGATTTTGTGAATGGGAAACAATCGTAGTCAGGGAGGAGAGTGGTCGTTGGCTCCTTTGTCTGCACAATGGCCTTGGAACTCGCGGGGAAAATAAGCGATTATCAGCTACTGTTGCTCTTTTCCTTTCTCTCTCTCCCGCTTTCCTTCCTACTCCCTTATCGCTCTTTCTATCTCCTTAAAATGCGATTAACGCTATTCTTTCTTTTCCTTCTTTCTTCTCTCCCTCTTCTTCCTCTTTTTTCTTTCAACTTGAAGATTAATCATGCTTTTCCTTACCATTGTTTATTTTTGGCATTGATCTCCATCTCTCTCTCTATCTCTCTTTTCGCACTGTTCATCCCTTTCCTTCCTTCCTTCTTTTCTCCATCTACCAATACTCCTTTTTTGTACCCCTTTCTCTCTTCCTATTTTTCATCTCTCCCTCTCTTAGTATCAAAAATATGACCTTTTTAGAATCCAAATGAGATGGGAATTTTCACAGTCTCTTTCACTTCTCCTTTCATGTTATTTTAGTGCATATATTACGAAAAAATACACCCACTCCATTGTGTTAACGTGTAGTCTAACTCATTTTATAAACTGTATAAGACTAAATACAATAGAGTAATAAATGACAAAAACGAAAAACCTTAATTTAAAGCCAAAAATAATAATTAGGACAATAATAATGCAATATAACTTAATAAAAAATACCTTTTTAAAGCATGTAGCAAAATACAGTAACCGGTTTGAATAGAGACTTTGTTAATTGGACTGAAAATGAAAAGTAAATTTGCTCGCTTTTCTTTATTCATAATTCATTCTATTCTCCTCCTCCTCCTCTTCTTCCTCCTCGTTTAGTTCTTATTCTCTAGTTTTTATATCACCTCTTCCTCTTTCTTCTTATTCATTTCTCCTCGTCCTTTTCCTCCTAACCCTTATCTTTGTTCTACTGTTCATCCTCCTCCTCCTCCTATGATATGAGTGTTATGCGTAATTTTGTTCCACAAGCATTGTACAATATCTATGTTCATAGCATCCTATTGCATTATGTAAACACCTTATATGTAAAGAGAATACCCAATGTAATTAATGGAATAAAGTGTTTGAATTTGAATTTGAATTTGAATCTGAATCCTCCTCCTCCTCCCCTCATCATCATCATCACCATCGTTCTCTCTTCCTCTTATTATCATTTTCATTTAGTTATCCTTGTACTACTTTCCTCCATCGTTCTCTCTCCCTCTCTCTCTCACATCGCTTCCTTTCTTCTTACCTCCCCCG
Source organism: Penaeus vannamei (assembly GCF_003789085.1). Lineage (NCBI taxonomy): Eukaryota > Metazoa > Arthropoda > Malacostraca > Decapoda > Penaeidae > Penaeus > Penaeus vannamei. Next base: position 15,352 of record NW_020870564.1, on the reverse strand, counting down.
TATCCTTCTCCTCCTTAATCCTCCTACTTCATCATTCCTTCTCCTAAATCTCCTCCCACTCCTCCTTTTTATTACCATCACTTTCGCTTCCTCTCTCTGTTATTCTAATTCACACATTCTAATTTTCTGGAAATTAAAAAAGCCGTAAATTGTACAAAAATGTAAAGAGAAGATGAAGAGAGGGAGAAGAGGAAAAGATAAGATAGATTAAACAAGAACTAAAAAGAAGAGAGAAGACATCAGGCGAGAAAGAGGAAAGCGAATGAAAAGAAAACTCGGAGAAGAAAGAAAGAGAGAGAGAGAGAGAGAGGGGAGGAGGAGGGAGGGAGGGAGGGAGGAAGAGAGGAGAGAGAGAGAGAGAGAGAGAGAGGGGAGAGAGAGAGAGAGAGAGAGAGAGAGAGAGAGAGAGAGAGAGAGAGAGAGAGAGAGAGAGAGAGAGAGAGAGAGAGAGAGAGAGAGAGAGAGAGAGAGAGACAGAATAAGAGAGAGAGAGAGAAAACGCGCGGAGAGAGAGGAAAGAAAACATAGCGAGAAAACTTGGAAGAAGACAATCCCCCCCCCTGAGCGTGAAATTCAAGACAAACGCTAATTCGCAAAAACAAAAACAAGGCGAGACATCCATTACACAACAGGTCACAACAACAGGGAAGAGACACAGCTGTCGACAGAGGACAGGAAGAGTGAGGAATGAGGAGCAATGTTAAGGGGGAGAGGGGAGAAAGGGAGGAGAGAGAAGAGGGAGAGAAGGGGAGAAAGGTGGGAGAGCGAGAATGAGAAGAGAGGGAGGGAGAGAGAGAGAGGAGAGAGGGAGGAGAGGGAGAGGGAGGAGAGGGAGAGGAGAGAGAGAGGGAGAGGGACGAGAGAGAGAGAGAAGAGAGAGAGAGAAGAGAGAGAAGAGAGAGAGAGAGAGAGAGAGAGAGAGAGAGAGAGAGAGAGAGAGAGAGAGAAGAGAGAGAGAGAGAGAGAGAGAGAGAGAGAGAGAGATGAAAGTGGAGGGAGAGAAGGGGAGAGATGGCAGGGGAGTAAGAGGGGTGAGGAGAGAATGGATGTGAGGAAGAAAGAGAAATGGTAGAGAAGGAGAGGGGGAGAATTAGGAGGGGAGAAAAAAGGGTGAGTTGTGAAATGGGGAAACAGGAGGAGGAGGAGGAAGTGGAAATGGAAGTGAGGAGGACAAGGAGGAGGCTGAGGAGGGTGAACGGCGCGGACGAAGTGGAGGATGAAAAGGACGAGGAAAGGGAAGAGTAAGAGGAAGAGGACGAAAACGCTAACGACGACAAAGGCGAATGAGGAGGAGGACGAAGACGACGATGAGGACGACAGGGACGAGGGGGACGTGGAGGAGGAGGAATCATGAGTATAGGAGAGAGAAGGGGGAGAGACCGAGCAAGAGATGAGATGAGATAAGGGGAACTTTGTTTACTTTAGCCAACTTTGGGGATTCCCCGGAGTCTGACCATCTCCATATACTCAATACTATCTTGTGCAAGAGGAAGCGGAAAACGGAGGAGGAGAAAGGAGAGAGGAAAGAGGAAGGAGAGGAGGGGGAGAATGAGGAAGGAGAGGGGGAAAAAGAGGAAGAGAGGGGAAGAGGAGAAAGATGGAAGGAAGAGGAAGAAAACGGGAAGGATGAGGAAGGATAGGAGAAAAGGATGGGAGGGAAAGGGTGAAAGAGTAAAAGGAAGGAAAGGGGAAAATAAGAGGAAGGAAGAGAGATGAGGAGAGAGAAGGAGGGGGCAGTGCAAAGGGAAAGGCAAGAGTGCAAGGGAAGGGTGTGTGTGCAGGGCTGACGGAAGAGGCAAAGGGAAAGGAGAGGTTATAATGGGGGAAATAGATAGGAAAGTAGGAAAGGGAGAGAAGATGCTGGCAGAAAAGGAAAAAACGAGCAAGGAAAGAGGAAAGTCGAGGGAGATGGAGAAAAGAGAAAAGAAAAAGGGAGAAGTAGCAAAGGAACAAACAAAAAGGAAAAGACGAATCAAAGAGGGGGAAGGGGAGGAGGAGGAGGAGGAGGAGGAGGAGGAGGAGAGAGGAGAGGAGGAGGAGGAGGAGGAGAGGAGGAGGAGGAGGAGGAGGAGGAGGGAACTAGGAGGAGGAGGTCGAATGTCCTCGTCAAAGCGATATTGTTGTTTACGCTTCTAAACTAAGGTGTTTTGGAGGACATGAAAGATGAGATTCATGGAGGCTATTGGAGAGGGGAGACAGGAGAGGAGAGGGGGAAGGGAGGAGAAGGAGGAAAGGAAAATTTATGATGAAGAAAAGGAGAGGGAGGAGAGCGGAAGAAAAGAGGAGGGAAGAGAGCGGAGAAAAGGAGGAGGAGAGAGCGGAAGAAAAGGAGGAGGAAGAGAGCCGAAGAAAAAGGAGGAGGAAGAGAGGCGAAAGAAAAAGGAGGAAGAAGAGAGCGGAAGAAAAGGAGGAGGAAGAGAGCGGAAGAAAGAGGAGAGAAAAGAGAGAGGAAAGAAAAGGAGCAGAAGAGAGAGAAGAAAAGGCAGGAGAAGAGAGAGAAGAAAAGGAGGAGAAGAGAGAGAGAGAGAGAGAAAGGAGGAGAAAGGAGGAGAGAGAGAGAGAGAGAGAGAGAGACGAGGAGAGAGAGAGAAGAAGAGAGAGAGAGAGATGAGAGAGAGAGAGATGACAGAGAGGAGAGAGAAAAAGAGAGAGAAGAGAAAAGAGAGAGAAGAGAGAGAAAGAGAGGAAAAGAGATGAGAGAGAGAAGAGAAAGAGGAGAAAGAGAGAAAGAGAGAGAGAAAGACCGAGAGAAAAAGAGAGAGAGAGGAAGAAAGGGAGAGAGAGGAAGAAAAAGGAGGTGGAGAGAGGAAAAGTAGTCGATGGAGAGAGGAATAGGAGAAGGATGGGAGAGAAAAAGAAAGAGATGACACGAAGACACAAGGACACTGACACACAGCCAGAGGTGCGAATCTTGTTAGTCCCAATCCTTGTAAACAACCCAAGGATCAGAACAGCTCCAAATATGGCCGGGCGAGCAGGGGATGGACCTTAACACTAGAAGAGTTATCTCCTCCTACTTCTTTCTTTCATTTCTCTTTCCTCTTCGAATTCTTCGTCCACTCACTCTCTCTCTCTTCTCTCTCTCTCCTCATTCTTTAGTCTACCATCATTCACCCAATCTCTTTGTATTTTTTCCAGTCATCTCTACTGCGCTTTAAAATCCTTCCCTCCCTCCCTCTTTCGCTCTCCTTCCTTCTCCTTCCTTCCCTTCCCCCTCTTCGCTTCTCCTTCCCTCCCTCCCTCCTCTTCGTTTTTCATTCCCTTCCTCCCCTCCCTCCTCCTCTTTTCCCTTCCTCCTTCCCCCTTCCTCCCTCTTTCGCTTCTCCTTCCTTCCTTCCTTCCCCTTTCGCTTCTCCTTCTTCCTCTCCCTCCTCCTTTCGTTTTCATTCTCCCTCTCTCCCTTACATTCCCTTTCTTCCCTTCCTGCCCTCCCCTACTCCTCCCTCCTCTCTCTTTCCCTCCACCCCTTTCCTTTATCGTCCTCCTCATCGCATGCTCCCTCCCAACCTTCAACGCGCGTTTCCTTTTCAAGAAAAGGATGATCCAAAAATATATCTCCCTCTCTCTACATCGGTCTCTTCCCTCTCTCCCGTTTCTTAAAAAAAAACCAAGGGGGGGGGAAAGGAAGAGAGGGGAGAGGGGAAGTGAAGGGAGAGGGAAGAAAGGGAAGGGAAAGAAAGTGAAAGAAGAGCAGTGGGGAAGCAGAGGAGAGACGGGCGAGGGGAGGGGAGGCTAGCGGAGAGACGGGGAGGGAGGGAAGCGGAAAGGAGAGGGAGGAGAGACAGAGGGAGACGGGGGAGGGAAACGGAGAGGAAAAGGAGGAGAGAGCGAGGAGAGACGGGGGACGCGGGGAGAGAGGAGGGGAAGACGGGAGGAAGCGGAGAGGAAGGGGAGGGAGGAAGCGGAGAGAGAGGAGTGGAGAATGAGGGAAGCGGAGAGGAAGCGGAGGAGGAGAGGAGGAGACAGAGAGAGAGAGCGGGGGAGGGAAGAGGAAGCGCGGAGGGGAAGAGGAGGAGGAGGAGGGGGAGGGAAGCGGAGAGGACGGGGAGGGAGAGGGGAGAGGAGGGGTTGGAGGAGAGGGAGAGGGGGGTTGGAGGCGAGGGAGCAGGAGGGGTTTGGGGAGGGACGAGGAGAGGAGGGGTTGGGGAGAGGAGGGGTGGGGAGGGGAGGGGAGAGGAGGGGAGGGGAAGGGGAGGGAGAGGAGGGGGTTGGGGAGGGGAGGGAGAGGAGGGGGTTTGGGGAGGGGAGGGAGGGAGGGGGGGGAAGGGGGAGGGGAGGGGGAGAGGGAGGGGAGGGGAGAGGAGGGGTTGGGGAGGGGAGGGGTTGGGGAGGGGAGAGGTGAGTTGGGCGAGGGACGAGAGATGGAGGACCAGCGGAGAGGAGAGGAGGGGGAGGGAGGAGAGGAGGGGAGGGAATGGAGAGGACGAGAGGGTGAGGGAGAGAGCAATAACAAAAGAGAGAAAAAGAAAGAAAAAAAACGAATGATAAAAACATCGAAAACATAAGACTTAGGAAGACAAAAGAGACCGAGTGAGTTAATGGCAGGGTGAGGGGGGGGGCGGGGGGAGAGGGACAAGACCTAAAGATTCCCCAGAGAAAAACAATACCGGATCTTATTGCCTGTACAATGCGCAGCAGACCCAGTAGCGTTGTAATGAGTAATGGCAAATGAGGGCCCCTACATCACCCTTAACCCATTCCCTTTAGGCTTCTTACCCCCTTTTCCCACGTTCTCTCCCCACCCTTAGCTTTTCCTTCTTTATCCCTCCTCCAAATCCTTCCCTTTCTCGTCCTTTCCCTTCTCCCACGACTGCTATGATCCTTCCCTTTCTCCCTTTTCTCCTCTTCCTCTTCTCTTCCCCTTCAATCCCTTCTACTGTACCCCTTTTCATACCCAACCCAACCCTACCCAACCCAACCCAACCCCAACCCAACCCAACCCTACCCAACCCAACCCTTACCCAACCCTACCCAACCCAACCCAACCCAACCCAACCCAACCCAAACCCAACCCAACCCAACCCCCAAAACCCAACCCACCCAACCCTACCCTACCCTACCCAACCCAACCCAACTCAACCTAACCCAACAAATCCACCCTTCCCCACCCATGCCTTCCTCCCATCACCCCTCCTCATCCCTCCACGTCCTTTCCCTCCCTTCCCCTCCTGCCCTTATCCCCACCCCCTTCGTCACTCCTTTCCCCATCTCCTCTCCTGTTCCCTTACTCTCACCCATTCCACTGACCCTCTCCTTCCCTCACCTCCCCTCACTCTCATCCCCTTCTCCAGTTCCTTATCCTCACTCATTCCACTGACCCACCCACCCACCCATCCTCCCATCCCCCCACCCACCCATCTCCCTCCTCCCTTTCACCCCTCCACTCACCTCCCCTTACCACCCCACCCCTCTTTGTCCTTACTGCCCCCCCTCTTCTCCCTCTCCTGTTTCCTTGCCCTCACCCATTCCAGGCCCCACTCCCTCCCCCCCCCCCTCATTTCCCCTTACCTCCCCTCACCAAACAGACAAAGGGGGGCGGGGTGGGTGGGGGGTGAAGCTATATCTCTCCGCCCCGTGATACACACAGGGCTGTTAAATAACCCCTGCGTTGAGGTGAAGGCCTTTGTGATTAAGATCTGACCAGCAAAGCAGGAACCCACGTCGATTTCCTGTATGAACCGGCTTGTTACACGAGGACAAATGATTGAACAAAGTCGCCCACCAAAGCCAAATAGGACGAAGTCCCAGCACACTAAAGCAATAATAACGCACGAACACACACGCAAAGAATCAATAATACATCCACGCACACGCAAATCGGTGAGCGGAATGCACGCACACGCAATCGGGTAAGAATCGCACTGCACAAGCGCAAAAAATCCGCAAGCACGACAGAACGGGAGAAACTCCCCACACCCCGCAACGCCACGCAAATCGGAGACCGAACCACGCACGCAAATCCGACCCACCCACGCCCAACGCAAATCGGAGAGAATCGCAACGCACACGCAAATCAGGGCGAATCCGCCCACCGCACACGCAAAGAATTATAATCGCACGCACACGCAAAGAATAATAACCGCACGCACACAACTCGGGAAAATGGGATACCTTTCATGAAAGACAGACCAGAGCCGATCAAACTCATTCAGGGGGACCACACCTCGCCTCGGCATACAAACGATACGGGCCATTAAATCACGAGCCCAAACGCGACGCAACGCCCATTTGGTTGACCGTAAAAAAAAAAAAACGCACAAAGGCTATTTCATTCAGTCAGGAAAATCACAAAACAGAAGAAAAAAAACAACAAGCCAAACCACAAAACAACAGAAAAAAAAGAAAACAAAAAGCACAAACCACAAAACAGAAGAAGAAAACAAAAGCCAAACCACAAAACAGAAGAAGAAAACAAAAGCCAAACCACAATACAAGAAAAAAACAAAAGCAAAACCACAAAACAGAAGAAGAAAACAAAAGCAAAGATAATAAGGGATAATCTTAAAAGACGAAGGACTGACTTAATTAATCATAAACGGCCGACTGTACGACTGAAATGGCAAAGGCACCGCGGGATCCTTCTCTGACACCCCTGACATGGACGGAGATACGTGTTGAATCCATGACAGAGATTGCAACAGGAACGACGAAGGGAAGGACAAGAAAACACACACGAAAAAATACCACGAATATGCCGACGGACTTTTCGCTAATGCATGCCCTGACGAAGCTTTTAGCGAAAAGGCCATATTCGTGTGTTTTCTTGTCGACAGAGATTGCAAACAGGAACGACGAAGGAAGGACAAGAAAACACACGAAAAATACACGAATTTACCGAAGGAACTTTTCGCTAATGTATGCCCTGAAGAAGCTTTAGCGAAAGGGCCTTCGGTATATTCGTGTGTTTTCTTGTCCTTCCCTTCGTTGTTCCTGTTACGGAGATACGTATATGGATAGAGATACCACCCTATGAGATGGCAGATATAAAGGTATGAACACAGGTATGAAACGGGGTAGAATACACTCTCGCTACACACTAAACTACACCCAAACTCCACCATACCACGCCACGCAACGCCACACTACACGCACACCCTCACTCCCTCAATCCACACGCAATCGCAAATCCTACTCAATACACACACAACCCACACTGCCTGCAAACCCTCCCAACTCACACCTGATTACGCCCCCCACAGGCAACCCCCCCCCCCCAACCCACACCTGACTACACCCCCCCCCCCCCCGACACGCACACACAACCACGCCCCCCCACACAAACTACCCCTACCCCCGCCCACACCTAACTACATCCCACAGACAACCCCCTCCCAACCCACACCTGACTACACCCCCCACACACACAAACCCCCCCACCCCCGCCCACGCCCCTACACACAAACTCCCCCCCTCCACCCACGCCCACACCTAACTACACCCCACAGACAACCCCTCCCAACCCACACCTGACTACACCCTACACACACAACTCCCCGCCCACACGGCCACGCCCACACGCCCACAAACCAACGCCGGGAGAAAATAGGCCTGCCACGCCGCGCCCGAAGCCAGCAGACGGCGGGTGGGCGGCACGTGTGTGTTGACGGTCGGTTTGCATTCCCGTTAGAGTGGCCGTCGCTTATTTCGCTCGACTACTGTTATTTCTTATTATCTTTGCTATTGATATCATCATCATTTTCGCTATTACTACTATACTAATTATTATTAAATACTACACTACCTACTACTTACTACTTACTACTACTTACTTAGCTACTTACTACTCACTATTACTACTACTACTACTTCTTGCTACTATACTACTACTATTACTATTACTATTATTATTTATACTACTATTACTATTACTACTATACTATTACTATTACTACTACTACTACTATTACTACTACTACTACTACTATATTTCTTATTACTACTATTATCATTAATCATCACTTAATAATGATGATAATGATGATATCGTTATCCATACAATTATTACTATTATCATTAACGATCATTAATTTGTTGTTATTTTCTGTTTATGAATGACATAATCATCCCCATCATTATCATCATCGTTACTATTACCATAATTATTGTATCATCCTTTTCTTTCACTTATCAATAATTTTCCCCATTTCTCTTGGCCGTGTGTGCTGCTGGTTATTCCACACTGAGCGTTAATAATTTCAAAGTGTTTAACGCACGTGTATATTTTTTTTAACTCTTTAAATTAATTCTAATTTCTCAGCACCCCACTAACACATTCACAGAAGTAAACACCAATATTCACACACAATACCGCTAATACCTATACGGCACATGAAAACACCACACACAAAATACACACAACACAAAACACAACCACACAACACACACACACACACACACAAATAAAACAAAAAACAAGACACGCGCACACAAATACACATACATAACTACACACAAAAAACAAAGACAACAAGATCAAAAAGCAGAGACAGACGACAAAGAGACAAAGAGAAAAGACACGAGATAAAAAAAACAATCAGAAAATAAGCTAGACAGCATTAAAAAAGAGAATGTGGCGCCACACCAAAGAAAAAACGTAGAGAGAGAGAGAAGGACGAGAGAAACGAGAGAAGAGAGAGAGATTAACAGAGAGAAGAGAGAGAGAGAGAGAGAGAGAGAGAGAGAGAGAGAGAGTAGAGAGAGGAAGAAGAAGAAGAGAGCAAGAGAAGAGAGGAGAAAGAAGAAAGGAGAGAGAAGAGAGAGAGAGGAGAGAGAGGAGAGGAGAGAGAGGAGAGGAAGGAGAGGAAGAGGAGAGGAGAGGAGAGGAGAGGAGAGGAGAGGAGAGGAGAGGAGAGGAGAGGAGAGGAAGGGAGAGGAGGAGGACAGAAAGAAAGAGAGAGGAGAGGAGAGGAGAGGAGAGAAAGAGAGGAAAAAACGAAGGAGACAGAAGAGAGATAGAAGAGACTAAAACACGAGAGAGAGCGCGGCGGCAAGACGGAGGCGAGACGAGACGGAGCGGTCGACCAGGAAGGGTAGGTACACACGCGGCGTCGAACCTTGGGGGCCCAGACCCCGCGAGTGGTGCGCCCCTCCCTCCTCCCTCCCTTGGCTCTCTCCCCCCCCTCCCCCTCCCCCTCCCTCCCTCCCTCCCTCCCTCGCCTCCCCTCCTCCCTCCACCTCTCTCCTTGGGCCCCTCCCTCCTTGGGCTCTCCTCCCTCCCTCCTGGCTCCCTTCTCTCCCTTCTCCTTGGCTCCCTCCCTCCTCCCTCCTTGGCTCCCTCCCTCCTCCCTCCTTGGCTCCTCCCTCTCCTCCGCTCCTTGGCTCCCTCCCTCCCTCCCTCCCAACTCCTTGGCTCACTCTCTCTCATCTCCTCCTGGCTCCCTTTTCCCTCTCTCCTCCATTACCTCCTTGGCTCCCTCTCCTCCTCCCTCCCCTCCTTGGCTCCCTCTTCTCCCCCTCCATCCCCCCTCCTCCTTAAGGCTCCTCTCTCTCCCTATCCTCCCATCCCTGGCTCCCTCTCTCCTCCCATCCCCCCTCCTTGGCTCCTCTCCTCCCTCCTCCCTCCTTGGCTCCTCTCTCTCCATCCCTCCCTCCCTTTCTCCCTCTCTCTCCCTCCCTCCCTTCATTGGCTCCCTCTCTCCTCCCTCCTCCCCTCCTTGTCTCCTCTCCTCCTCCTCCTTGGCTCTCTCTCCCTCCATCCCCCCTCCTTGGGCTCTCTCCTCCTCTCCCTCCTTGGCTCCCTCTCTCCTCCATCCCCCTTCCTTGGCTCCCTCTCTCCTGCCATCCCCCCTCCTTGGCTCCTCTCTCCTCCATCCCCCCTCCTTAGCTCCCTCTCTCCTCCCTCCCCTCCTCGGCCTCTCCCCCTCCTCCCTCCTGGCTCCTCCTCCCTCCTTCCTCCCTTCCTCCTTGGCTCCTCCTCCTCCCTCCTCTCTCCTTGGCTCCCTCCCTCCTCCTCTTGGCTCCCTCCCTCCTCTCTCCTTGGCTCCTTCCTTCCCCCTCTCTCCTTGGCTCCCTCCCTCCACCATCGGTTTTTCGTTCCCTCACTCCCTCCCTTCCCTCCCTCCCAGTCTAGGTCCGTCCCTCCCCTCCTGCCTCCACCTCGGTTCCCCTCCTCCCTCCAACCACCCTCTGACTCCACCCTCTCCCCCTAGCTCCCTCCCTCCCTCCTCTTCCCACTCCCCTCAGCTCCCTCACCTCACATTCGCTGGCCATCTCATGCTCGCTTTCATCATTTTCCATTTTTTATTACTCATGATTATCTAACTTTCTGGACCCCTCTCGTTGCGTCCATCTGTCGGCACGTTTTTATTTTTATTCTTCTTCTCTTATTTGCGTTTCTTTCTCTTCTCTTTTTTCTTTCTCTTCTCTTTGCTTCTTTCTCTTCTCTTTTACGTTCTTTCCCTTCTCTTTTACGTTCTTTCTCTCCTCTGCTTTCTGTCTGTCTGTCTTTTTGAATTTCTTTTTTTCTCTCACATATCACTACCATCTTCACAATGGATAATAATAATGATGATGATGATGATAATTACTGGCGATAATATAATGGGATGATAATAATAATGATGATAATGATAATAATAATAATGATGATAATAATAATAAAAAAAGTAACAACAACAATAATAATGGTAATCATAATAATAAACAAAAAACACTGATATCACCAACAACGAAAACAAAAACGATGACAATAACGACGTTAATAAGAAAGAAAAAAATGATAAAAAATGAACGAAAATGGTAATAACAACGATGACCATGACGACATTAAAAAATAGTATATAGTTGTAGTTGTCGTAGTTGTAGTAGTTAGTAGTAGTACGTAATAGTAATAGTAATAGTAATAGTAGTAGTTATAGTTATAGAGTAGTAGTAGTAGTAGTATAGTAGTAGTAATAGTAGTAATAGTAGTAGTAGTAGTAGTAGTAGTACAGTAGTGTAGTAATAGTAATAGTAATAGTAGTAGTAGTAGTATAGTAATAGTAGTAGTAGTAGTAGTAGTAGTAGTAGTAGTGTAGTGTGTAATAGTAGTAATAGTAGTAATGTGTATAGAATAGTAGTTTAGAGTAGTAGTAGTAGTAGTAGTGTAGTAGTAGTAGTAGTATAGTATAATAGTAGTGAGTAGTAGTAATAGTAGTATAGTAGTAGTAGTAGTAGTAGTGTAGGTAAGTAAATGATTTAGTAGTAATAGCAATAGTAGTAGTATAAGTGGTATAAGCAGTAATAGTCGTAGTTGTTTAGAAGTAGTGGCAGTAGTAACTGCAGTTTTTATAGCAGTAACACCAATACAACAAAATAACAACATAACCATAATGACATAACTACAACAGAAATAGAACATGACCTGCATCTCCGTCGAACTCTAAACCTACAAATTCTTTTCTTGGCGACCCGAGCCTCTCCTTATAAGGACGTCGCTGCCTCGGGTCGGCGACAGGACGGGAGGTAATAGGCCGGGTTTTTTCTTTTTTTTCCAGAGTCGTTATTTGTGAATGGAAAGTTTGTTTGTTTGTTTACGGGCCGGTTTTATTTTCACAGTCGTTGTTTGTGAATGGAAAGTTGTTTTTTTACGTTTGTTTTTTTGGGGTGTCTTTCGTTGTGTCTGTGTATTTATTGGAGTGTGTGTTTGTGTGCAGAGGTGTTTGTGTGTGTGTGTGTGTAGGGAAGATAGGTGTGATATTGTGTGTATAGGTGTGTTTGTCTGTGAGTACAGGTATACTGTGTGTGTGTGTGTGTGTGTGTGTGTGTGTGTGTGTGTGTGTGTGTGTGTGTGTGTGTGTGTGTGTGTGTGTGTGTGTGTGTGTGTGTGCGTGTGTGTGTGTGTGTGTGAGTGTGTGTGTGTGCGTGGTGTGTGTGTGTGTGCGTGTACGTGTACAAGTGTGAGAACCCCGGTGCGTGCGTGAGCGCGAGCACCCATCCATCACAACAAGCTTAATATTCAACAAGAAACGAAGGCTTATCAATCTCATTAATCTCCCCCCCCCCGTGAAACTACCTCATCACCATTAGCACAATTATCAATTTGGCCTCATTACCCCTGCCCTTATCAGCCCCGATCTATCGCCGACGCTTCCAAAACCAACGCGGTGACCCGACCCGCTCCCAATGACCCTATTTTCGTCCTCTGACCCTCCAGCGAGTGACCTGAGGCTGCACCTGACCCAGCGCAGGTCACTTGAACCCTCACACGCTCTTTAGGTTTGGATAAAAGAGAGTTGGGGGGGGGGGGTTGAAGGGGTGAAATGAGGTGAAGAAGAGGGAAAGGGGGAAGAAGGGGGCATGAAGGGGAAGAGGGGGAAGGAAGGGGTAATGGGAAGAGGGGGAGGAAGGGGGCATGAAGGAAGAAGGGGAGGAAGGGGGCATGAAGGGAAGATTTAAAGATTCAGTCTAATTCCATTTGTTACAATGGATATTCTTTGCTGTGACATACTGTCTGTTTATTTTGCCCAAAATCTCCCCTGTGTGCAAAGGAGTGGCGGGTTACCACTCACTGGCCGGGCGTGGGATTGAACGCAGGTCCGCAAGATTGCTAGACCAGCACCTTACCGTTGCGCAGCACAGGGGAGGGAGGGCATGACGGGAAGAGGGGGAGGGGGCATGAAGCGGAAGAGGGGGGAGAGGGGGTCAATTGGCAGGCTTTAAAGCCGGGGAGAGGGGCATGATACGGGAACGAGGGGGGCATACATCCAAGGACCGAGGCCATGCAAGGGAACGAGGCGGGGAAGAAGAGGTATGTGGAGGAAGAGGGACGGGGAAGGAAGGGGTATGAGGGAAAGTAGTGAAGAGGAAGGGGAGGGGCGGCAGATGGCGAGTGGGAGAGAGGGAGGGGAGGGGGGCATACGATGGGATGGGGAACGGGACCGGGCAAGGGGGCCCCACAGTACGTGGGTGCACAACTTGAGGGAGAGCGTTGCCCAGGGAGGGGACCAAGATCGGGAAGATGGGGACGAGGAGGCGGAGGGGGCCAAGATGGAGTTGGTGAACGAGGAGTGGCCCGCAGGCGGGCTCCTACACCAATAGAATTATATGTAGTATAATATAGTGGGAGAGGGTAAGGAGAATGAGGCACAAGGATAGTGAGAGTGATATTATACATTCATATACCGTCAAACATATATATATATACACTATAATAAGTGGGTCATATATTAAATACTCAATATATATATACATATATATATGTTATATATATATATAGGTAACGATAATATATAGTATATAACTATACATATATATAGTATATATATATATATATGGTGTGTCGTGTGTGGTGTGTTGTGTGAGGGTAGTGCGGTGGGAGGGGGGCCAAGATGGGAGTGGGGAGGGGAGGGAAAGGGGGGCCAGATGGGATGTGGGAGAGGGAGGAGAGGGGGCCAAGAGTGGGAGTGGGGAGAGGGAGGAGAGGGGGGCCAAGATGGGAGTGGGAAGAGGAGAGAGGGGGGGGCCAAGATGGGAGTTGGGGAGAGGGAGGGGAGAGGGGGCTACGATAAGAGTGGGAGAGAAGGGAGGGATATGAGGGATGTAAGGGGAGAGGGAGGGGAGGGGGCCAAGATGGGAGTGGGGAGGGAGGGGAGGGGGGCGGCTTGTCACCATTTAATGACGATCCAATTTGTCTATCCCGAGACAGCATCGCACAGTTAGCGTTCAGGCATCACTTAAACCCCAAAAGTGATTTTCCCATTTTGCTTTCTTCTCCTTCTTTTCACCTACTCTTCCTCTTTTTCGTTTCCCCCGTTTTCCGCCTCCATTTTTTTCTCTCCTTTTCCTCTCTCTCTCTCTCTCTCTCTCTCTCTCTCTCTCTCTCTCTCTCTCTCTCCTCTCTCTCCTCTCTCTCTCTCTCTCTCTCTCTGCTCCTCCTCTCCTCTCTCTCTCCCTCTCCCTCTCTCTCTCTATCCCTCCTCTATCCTCTCTATCCTTCACTATTCTGACTTACCCCCCCCCCAACCTTCACTCTCTTCTCCCACTATCCTTCCATACCCCTTCCCTCCCTCTCCCTAACTTCCCCCATACCCCCCTTTCCATTCTCTCTCCTTCTCCACACACTCCACATCCTCCCATGTCCATTCTTCATTCCTTATGTTCTCTTGTGCACTTCTTTACGCTCATCTCCAGATCCTTCCCAATTCTAATATTCACATCTTTCCATCCTCTACTTATTCTTCTTTCCTTTCTCTTCCTCCTCTTCTTTTTCTCTTCTCTTTTCTTCCACCCCATCCACCTTCATTCTCCCCTCTCCCCCCCATCTTCCATTCCTGTTCCCTCCCTCCCCTTCTCCTACTTTCCCTTCCTCCCTCCCTGCCACCCACCATCCTGCTTTCCCTCCACCCCCTTCCCTCCCCCCTTCCTCCATTCCTCCACCCCCTTTCCTCCCCCTTTCCCTCTATCACCCTTCCCTCCCCCTCCCTCCTCCTCCTTTCCCTCCCTCCCTCCCTGCCACCACCCCTCCTTCCCTTTCCTCTATCCCCTTCCCCTCCCCCTTACCCCTTCTCCCTCCCCTTTCCCTCCCCCTGCCACCACCACCACACCTCTTTTTCCCTCCCCCCTCCCTACCACCCCCCACTTTCTCCTCCTTTCCCCCCCCCTCCCCTCCCCTCCCCTCCCTCCCCTCCCCCATTAACTCACCTGAGCATCTGAAACGAAGCCCCGCACCTGTCGGGCCTCCGTGCAAGAAGGGCGTCCAGGCCAGAGGAACAGCGATCGCCCAAATCCGTTTTTTTTTTTCTTTTTTTTCCTTTTATTTATAGCTTCCGAACAAATAGAAATAACGAGAGGTCAGGTGAAAGAGGTTGACTTCTGCACTGGCTTCTCTCTCTCTCTCTTCTCTTTTTCTCTCTTTTCCTCTCTCTCTTTCTCTCTCTCTTCTCTCTCTCTCTCTCTCCTTCCTCTCTCTTCTCTCTTTCCTCTCCTCGTCTCTGTCTGGTTGTCTGAGACTGTTGTGTTTTGTCTGTCAGTGTCTGACAATTTTGTGTCTACTTGTCTGTCTGTCCGTGTGTCTTATTTTTTGAAAATTTTGTCCTCCTCTTTACGCCTTTCTGTTGTTCTCTCTTATCTGTTTGTGTACGGTCTTTCTGACTGTATGATCTTTATGACCTGTCTAATCTGTCTCCGTGTGCCTTGTCTAGTTTTGGTCCAATCAGTATGTCTGTTTGTCTGTCTTTTAAGTCGTCAGTAGGTCTTTGCTATCAATGTCAGTTAAGCCATGGGTTTGTCTGTCTATTAGTCCATCAGTATGTCCGTAATCCGTTAATCCTTCGTTTCTCACTCTTCTCTCTTTCTATCTTCTTCCTTCTTCTTTTTTCTTCTTCATTCTTCTTCTTCTTTCTTCTTCTTCTTCTTTTCTTCTTATTCTTCTTCT
>NW_020870563.1:256011-259616 GCF_003789085.1 Penaeus vannamei | reverse complement strand
CTCTCTCTCGTCATCTCTCTCTCTCTCTCTCTTTTTTCTAAATTTCCTGACCTTATTTATTTTCTCTCTCTCTCACTCTCCTCTCTTCTTCAACGCGCCTCCTCCACCTTATTTTCCATCTCCTCGTTTTCCTTCTCCGTCTTTCCCTCTTTTTTTTTCTGTTATCTGAGTCACGCTTTTTCCCCATCACGATATCCGCCGGCCGCGCCCGCCATTTTGGACGCATTCAAAATTCTCGGTCGCTTTCGTTGCCCCGCAGCAGAAAGGAGAAAATAAAAGAGGGAGAAAGGTAGACAAAAATAGAAATGTACATTCCAAAAGCACATTAACCGAGGATCATTTCTTTTCCATCTATTCATTTTTACGCGAGGAAGAAGGAGAGGATTGTGAGGGGGAGGGGGAGAGGGGGAGTGAGGGAGGGAAGGAGAGGAGAAAAGACGGTTGGCAATACATTTTTGAAAAAGAGGACCCGTCATTCGAAGGATTCTTTATAATCTTTTCTCCTTCTCTCTCTCTCTCTCTCTCTCTCTCTCTCTCTCTCTCCTCTCTCTCTCTCTCTCTCTCTCTCTCTCTCTCTCTCTCTCTCTCTTTCCTTTCTCTTTTTTTTTCTTCTTTTCATCACGCGTCGGAGGCTTCAGCAGCGAGCTTCCCCAGGGGCTTTTCAGAAGCGTCGGGGCTTGAGCGGGAGAAGTCTAGTATGGAGGAGGCGATAAGAACCGACGCTTCAGATAGGACAAAAAAAAAAAGTGAAACCGGTTATCGTGACTTTCCTTCCCAGTTACCTATTGGGTCATAGAAATATACTGTTCCTTTTTTCACTCTTTCTTATTATCGTAGTTCTTTTTCTTCTTTTATCTTCGTTTTTTTTCCTGTCTCTATTTCTCTTGTCTCTCTCTCCCTTTCTCTGTTGCTTTACATAACCCCCTTTTTTATATAACTCTTTTTCTCCTCTCCCTCACTCTCTATCTATCTATCTATCCATCTATATTTATCTATTAATCTCTCAAATCCCAATACAATCAGATAATTTTTCATACACACTATTTAACAAAACACAAAAAGAAAGGAAAAACAAGAAAAATACACAGCTCCTGTAAGCTTCTATCGAAAGGCCACATAACAAATCTAATGCCTTTTTGCACATTTGATGAACAGCCCTTTTGCTGACCTTCTGCTTCACTTGTTCTAAGAATGGTTCCTCTGCACCCTACGCACTTCTGTTCTTTGTTTGCTCTTCCTTTGTTTATTGTCTCTTCTTCTTTTCTCTCTTTCTTTCTTTCTTTCTTTTTGTTTACGTGTGCATCTATCTTTGTCTGTCTGTATTTCTGCGTTTACACACACACACACACACACACACACACACACACACACACACACACACACACACACACACACACACACACACACACACACACACAGTCCACAACATCCGGTCTCCTTCCAGCGTTTAAACTCATGAATTCCCGCGTGTTTGATTTTGGTCAACGTTCCAGCAATCTAGAAACTCTATTGGCTACAAGAAGTTTTGATTGTCAACCTGATTGAATAAACTTTGGTATCAAACCCTACGGCGTAGAAGGACCACGACTCACTGAAACGGTTTTTATAAGGATTGAACACTGTTTCGAAACGATTCACTTGTTAGGTTTCCGAGTCTGGAATGGAATTTTGACTTTTTTTTTCCTGATTAGATCGCGTGATTAACTACAATAAGAAATGTAGATGAGTTAAGCAATTATATATTTCAAGTCACTTGAAACAAAAAATGAACAGCTGGGAGTAGTGTGATGTGAGCTGCTTCGGTTTCAGGTTTGGTGTGTCATTTGCAGTTCCTGAATCAATATATTCGATAACATTCTCCAAAGATACGACCAGTCACACTTGAGGGAGTAGAAGTAAAGGAAATGAAAAAAAAAGAACTTTCAATAGTAATTTCGACATGCAAATCATGAATGGTACTTTGCAGGAAGTGAGATGTAGAACATGTACTTTACCATGACGTCATGACACGTGGCTGCGTCGCTTGGCCATCGGGGAACATTCTGAATTATTTATTCCTCTCTCGAAGAAAAATGGCAAGGGGAATCTTTCTCGCGACTCTTGTTTTGCTTCCGAGAATTCTGCCTTTAATTCAATTTTTGCTAAATTCTAATTTACATTGAATTTAGAAAATAGATATTTAATCATCTAATTTGCAAATGGTGTTATACGAAACCTTACAGGATTTATATATTGTTTGCAAAAGGTGTTGTCCTTATCCTTGGTCTGTAAGAAGCTGTCTTCTCTCTCTCTCTCTCTCTCTCTTCTCTCTCTCTCTCTTCTCTCTCTCTCTCTCTCTCTCTCTCTCTCTCTCTCTCTCTCTCTCTCTCTCTCTCTCTCTATTTTCCCAGCCATAGAGCAATGATAAAAGATGCCAACGATAAAAGTTGAAGGCATAGCTCGAGGGCGACTCCAATCACGTCACGGCTGCCCTTTCGTGAAGCTGAAAATAGACGGAGTTTCTCAGGCTCTGCACACCCGGAGGAGCCTTTCGTTTAGCCCTTTCGCTCGCCTTTCAGCCTCCGGATCGTTTCTTGTTTACGTCGGTTCTTCTTTTCTTCTTCTCTCTGTCTCTTTCTGTCTCTGTTTCTGTGTGTCTGTCTTTGTCTCTGTCTGGCTATCTCTCTCTCTCTCTTCTCTTTCTCTCACTCTTTATCTATCTTTCTCTTATATCTCTCTTCTTTTTATATATCTCTCTCTTCTTTCTCTCTCTCTATCTTCTATCTATCTTTCTCTCTCTTCTCTTCTTCTCTCTTCTCTTTTCTTTCTCTCTCTCTTTCTTTCTCTTCTTTCTCTTCTTTCTTCTCTCTCTTTCTCTCTCTTCTCTCTCTCTCTCTATCTATATCTATCTATCTCTTATCTTTATCTATCTATCTTCTATCTATCTATCTTTATCTCTATTTATCTATCTATCCCTAACTATACCGCCTTTGTGGCGACCTTGTTTTTCTGGCACAGTTTTAAAATACATCAAGCTGTTTTCAATCACGGAGGAAGGGGCAGTTGTGACACAGCTGACAGAGGTTTTAATAGTCTTTTTTTCGTGTCACTGATAACGCTCGGTGTTATTTTATTTTCCCTGTCTTTCTATTTTCTTTCTCTTTGTATGTGTATCTCTTCTATGATACACATACGCACGCACACACACACACCCATACAAACATATACATATATATGTGTGTGTGTATATATGTTATGTGTGTGTGTGTGTGTGTGTGTGGTGTGTCTGTGATTGTGTGAATACATCTGTTTGTTTATCTGTCCTCATTCTTGCCCTCCGGAATACCTTCCTGACCTTTTTACAAATGTCAATCTACTTATGATCTGTGTCTTTCTCCCTGTGTCTGACCCCCTCCCTCCCTCCCTCCCTCCTCTTCTGTATGTGTGTGTGAGAGTGTCTGTATGTGTGTATTTTATACATATATTGTTTTGTGTGTGTGTGTGTGTGTGTGTGTTGTGTATGTATGTATATGTATATATATATTTATATATATTACTCTTCTTTTTCATTTTTTTCCAAAATCTTTTTCTTACTCGCTCCTACCTCCCAAAGGTGTTACCTGCCT
>NW_020870563.1:216011-251011 GCF_003789085.1 Penaeus vannamei | reverse complement strand
TATTGAAAGCGATTCACTAAGGGATCCGGTAGCTTTCAATGTTGATCGAATTAAAAAAAAAAAAGGTGGGTGAGTGATGGGAATAATGGGAGGTCTTCGTATTATTTGCCAACAACCCACATGCTGTCCCACAGTATATCCTAAGTCAAATTAATGATCTATATTAATTCCTCAATAGATTATATGTAATTATTTTTTAATGAAGATGTATTCATACTGTAAGTTTAGTGCTTACACTCAAGTGGATTCAGTCTCGAATAAGCATACGTATATAAATCAGTTCTTTTATATATTACATTATACATACGGTTATTACATGCATACAATATAATATCTATCATAAGCTTTATCCAATTTCTCATTCTTACGCTTTTATTGAACATTGCTACTATCGCGTTCCTTCTTACTTCCTATTTTACTGAATACTCTCCCTGTCTCACCGACCACTGCTCCTGATCGCCTGCCAATCTCCTGGTGTATGTAATTACCTCCCGCTCTATAGCTCCTCTCACTCTCTCCTCACTCTCACTCTCTCTCTCTCTCTTTCTCTCCTATCTATCTATCTATCTCTATCATCTCTCTCTCTCTCTCTCAATCTCTCTCTCTCTCTCTCTCTCTCTCTCTCTCTCTCTCTCTCTCTCTCTCTCTCTCTCTCTCTCTCTCTCTCTCTCTCTCTCTCTCTATCTATCTATCTATCTATCTATCTATTATCTATCTGTCTATCTCCACCTCTCTCTCTCTATCTGTCTATCTATATATCCACCTCTCTCTCTCTCCCCTCCCTCTCCCTCTCCCTCTCCCTCTCCCTCTCCCTCTCCCTCTCCCTCTCCCTCTCCCTCTCCCTCCTTCTCCTTCTCCTTCTCCTTCTCCTCTCCCTCTCCCACTCCCACTCCCTTTCACTCTCACTCTCTATTTTCTCGTTATCGTTTTAGAATTCAACGTATCTTGTTCCCCCAAAGTCTTTCACTCGCATCTCTAGTGTTACAAATTCTTTTGTGGAAAATACTTAAAAGATGAACCTCGTTGCCTATTGTACACCAATGTTCGAAAGCAGAAATGATCGACGTTTACTGAAGAATTTCCTCTTACACAGAAAAAGAGTTCGATAACTATTAACAATACACACACACACACACACACACACACACACACACACACACACACACACCACACACACACACACACACACACACACACACACACACACACACACACACACACACATATATATATACATTGTAGGCAATGAGTCTTATATTTGGGATTCTTTTTTATCGGTTCTCTATATCTGTCTGGTAGCATATCTCTTCACATTTCCCTTAGTCAATATTCTTCTTTGACTGTTTACTTTATACATCTATCTATTGATCTGATCAACGGTTCGTCTTTCACAATACTCCTTTAACCTTCTCTCTGATTGTCTAATCATTAATTCACTTTGATCATCCTCTTTTTCTTCGTTAAAGTCACGTAGTATTTCAGTAGTCGGTTCGGAAAGTTTTGATATACGATAGCAAATATATAACAAAAATATTATTGTTATATATTATTTTATATGAACGTAACGATGGATAGCAGCAATATCAACGGGCGCTTGGCTGTTTCAATTTGAAAAATAAATATGCAGGTTAAATATAAACCGACCGTCGCTTACAATAGAAAAATTTACACAAACAACAACAGGCTCACCAAAGCATGTGGGGTGGGGGGGGGGGGGGGAGGCAACAGCATACATCCCTTTTCATTTGTGAAAATTGCGGAGTCAGACACTGAGAATGCTCCCTTTGCCCTTGACTTCCGCTTAAGATCTTTTTAATCTCTAAAAAATCTTCCAAGCCTATGTGCTAACGAAGGTCCTCCCCTCTCCCTCCTTCCCCCGTCTTTCTCTCCTCTTTCCCCTCTCCTGTCTTCCCCTTCTCCTTCCTCCTCCGTCTCCCTCGCGTCCTCCCCTCCCGTGTCCTCCCCATCCCTCGTCTCCTCCTCACCCCCCCCCCCCCCCTTCTTCCCCTCCTCCGTCTCCCTCGCATCCTCCCCTCCCACGTGGTCCTCCCCCCCCCCCCGTCTTCCCCTCCTCCTTCCCCTCTCCTTAACTTCCTCCGCTTGCACCCCTACCCCCACCCCCACCCGTACCCCCGACCCACCTACCCACCTCTTGTCTCCTCTCCCTTTACCACGGGAGGGACTTAGACCATATTTCTTTTCTTCTCTCTCTTTTCATTCTTCTTCTTCCTCTTCTTTACTCTATTCTCTTCCTCTATTTTCTCGATTCAGAATATGCAATGGATACTTTGATTATCTTCGAATCTGTGTTCCCTTCGTACTCTATGTCACGGAGGTTTAATGTTAAATATGCACGAGGATCATCGAAAGAGGGGGAAGGGAAAGGGAGATGATAAGGGAAATAGAGTAAAGGGAGAGGATAAAGAGGAACGAGGATGATGAAGAAGGAAAATAGATAGAGGGAGAGAAAGAACGAGAAAGAGAGAGAGAGATGGACCAGATTCATGACATTAAGGTAATTATAGATTTAAAGACAAAGGAATGAGAGACATAAGACGATACAACAGTAAATTAATTTCCCTTTTCTTTACTTCTCTTTCTTCTCTCCAATGCTCTTCCTATAAGCCACAACCTCCCTTATTTAACTTGCTCCTTACCGATTCGTCCAAACAAAGAAAATTTCAGATTAGAATTCAGAGGTGATATCACATTCAATTCATTTAGTCTCCCCGATAGAAGATATTACAATGAACTACATATGGCTTTCGTATCCTATATTTCACTTAACAAACCACAGTCCTCCCTTCATTAGCTTCACCCTCCATAAAGGGAATTTCTAGTTTGACAAACCTAATTGATCCATCAGTCACCAACTGTCTCCACCCTATATTCACCTGCCCACTCACATTAACGCTGCTCACACCTACATTTACTTACATAGTCGTTATACTTACGCACACATACATAATCGTTATACTTGGATACACTTACACATATGTTATACTTACAAATACATACACATATGTTATAGTTACAAACACTTACATACACATATGTTACACTTACATACATACACACATGTTATACTTACACACGCTTACTTACACATATATCATACACCCGTTGGTTTGTATATGGACAAACACGCAAGGTATTGGGGGTATGTACTGTACAAATGATACGTTATTTGGACACCTAACAGAGTACTCTCATGTTATGGAATGTTATCTATGTTGAATATATCATGTTCCCACTCTTTTTTCTTCTCTCTCTCTCTCTCTCTCTCTCTCTCTCTCTCTCTCTCTCTCTCTCTCTCTCTCTCTCTCTCTCTCTCTCTCTCTCTCTCTCTCTCTCAGTATTTCATCTTACATTTCCTTAAAATTTGTCCCATTCTATTATCTATCTCGCATCCCAGCATCTCCCTCGTAATAGCTACTGTCTACCTACCTACCTCATCTACGCTCACGTGTGACACATCTCCGCAGATCTGCCTAAAATCATTTCCAAACCTGTAGTGAGGAAGTTCGTTTGAATACAGACTCGGCCGCGCGACATGTGTGCAAATCTGTCCTGTTGACATTCTCCGGAAACCTTTGTCAGCATCTGTAAATTCACCGCCGTTAATATATGATAGTTAACTCTAATAGCATAGAACGACGGCCTGTTACAGCTGCCTGCATTAGTCTTGCCTTATCCAAACACCAGTTAATTCTCTGGGTGGTTATTTAAGTCTGTTCCTACAAACTAGTCTGCATATTCCTCTATGCTATCAATGAATAGATTTATATATACGGTTTATGGTTCTTGAGGTCGAATCCCTATTATAATCCTAACGAACCCAGCGGCGCGGATAATCCAATATCGAAATCACGCACGGTGTAAAATGCAAATCAGCAGAAAGTCGAGATTAGAGTATGGATGCATCAGTTAAAAATTGCTTAACATGAGAACAAAAACGTAAATACGGAACAGCAACGAATTAGCCCTGATTCCGAGGCCGGGTCACGCACACGGCAAAGACCCAGCGTAGAAACAAGGTCATCTGTTGTTACGAGGATGTACGCAGGTTTTTAAAAGTCGTTTCCTGTTGTCATCGACCTCCATGCGGTCGTTAAGTCAAGTGTTCGTAAAATGGAAAATTCTCGAAGGTTCCACCAAATCCTCTTGCCATAGCATACTTGATTTCCGTAATGCAAATATTGGGTTGCGCTCGGCAATGGTGCTTAATTAGACGGCCAGACCTCATTTAGAAAAACATCCTTCTGTTTTTCTCTTTGTCCTTCTGCTATCTGTTATTATCTTCTATCTTTGTCAAGTTTTTTTTCTTGCTCTTCTTCTTCCTCTTTCTATTATTTTTCTTCTGCATATTCTTTTGCTCCTTCTTCTACTTCATCTTTTTCATTTCCTTCTCCTTCTCCTTCTCCTCTTCCTCTTCCTCTCTTTCTCCTTCCTTCTCCTTTCCCTCCCTTTCTTCACCTTCCTCTTCCTTTTTCTCTCCTTTCCCATCCATCAGCCTCAGCGCTGAGACGCATTAGAATTCCTTCTCGCAGCTTCACGTTCCATCGCACTCTTTAACTGAGGTTTCTTTATTCTCAAGTCTCGAGCAAACACACCTCGTCTTTTTTTCCTTTCTTTTCTTCTTCTTTTTTGTCTTTCTCTTTCAGGAGGCCGCCTGCCCCTCTTTCCTCTTTCCATCTGTCCGTTATCTCCTCTACATCCTCGTCCCTCTCGCTAGTTCCTTCTTTCGTTTCCAATTCGTCGCTTGGGCTTCACCCTCGCAACTCTCTTCCCTCAAGCCGGCTCTTCCCTTGGTGACCAGATCAGGGAGCGGCGGGATGAGGGGAGCTTCGAGGCCTTTGATGTGGAGTTACCGCGAGTACTGACAAAGGTTTTGAAGCCTCGTATTTATGGAGAGTTTGAAATCCCTTCGCGGGGAACGTAAGATGAATTGTTATTTTTTTTTTTTTTTCTCTTTTTTCTTTTTTTGGGGGGGGGGGAGTTGTTTTGTCTTTGTTAAGGCTTAAGGGAATTTGTTTTTTTGTGATTTTGTGACCCCGTTATACATAAAATATTGAGGTTTGAATTTATATTCTTTTAGGTGAACGTGAGGCTGTTTTTAAAATCCTGAATGGTTCTGTCTTTTTTTATTTGTTTGTTTGTTCCATAGGCATGTATATATCTCCATAACTGACATGGAATACAGAAAAGGCATATCGGAATACAGATATATATTGTGACATGGAACGCATAAATCAAAATATGAAACTGAACGTGAAAACATAGTCAATATATGTAAGAAGATAAACAAACACAGATACATAAACATAAATCAGTCAATAAAAAAAAATGAATAAGTAAACAGAGAGAGGAAAACAGAAAGAAATGAGGTAAGAAAGAGAAGAGGAAGAGGAAGAAGAAGAAAAATGAATAAAAATTGAAATGAAAGGCGCGAGAAACAGCGCGGCAGAGGGAAATCTAATCATACCGGACCTGGTGCCAAAACATTATTCAATTGGCGGGCAAATATTCTCTTGCTTCTGTGGCTATTGACCATAATACTGGTATTTGTTCCACTGGGTTCGTGCTGCCTGAGAGGAGGGTGGGGGGGATAGGGAGGGGGAAGGGGTACTAGGGTGTTCCGCGGCGCTCAGCATTAGCTCGGAGATCGTGTATCCTTCCGCGAGAGGCCGTTGCTAGGGGCACCGGGGCACATGATAGGGGTTTTGGGGTCTTGCTTTCGTCTTGTTTAGTGGTGTTTCTTGATATTTCAATGTCTGTTTGTTTATCTCTTTAGTTATTCTTGTCTCTGGACAGCTCCTTTTTTTCTCTCTCTGTTTGGGTTTGCACTTGCTTGTTCTCTCGCTCTCTATTTCTCTTTCTCTCTCTCTCGCTCTCTCGCTCTCCCTCCTCTCACCTCTTTCCTCTCTCTCTCTCTCTCTCTCTCTCTTCTCCTCTCCTCTCCTCTTTCCTCTATTCACTCTCCTCCATTCTCTCTCCTCTCTCCTTCCTCCGCTCTCTCCTCCCTTTCTCTCTTAGATGCAACAGGTGTTTCCGGAAGAATGAAAAAATAACTTTTTTTCTTATCTAAACGCTACACGATAATTTCAGAGCAAATGCAAATTCCGGTACTGCCAGCACTGAGAAAAAAAAAAAAAAAAGTTTAAATTGCTCTGACCTATCTGCAAAGAAGGGCTTATCCGAGACGATTTCGTTCGCATTTTGCAAGAGGAAAGCGCAAGACGAAGAAATTAAAAGTTCGACTAGGAGAGAAATTTCAAGATAGACTGTGACTCCGATTCGACTGTCGTTGAATATATTTTGGCGTCTTGGCGAGTTTTAACTTTGACACGAACTTGGAGATTTTCATTTTACGAGAGCTTTCCCGGGATTTTCTTGCGCGAAAGCCGTCTCGGTCTTGGAGATCCGCGAGAAACTCCCAGATAAGTACTTCCACCGAGTGACTTTATTCCAGTTATCGTAAGAGATGCGAGTAGAATGCTAAACGAGGATTCGAAGAAGACATATCAGGGTCTGTAAGGGTGTACCTGAATTTTAACTTATAGGTACATTCTGCCTTATATACCCTGGCGTCTGAAGGCCTTCTAATTCGAACGGGATCGAACCGCATAGATTTTAGAATTACAGTTTGATTGTCCACATTCAAAACATAATACTAATCCATAACAAAAGAGACAACTCACTTCCTTACCAATTAATCTTCCTTTTATTGCGGATTAAGCCTCTTCATTTAGTGATTTCTATGTTAATAAATCCAGCAGATCGAGTTGTATAGAGTGCCTTATTCCCGTATTGCTCTCCTCTCGTTTTTTATTTCGCTCGTGGTTTGTTTACTTCTATATGGAATCAATTGTTTGTTTAGTTTTGTACTTAGAATGCGTTGCTTGTCCTGCGTTCGCCTCCAGTGCTTTAAGGCACATGACATTCGAGACGTAACCCTTTTCTACACGAGCTGTTCTTATTTCTCTGGCAGTGATATAGATATAACGTGTGATAAGATATCCAAAAACCTATTTATTGTGAAAAGTAAAAAAAAAACGCCTGTCTTTTGGCGAGGACCGAAGACACGATATAAACATCCAAAATCTTTAATGTAAAAGCGACGGTGCGTTGGAAATGGAGTATCAGCTTTTTGCGCAAAAAAAAGTTTGCATTTTTCCGTAAAGAGATTGGGTTTCTGTAATAGGCTTCAGACTCACAAGACAAAGGCGATGTAGATGTCTGTTAGCGAATATAGGAATTCTGTCCAGTGGGGAAAATAGTATAATGTATTCTAGTCCCCCCAAAAAAGATATTTGGTTCGTATTGCTTATTTCTCTATTTTCATCTTTTTGCAACGGCTTAAAAGTTGCTCCCAGGCGCTTAGCAACACAGGCGGGGAAGGAGCGGACGCTAGGCAACAATGTCGAAGGGGGATTATGCAACAATACAAACTTCCGAATACATAGTAGGGAGGAATTTGTCTCTCATTTCCTTTAGGTGTTGTAGTTGAGGACGCTCATCCATAGTCATCTCACAACCATAGTCTCGTTGTGTGCCGGAAAATGTCGATTTGTATTCAAATATTCCTAATGCGGTTGTTCAGTCTCTGTTCTCTATACATGATATATACATACATGCATCTCTATGTATTTGTTTTATAGAGTAAATGTACTTTACTTTGGAAAATAAATCTATCTCATTTACTTCTTGACTTTATGAGCGTGTATTTCGCCATAAATTTCTTTCTGTACTTTTAAAAGTTACTTCTTGCAGAGAAGCCAATCTGCATACATAATTTTTTCTCCAAATTTTGCACTTACCTCTGAGGTTAAAGAGTTTCAACAAGAACATTTTATGCATACAGACATATCCCCCTCCCGACCTCTTCTCTTTCTTCTCTCTTCTTTCTCTTCTCTCTCTCTCTCTCTCTCATCTTCTCTCTCTCTCTCTCTCTCTCTCTCTCTCTCTCTCTCTCTCTCTCTCTCTCTCTCTCTCTCTCTCTCTCTCTCTTCTCCTCTCTCCTCTCTCTCTCTCTCTCTCTCTCATTCCATCTTAAACCTTCTTGCAAATTGCGATGGCTCTCTTGTGACCTGCACTCAGCAGTCTGTCATTACGCCCCACATATACTGCAGAATATACGACGCATACGAAACACGGCGTCGGCACCCGGTCCTTCTTCCACTGGCTGGTCCCAGAGACTACAGTCGTGTTTCCTAGTTATGCCTATCAAGCCTGACACCCCCGAGCATAAGTTTGACCCTTATGTTAACAACACAGAGAGGCGACATTCCCGAGCGCAGATTCCGAGTTGATATCGAAACTTTGCCTCGAACTGACTTGCTGAATGTGGTCGATGGAACGTGGGTCGAGAGAGACGAAAGTAAGGACGGTCTTCTGTGAGTGATAGATGCCTGTGTTATCAGTGGTGTATCATACAGCCACCCGAGATAGGCATGTATTTTTTTTCCTCCCAAGTGCGAAGCAACGTTCGTAATCTGATAAAGTTGGGAAGAAAATAAGGAAGTAGTAGGAGGACGTGTTATAACGTGCTTTTTTCTTTATCATTATCATTTATTTATTTATTCATCTTTTAAATTATTATTATTTTTTGTGGGGGAATGATTCTGTTAGATAAATCTCGACTGAACAAAACTATATGTGCTCTAAATAAGCGATGCCGATAGCCTCGATTGCATATTTAGACCTTACTTTTACACTAATATCAACTCCTAATTCAAGACGCGAATAACGCCGAACAAAGAAAGCAGAGTGGCCAATGATAACGTTACCTCGTACCTTGCATTAGATGGGAGGGAAATAATGCGACGTCCATTAGAGCGCCGTGGCCATGTCCCGCAAGATCTGGGGTTCATACTGGAAACAAGGTTAAATGCATTACGCCCAGATACACACACACACACACACACACACACACACACACACACACACACACACACACACACACACACACACACACACAACACAACACACAACCAAACAAGAACATAACTTTCTCCGTAAAGACCTAAATACCCACACCCTTCCATCCCATAACTTATTTTTCCCTGTTCCTCTCTCTGTCTTTTTTTTTCTTCCTTTCTTTCTTTCTTTTTTTTTCTTCTTTTTTAATATAGTTCAATTAAGAAACATCAGAGGGACACCTTCGGCCCGAAGCCCGGAGGCAAACATTTACCTGCGCCATCGCCTACGCTGTCCGAGGTAAAACGATATGGCCGCTTTGAAAACACATTGTTGGCGAGAGCGACGGCGAGGGTGGAAGGGACAGCGGATAAATAGCTGGGGAGGCGGACGGGAATAGAGATAGGAAGATGGACAGAATGAACGAGGAGATAATGAAGCTTGATGGATAGTCTGCGAGAAGGGTGGGAGCTATCTATTCACGATAGATAGTGAAAAAGAACGAGTGTAGACACTTCATCTGATAGACAGTCTTCGAGAAGGGCGAGAACTATTCATTCCAAATAGAATGAGAAAAGAATGAGTAGATAGTTAAGCTGACAGACAGTTTACCAAAAGAGTGATAGCTTAGCAGATAGACAAGAAGACTGATAGATAGACAGCCATACAGTCTGCAGGAGCATGAAAGCCAGGTAGACATACAAGGACAAAGACAGCGAAGGTTGAATAGAAAATCAAGCGAAAAAGATGTAGACAGAAAAGCAAGAATTTATTACAGACAGACACACATATCCGTATCATGCAATAAAGTTAAGGAAAATGCTCCATACGGCCTTCATGCGGGTGAGACTCAATGCAAGAGGAAAAGAGAAAGTCTAAGAGAAGAGTAAACGAAAATTTCAATGGGTCTTTTGTCCTTGATTATATTTACGTTGCTCACATTCATGCGTCATCCCCGTGAAACGTTGAGAATCCTCATGCCTGTATAAATCTTCTCAGATATTCTTGCAACTGGAAATGCGAACTCAACTAACAATACATATCCATAACGTAGAGAAGGTTATTTTATTTCGTTTCGCTAAAAGGAGGCAAAATATAATTAGTTTATTTAATAAGTCAGATTACCATTATCATTACAATTTCCCCAGCTCCTATTAGAAATATTTCAATTTAGTGTACACACAGAAATTCCGCATTCTCTCCACATACAAAGTACATGTATCCACAATAATTCATCATTTGCTTATAACTTTACGTGTATATAGTCCGTAACAAGCACAGTCACCTTCCCTTCAAGACCCGTTTATATAACATGACACATTACCGCTTCCTCTATAAGGGCAAGGTCGCTATGATGATTAATGGAGTACACTTTGCTAATGAATAACAATTAAACCAATTAGGTCCGGTTATATCGCTCTATACTTCATTAACGAAGGTACGTAGAACAGACATCATCAAAACATTGTCCTCTTGAACGACGGAAGAAAATCGATAGGGAATGGTGTGCGGTGTATTTGGTCTATGCTATTCGGGGGCATTAAGGTGCGGCGGGCTGAGTAGGCCTTGGGTCCTCTCTGTTTCTTTCTCACCTATCTTTTCTCGCCGTTTCTCTCTTTTTCTTCTTTCTTTCTTTCTCTCTCTCTCTCTCTCTCGTGTCTTCTTCCTTTTTCTTTTCTCTCTTTTTTTCCATTGCTTCTTCTTCTTCTCTCTTTCTCTCTATCTATCTATCTATCTTTCTCACTCTCTCTCTATCTATCTATCTATCTCTCACTCTCTCTGAAAAAATATCCATGTATCTATCTGTCTACTCATTGGCCAATCCCCTATTCTTCCATCCAGCCACCTAACTGTCCAAACCTTTCGCCATCTAATAAGAAAACATCAACACAAACTAATAAAAAAAGGAAGACCAGCATACGCCATTTCCTCCATAGGATTCCCAAGCCTATCTAAGAAATCAGGGCAAGAGATTGACGAGGTACCTTATCAAGATCAAATCAGGGCTCATCACGAGGAACCCCAGAATCTTGGAATGGGAGTGGGAGGGGAGATAGGAGGGGGGATTAGGAGGGAAGGAGTGAGGCTGAGGGGAGAGGGGAGAGGGGGATTAGAAGGGAAGGAGGAGAGGGAAAAGGGGAATGAGAAGGAGTGAGGGTGAGAGGAGAGGGGAGAGGGGATTAGAGGGAAGGGAGAGGGAAAAGAGGGGTGAGGTAGGGAGGAGAGGAGGAGAGGGAGGGTTGATGAGGCCTTCGGAAATACGGTTTCCCTTCCTTTTTGGTGAGGGTGTGGATTGAGTTAGGAACAGTAAAAACACTGAAGCCATGAGGGTCGTTTGTAGTCACAGCTTTACTTATTCATTCCATCGGTTTGGAAGAAACTCACCAAGGGTAGACGCAGAGAAAACATGGGAGATGAAGGGGGACAGGCATTGTGAGGAAAGGTAGAGACAAAAAGGGAGGAGGGGAGAGATTGAAGTAGAACTAGAAAGGTAATTAATCGCATTATTTCGGATAATCGCATCAGGTGTCTTTACTTCAAATTATATTGCTAGGATAGAGTCGAAGATGGTGATAGGATAAGTTCATATTGCTGAAACTAACCTCTAGCTTAATATCTTATAAGGGTAATCGCCAGACCATCTCTCTCTCTCTCTCTCTCTCTCTCTCTCTCTCTCTCTCTCTCTCTCTCTCTCTCTTTCTTTTTTCTCTCTCTCTCTCTCCCTCTCTTTTTCTCTCTCTTTCTCCCCCTCCCTTCTCCATCCCCCTCTCCCTTTCCTTCTCCTTCTCCTTTCCCTCCCCCTTTCCCTCTCCTTCTCCTTCTCCCTCTCCCTCTTTCTCTCTCCTTCTCCCACTCTCTACAAACATATACGAAAAAGACATCATCTGTCGCGCCCAAAGTTTCTCTCTCTCCCTCTCTCTCTCTCTTTCTGTCCTTTCTTCATCCATTTCGTTGTCCCAGTACGTGCTGTCTTGCCAGGATTCCCCGCAAGGTTGAGGAAAGATACAGAAAAGGGTTTCCGATTGAGGCATTTTCTGTGAAGCATCCCTATTGAGAATCTCCTCTCTCTGCCTTTCTGTCTCCTTCCCCCCCCTTCGTTCTCTCTCTATCTCTCTCCTATCTATCTATCTGTATCTCTCTATCTCTCTTCCTCTTTATCGCCTCTTTCTCTTTCTCTCTCATCTCATCTCATCTCTTGTCTTATCTTGTCTCCTCCCCCTCCTCCTCTCTCCCTCTCTCTCTCTCTCTCTCTCTCTCTCTCTCTCTCTCTCTCTCTCTCTCTCTCTCTCTCTCTCTCTCTCTCTCTCTCTCTCTCTCTCTTTCCAATTCCAATTATGCCGTCTTCTTATCTTTTAAACATTGTAATCAATCATATCACGGTATTTTCACTAACAAACCTAAAGATAAATTTCTTTCTTAGTAAGACTCCAGCTATATATACACAAAGCCGCCCAAGCACCCATGCCTACACAAGGACTCAAAACCGCCCACATATTCATATAACTCCCGGAGTCCTTTTTGGAACGACTCATGCATGCATCACCGAGCGCTTTCCCCGGCCGGCAGATCAGCTGAATGAACGTGGGAAAAAAGTTCATGGAAAAGGGTTAAACATAAATGAGAAGAGAGATATATCAAGCACGATCACGCTGATTGCGAGATGTCGCGAGAAACGACGAGGCTGTCTGGAATCAAATGAAGCGAAGGGAATGAGGATTTTTTTTTTTTTTCTTTTTTCTTTTTTTTTCAAGGCGTCTGGAAGGGGAATTGTGAGGCGGAAGGGGAGACAGCTCGACAGCGGACGTGTTTTAAGTATCAAGGATGTGAGATGGGCGTGGCTTCATAAGTAGGCGGGGTGAGAGAGGGGGAAGAGCGAGTGACGGGGACGTAAATCTTACAGATGCCAACACTCGGATGGGAGTCACGTTCGGCAAGGAAAAACATGCTGTCTCCGGTTACTCGCACTTCAGTTACGTCACTTGGCGAACATGGAAGCAATACATGGAGATGAAACTGCACCATGCTTATATTTCCTCCTTTTTTTCTCCTTTCTCTGTGTCTCTGTGCCTATCTGTATTTTTCCCAATCCCCTTCTGTTATCCCTTCCTCCATATTCTTATATGCACATATATTTTTGCATATATTTTGCTCGCTTTTCTTTTTTACCCTCTCTCTCTCTCTCTCTCTCTCTCTCTCTCTCTCTCTCTCTCTCTCTCTCTCTCTCTCTCTCTCTCTCTCTCATGCATATACCGTTTCCCTTTTTGGCGAGCTGTCATTATTAATGTTATATAACCCGCAAAAATGCCCCACAGAATATATTTCTTTAATTAAGTTTAATTAAAGGGCTTTAAGCATTTATAGACACTTTATGACAATTATACATTAAAAAAAAAAGAATTGGAGACTAAAAGCTAGTCTATTTTTTTTATATCCCTTCATGGCAATATTCGAAATGCTTTTTACAGAAAACAAACAAACCCAAAAGCGTTTTAAAACAACAAATCCTGAGGGATACTCTTTTCATCTTTTCTTTTTTTTTTTTTTTTTTTTTTTTTTTGAGGCGGATACATATTTTATCCATACTTGCGTTTACCTGGGAGTATCCCATAGGCATCTTTCCTGAAAATGGAAAAACCCCAAAAAATCATCATCTCTTTATCATCAATCTACATCTATTCTCTCTCCTTCTCTTTCTTTCTTTCTCTTTCTTTCTTCTCTCTTCTCTCTCTCTCTCTCTCTCTCTTTCTATTCCTCTTCTCCTCTCTCCCTTCTCCCCTCCTCCCTCCCTCTCTCCTCTCTCCTTTTCTCCCTCCCTCCCTCTCACCCTCCATCTCTCCCTCTCTATCTATCATTCAGTAAGAAGAAGACAGAAAGAAGTAAAGAAAAGGAATCGTCGACAGGCAGCCACGAGGCAAAATGGCAGCTTATGTATCTCAGAACAAGCGCTAAGTTCGTTAGGGAAGAAGACATCTTGTTACGGCACTCGCGTTAATGGTGTGGGAGAGATCGTGGTGTGTGTGTGTGTGTGTGTTGTGTGTGTGTGTGTGTGTGTGTGTGTGTGTGTGTGTGTGTGTGTGTGTGTGTGTGTGTGTGTGTGTGTGTGTGTGTGTGTTGAGTGTGCTTGGTTGAGAGTGTTCGTGGAGGTGTACAAAGGTGTGTGTGTGATGTGTGTGTGCGTGTATGTTAAGGGGTTTCAGGTTCGTGGACGTATTAGGGTGTGTGTATGTGATGTGTGTACGTACGTGTTTGGGGGATCCTTCATGTATGTGTGTGGGTGTGTGTTCATGCGCTCATAAATGTATGCACCAACCCATCTCTTTCCAAGTCTAGTTTTCTCGTCGAAACATAAACACAAACACGTTCCTGGACTCGAATTTTATCCCTTTGTCTTCCTCCCTTTTTTTCTTTCTTTTTCGACACGGTTCATCGTCTTGTTTTCCCCCTCGGCCGCCATGCTAGGCCTCGCTCACAGCCTGTAAAGAAAGAGTGCATTCGCCAAATATTTTTACAGGCTATGTTCGGATTCATTTCCCTTTGCTGGTGTGTCGTTTTCTGATGCTTTTTCTTTCTCCTTTTATTCTCTTTTTTATTTATCTTTATCTGTTTGTATTTTCTTTTCATCTCTGTATTTCTTTCTTTTTCTCTCTCTTTCTCTTTCTCTTTATCTGTTTGTCTAATTCTTTTCATCTCTCTGTCTTTCTTCCTTTCTTTCATTCTCTCTATCTCTCTCTCTCTCTCTCTCTCTCTCTCTCTCTCTCTCTTTCTCTCTCTCTCTCTCTCTCTCTCTCCTATTCATTTTCCTTATGCAAATACAGACTGCTAAAATATCCTCACCTAGCTCCATCACGCACGCAAAAATAATTCCCAAAACAACAAAACTCAACACAAAGACAAACAAGAGGAAGGGGAGGAGGGAGAGAGAGAGAGGGAGAAAAAAGTTTGAATTTAAGCTTTGTAAAAGTTAGGTGGTAAAACGCCCGCCCTGCCCAGCGTGGAGGCGTAGTTCGAACTCCCAGACGTTCAGTACAGCACTTCGGAGTTTGACCGTTTATGACTCCAAGTTGTTAAAAGGTTGGACTCGATAGATGAGCATGACCTTGTAGATTATTTTCCTTTCTTATCTCTGTAGGTATTTTTACTTTTTTAATTTCGGATGACCTTATTTTTATGACCTTAATGTCGTACGAAATGACCTTAATGGCGTAGGAAATTATGACCTTCATGTCGTAGGAAAAATAACAACAGGATTTCACATCGTATTTCTTGACAATAATTTATCCTGATACAAAAAATGAAATATACCTTTAGAGCCGAAGAATACATTCCGTCATCGGCTTATAGTGTGGATTCTTAAGACATTTGTTTTTTTCTAAACCGTTTTTCTTTCTCTCCACAGACCACCCCCGAGAGGACCACTCCTCCACAACAAGAAAACACCTCCGCAGGTAAGCAGACGAGGCTTAAATGTCGAGAGATAAATGGATATCAGAAGCCGATATGCTTCTCGGTGAAAGGGAAATAGGAAATTTATGTTTCCTTTATGGCAGCAATGATAAACAACAGCAACAATAACAATGATGAAAATAATAATGATAATACTAAGAATGATCCTAATCATCAATACTATAACTGCTATTACTATTATCATTAATATAATTAAAACATCGCGACTGCCAAAGCTAAAACCATTCATCACAGAAAAGCCTCCTCGAAATAAAGATTCGTTCAGTCCCCAAAGAGGATAGTGTTTTCTCACCTAAAATGTCCAGCGCATAGGAAATGGCAGCGCATAGGGAATTGATTTGAGTGAATTCCTCCATCCGTCCATTTGCTGGTCCGGATCCGAGGAGGTAGACAACGTAAAGAGCGTCTTTGTAAGGGAAACGTAAAAGGCAGAGGTTCCTGCAGGAGAGAGAGGAAGTGGAAACTGGAAAAAGAGGCTTGGAATGAAGCACGCACTCTGCATAATAGTTCTTGGCGAAAGATATGGAGGGAGAAGAAACACAAAGGCATTTTAGAAGCATGGAAGTGAAACATCCGAAACCAATTGCATCAACTCACAGCCAAATATGACCAAAAGGAGACTTTTACTACCCATCTATATATTTATATTCAAGTCCTCTTCCCTTGAGACATCTCCATCCGTCTCTCATCTCTGTCATTTCCATGCAGCCTCAGGTGTTATACAAAGTCTGTAGCCAAAATGTCTCGGTGGATTTTGGGGGATTTTACATATGCTAATTCTGAAGACGAGCTTTTCCTCCATGGCTCCCGTTTTCTGTAAAGATTGTCATACCTGCTGTGTCGAGTTTACAAGGATGTGGTAAAGCTAAAGTTCTTCTGTTGCTGCTGTTTATAAAAGCTGTGTTCTAAAGGAATGTTTTTCCATGTGGATTTTTGCGTGATGTTTCTTTAAATGCTTATCAACAAAATGTAAATAATTCACATCCTAAGCATTACTCAAATGTAAATGTTCCACAAAACATCACACGAAGAATCAGTTTCTCATATTCCTTCTGCACCGCCTTTTCTCCATTTATTACATTTGGATGCTTGTAATTCCTCCAGGATTTACTATCTTTCTTTCTTTCTTTCTTACTTCCTTTCTTTTTTTGTTGTAATGTTTCCAGTCAAGTCGTTGCTCTTGAAAACCGAGAACTTTAGTCATCTCCATTTTCTTCCAAACACATTTTCCTTCTCAGTGGGAAAACGGACCAAAGGGACCACTTAGCGACAAAGACAACTTAGTTTAAACGTGGAAAGACAAACGCCATCATCCAAGAGACACAGAATTGTCAATGGCAACTCCCCAAGCACTAGCGATCTCACGCAAGGGACCCAGCTGCCTTGAATACCAAATCAAGAATTCCAAATGCTATCAGTCACATGATATTCCTTGCGCTCTTATTCGCTCACGAAAGTTAGCTTGGACTCTCCGCACTCGTAAAAATTCAATTCGTTATTTTTTACGAATTTACTGTTAGAAAAGGGACACACGCATCAACATACGCATGTGTAATACATCATGGGTGCGATTCACAACATACCACAATTATGCAGACGTTTCCTCTTAGACAGGCGAGAGATAAGCTAGCGGGGCTCTTAGTCTACTAGGCAACACGAGCCCATTGTCGGATGCCGGAGTAAATACATGCAAAGAGAGACACCGAATCATTTGCAGAAACAGAAAGTGAGGATCAATTTCTAAACTAATTTTCCGCACAATTACAATTGACATTCCCTCGGCATTCAAGAAATGAATTATGATGCTTGAGAGAGGGAAATCATAATAGATAAAATTTTATCAGCTGTTTTTTTATGGATTCTTTGTTCGTCGAAGAAAATATTTCACGTTTATAGAGTATATGATAATAGCATCACACGTCTCACTGTTGCAATGCACTTCAGTATGTTCGAGTTCTCATGCGCTGAGGATGATAAATACTTCAGTCAAAACAATGTCGCATTCATATTTACGGCTCACTTATATACCTAGTTTCTCTCTTCAGTTATCTATAAAATTCAATCATCTGTGTATCTGTCTTTATCTATATCCCCATCTTCATCTCTCTATTTATGTCTACCAGCTAAAAATAAGTCACTTTGTTTCCTTTCAACGGCCTACATTGTATAAACCGAATTAGCCATTCAACACCCTTGGCCAGTTCCCGTATATAGAGAAAATGTGTTGTTTTTGAGGGGAGACTAATCCAATGCCCGGAACCAGCCCTGGCGGTTGCTTTCTAAAAGCTTTTATGAACTATGCTATCTTTTCTTTCGTAGGTTTGGTAGTGGTTTCGGTTCATATTTAACTAAAATTAACTAAAATTCTCTTTTCTAATACAACTTTCTCCCACCAGCAGATGCACCTCCAGCAAAGCGATTCGACGCATTCACGTAAGTTTCTCTTAACAAAAGTAATGCGGGAGAATATATCATGGATAGTGACTGCTTGATTAATTGGGCTATCACATGCACAAGGAGGGCTTGTAAGTGTGCAGAATCAAAGACATGTTAGGATCTTTTTGCCCAGGTAGTTTAAAAACTCCCTACATTTACTGTTACAGCGAGACACCTGTAGCTCCCCTTTTTCCTGCTCAACAAGTAGGAAAAGCAAGCTATTCGGGAGTTCTCTTTTAGGCTTAAAGTTTACATCTATCTGCTGCCTTTCCCTTCTCTCCCGCCTTCCCAAAGGAAACACATTTCCTTCCTTTATATCCGTTATGCAGCCCCTGAATCACTTTCCCCTTTTACTAACCACGCCTAGTACTAATTCATGCGCACGCTGTCTGTCTCGTCGGCTCTCCCATCCTTCTCACCACCTATCCCCCCCCACTCCATTCCCTCACCTACAACGCCCAGGAAACCGGACGTCCCCTCTGCTCCCCTCTGTCCCTCTCCCCATCCGACCCTAACCCTTTCCTCTCACAGATCCGGCAGATGTCAGCTGGAAACTCCATTTTCTTGTCTCAGGGAGATACCTCAGTCTAGTCAGCCAGGCAAACAGGTAATAGGGAGAGAAAGGGGGAAGAGTGGAGAGGAAGACGAGAAGAGGGGGAGGGGACAGCAAGGTACAAGGGGACGGGAGTTGGATGACGCGAGTGCCTCATTGAGGGGATATTGCCTCCAGGATGACATGTTTTTGTGACAGGTCGCCCATTTTGCGGCGAGGAGACATCTATATCTGTCACTGGTCTCGATAACAAGAGGCCGATGTTGTCTCGTTGTGCCTCGCCCGCTGGACGGAAGGGGTATAGGGTGCTTATAAAATATAATGTTACCAGGGGAATATGTTATCAGTGGTCATGAGTAAAGGAATATAATTTGAACTCCTGCTAGACGAGTTGTAGCACACTACTGCTTTTCTGTGAGTGAATAGTAATACGTATCCTTGGTCTGTTCAACCAGGAAGACTTGATTAATCGATTCATCTGTGTATTGATAGCTTTTAGGAACAAAAACGATTGAAGAAAAGACATATGATACAAAAATCTATATATTTTCAAAGAAATCTTCCCTAGTTTCCCGTAAGTTTAAGAATTCAAATATTTGTTGTGACATTTTAGTGTATCCTGTACCTAATTTCTATTCTCATCCAATTCACAGCACTGGTTTCGGACACAGCAAACGCAACATGAATGAAATTGACAGACCTGCCTTGGGATTCAGCAAGAAGAACTTTGATGAGATCGACCGCGCCGGCATGGGATTCGCTAAGCGCAACTTTGATGAAATTGACCGCGCTGGAATGGGCTTCGCCAAGCGTAACTTTGATGAAATTGACCGCGCTGGAATGGGCTTCGCCAAGCGCAACTTTGATGAAATCGACCGAGCTGGAATGGGCTTCGCTAAGCGCAACTTTGATGAAATCGACCGCGCTGGAATGGGCTTCGCCAAGCGCAACTTTGATGAAATCGACCGAGCTGGAATGGGCTTCGCCAAGCGCAACTTTGATGAAATCGACCGAGCTGGAATGGGCTTCGCCAAGCGCAACTTTGATGAAATTGACCGCGCTGGAATGGGCTTCGCTAAGCGCAACTTTGACGAAATTGACCGAGCTGGAATGGGCTTCGCCAAGCGCAACTTTGACGAAATTGACCGCGCTGGAATGGGCTTCGCCAAGCGCAACTTTGATGAAATTGACCGCGCTGGAATGGGCTTCGCTAAGCGCAACTTTGATGAAATTGACCGCGCTGGAATGGGCTTCGCTAAGCGCAACTTTGACGAAATTGACCGCGCTGGATGGGCTTCGCTAAGCGCAACTTTGACGAAATTGACGCGCTGGAATGGGCTTCGCCAAGCGCAACTTTGATGAAATTGACCGCGCTGGAATGGGCTTCGCCAAGCGCAACTTTGACGAAATTGACCGCGCTGGAATGGGCTTCGCTAAGCGCAACTTTGATGAAATTGACCGCGCTGGAATGGGCTTCGCTAAGCGCAACTTTGACGAAATTGACCGCGCTGGAATGGGCTTCGCTAAGCGCAACTTCGACGAAATTGACCGTGCCGGCATGGGCTTCGCCAAGCGCAACTTTGATGAGATCGACCGCGCTGGCATGGGCTTCGCCAAGCGCAATTTCGACGAAATCGACCGAGCAGGTTTCGGCTTCCTCAAGAGAGCCTTCATGCCAAGGAGCAACCTCTTCAAGCGTAACTTCGATGAAATTGACCGAGCTGGGTTTGGCTTCAACCGACGTAGCTCGAACTAAACCATACATCCTCAGTGAAAATCATCCGTGTATGGCCAGTATGAACATTTGAGAGTTTTTATTGATTCGCTTCTCACTCTCTCCAGTGAGACAAGAGTTGCACTTCATCATGTTTCGTGGGTAGTCAACAGGCAATATAACATTACATAAAACTAATAAAAAAAATCTTCTCGTTTGTCCCCCTTCCTCTCACTGTGAGAGAGGTTCTTGCAACGATGTCTTTGGTATCCTCAAGAGAGGAAAAGCGACCTCTGAGATCCTTCTCCAGCTGACGTTGCTCTTGGATGGCTGGGAATGTCAAAGAAGGAATAAAGAGTATTTTTCTTAAATAGCCTTTTCTTTCCATCTGCTTCATATGTCTGCATTTGTTAGAATGATTCATTCTTCTGTTGCACTGCAATGAGAAGCAATCATGTATGTATGAGAATTCTTAGACACCAGAAGAGTTGGATGTTGCATAAAAGGAAAAGAAGAGACACATATATATCAGTAAACAGCTTTATCTTTCTTAGATATCAAGCAGTCGAGTCTCAAGGCGGAAATGGTACTTGCAAATGTCTAAGAATTCTTAAGCTGGGGATCTTGGAGGTTTTGAGAATTTAGTGTCAAAATCGTTCCTTCGATCTATGCCCTAACGATGTATAAGCAGATTCGCGTTGCAATTGTCTTAAGAATCAAAACAATAAAGTTATCGAAGTTGATGAGAAAAATGTTTAATTATATAATCATAATGCTAATGAAACAAAAGCAGGAGAGATTTTTACTGACTTTTGCAATAAGCATTTCAAAGATCAACAACACAATGAAGTGACCTCAACTTTT
The DNA here is from genome assembly GCF_003789085.1 of Penaeus vannamei. Lineage (NCBI taxonomy): Eukaryota > Metazoa > Arthropoda > Malacostraca > Decapoda > Penaeidae > Penaeus > Penaeus vannamei. The sequence goes on along the minus strand of NW_020870563.1, from coordinate 230,060 downwards.
GCAAAGGAGTTTGTTAAGGGTTTAATAAGTCTATAAGTCATGAAAAGACAAGCAAACTTTGAATAAGAATCTCAGTCCTTGCACCAACTTAACATAAGTATACGAGTATGTGCCAGCTCGCGTACATGAAAGCAAACTCATCAACTTTTCCCCAGATATTTGTATATGCTCAGGTATACATACAGGTATTCGTGTAGCGGAAACACACATTTCTTCCAGGTTCCACGATACTTAGATTAGCATAGAGACAATCCAGATCCGCCGAGGTGATTACCATAATGGTGCGACCGAACCAAAACACGACAGAGAACTCAGAAGGACTTTGGTGAAAATAGAATGCATCTCAGACTCTTGCCTGATTGGTCACTGAGACCGAGGGCGTAATAGAGGATTCAGAATGCTATTTGGAGATTCTAAGAAACGACGAGAGTAATAGGATTCAAATAAGGGATTAGGATGTGGACATGCGAATGTGTGTATTTGTTTTGTACGTGAGCTTGTATTTGTACTTGAAGCTGTGTGTACTAGTGTGCATTTTCGTGTGTGTATTTAAGCTTAAAAGTATATCACCGTTTCTTACACTTCCCTTTCTATGATAATATCTCTCCCCTCTCCTCTTCTCTCCTCCCTCTCCTTTCTCTCCTCCTCCCCTCTCTCTCTTTATAGTCTCTCTCTCTCCTTCTCTACCTCTCCTCTCTCCCTACTTCCCTATATCTCTCTCTCTCTTATCCTCTCTTTAACTTTCTCCCTCCCTCCCTCTTTCTTTTTTTCTCTCTCTCCCTCTCTTTCTTTTTTTTTTCTCTCCTTTTCACCCCCCCTTTCACTTTCGCCCTCTCCCCCATCTCTTTTCCTCTCCTACTCCCCCTCTATTTCTTTCCCTCTCCATTTCCCCCCTCTCTTCTCTCTCTCTCTCTCTCTCCTCCGCCTCCCCTCCCTCCCTCCCTCCCCCCTCTACTCCCCTCTCTCTCCCTCCCTCCCTACCCTCTCCCTCCTCCTCCCCCCCTCTCCCTCCCCTCCTCCCCCTCTACCCTCTCCTCCCTCCCCCCTCTACCCTCTCCTCCCTCCCCCTCTCCTCTCCCCCCTCTCTATCCTCCTCACCCTCTCTCTCTCCCTCCTCACCCTCTCTCTCTCTCCCTCCTCTCCTCTCCTCCCTCACCTCTCTCTCTCCCCTCTTCTTCTCCCCTCTCTCTCTCCCTCTTCTCCCTGCCTCTCTCTCCTTCTCAATCCCTCTTCCCCTCTCCCTCTCTCTCTTCTCTCCTCTCTCTCTCTCTCATGCACACGCACACATCGCAATCCCTCAAAAAAAAGTGTCCCTTCTTCGTTTTTCTATTACCTTAATTCCCTTACCCCTTAGCTAATGCGCCACTTCCCCCTTAATGACCCATATATACGTCACTCTCCGCCTTGTATAATCAATGACTTCCCTCGACCCCTTCTAATTCTTCAATATAGACCGACGTGAATTATATCCCCTTGCAACACTCAATCATAGATGCTTAATCGTGATGGGAGAACAATACCATAGAAAAAATCATGGATTTTTTCTACTTTTTCTCTTAGTTAAATATGAAGGGTGATAAAAATCGGGATAAATAAGCTTTCTCCTTTTTTTTACTGCGTCCTCAGGGGAAATGAGATAAGGAGGAGGAAATAGACTCTAGCCGAAGTGAGAAACTGGTCACCCACAGAGACAGGGGCGGCGAGGGTAAGAAAGATGAAATCACGAAGGACAGAAACCAAAGAAAATAATGAAAGGTGTAAAAGGACTAGGTAGACTTAGTACCTTTCGACTATTTTTTTACTTGTCATGGGAACATTAAATACCATAGTTCCAGTTTAAATGCCATTGGACTGAGGACTCTCCGGCACTTCAGCTGAATAAATATAAAGAAGGAACTGTGTGTGCGTAGGTAGATGTGTGCGTTTTCACACATACAGAAAAAATATCGTAGCAATTGCAGCTGATTTTGCACAACCAGTACTTGTAGAGAGCAAAATTGAAAAGGAAATACTAGATCTAAAAGACAGTAACTGACTTCCATTACAAAATCAAAGTCAGATGTCACTTATTATATAACAGCTTTTACCACATCAATTATATAAACATGAATATTCAGCACAAGGCCGCACACCAATCAAATTCCCCAACATATCATGAATGTAAAACCATAAACTATTAAATTTCCTATAAATGTTGCAATCTAAATCCATCAAAAATAATCTGCATTGTAATAACTTATCTTGATTTTTTGACACACCCCTTATCCCTGCATGTGATGGAAACGTAGATGAAGTTCATGGGAATGCGGAGTAATTTTCATCCAGATTTCATCATCTCTCTCTCTCTCTTTCACACACACGCACGCACACACACACACACACACACACACACACCACACACACACACACACACACACACACACACACACACACACACATATATATATATACACCATAATATATGTTGTGTGTGTGTGTGTGTGTGTGTGTGTGTGTGTGTGTGTGTGTGTGTGTGTGTGTGTGTGTGTGTGTGTGTGTGTGTGTGTGTGTGTGTGTGTGTGTGTGTGTGGAGAGAGAGAGAGAGAGAATGTGTGTATACATATATGTACATACACACAGACACACATCTGTGTGGGGGGAGGTGTATGGGACAGGGCTTTTTTTCCCTAATGAAATCAATATTTATAATGCATTTTTGTAAAGGTCATATTAGTGATTTTTCATATACCAATTTATTCAAATGTAGGCCTATCCTTACTGTGTTTACCGTTAAATTTTGGGAGGCATAACCTAACGGTTTCAAAATATCATAAAGGATTTTTTTTCATATAAAAATCAATTATACTCTAACTAAATTATTCCTGTTAAATTACTGTGGGTAGTGGCTTATGGGGTTGGGAATAAAATTCATCCTGTTGAAACATTTTAACCATTAATATTTTATTCAATAAAAAAAATAATAATGAAGAGGTGACATATCATTCCCTAAATATTAGCAATAAACATAATGATTTAAATAAGCAATATTCTCAAATAATTTAATTCATATCTTAAGTTAACTCCATTCCATCTCCTTTCCTACTAATTATAAATCAATAATTATTTTAATAAACAAAATAAAAATATACATGGGACAGTATCAAGACCCTCACACCCAGTCTATCAGTCAGTGTCAGTAATGATTTTTTTCTAGACAGAAGCCAATCATTTTCCCTTCCCTGTTTACAATTTCCCTCTCTTACACCACTCTAATACCTAGTTTAATTCTCTATCTATTCATTGATACCACCGGAACTGTCACCTACGACTAATTCCATTGTTGTATCGATGGGCCATTAAAATAACTGAATAAATAACAAATATTCTCTATCAACAAAGCATTATGGCCTGTTCTTGCAGCATTTTCTCAATCACTTTTCTCTCTCTCTACGTGAGGAAGACAAGAACTCGTCTCATTTATCAAAAATCAAAACAAAGGCATTTAACATTTACGTTAATGCACTTACTAAGCATTATAGCCTATGATATCTAGGTAAATCACGACTTTAAATACCAGCATTTAACATACCTCTGTACGGGAGGAAGGAACGCACGCGACTGACGAGAAATCGTTAAATTAACGAACTTTTTGCTTTCGTCAAAATGAATTGTTAACATTTAAACAAACAAACTATTTTTGAATTATTATTGTAATTTACTCTATTTGTTTTAACACTAAATTTTGCTATATTGATATGCCTTTAGAAATATAAAAATATATAAACAAATGTTTCAGTGAAGCTTATACATCTTTGAATTTAGAACCAATTTTTTAAAAAGGCGAAAAAAAATTCTTCTCTCTCTCTCTCTCTCTCTCTCTCTCTCTCTCTCTCTATCTATATATATATATATATATATATATATATATATATATATATATATATATATATATATATATATTAATTATATAATCATATTATATATATAATATATTTTATATATATATATATATATATATATATATATATATATATATAGAGAGAGAGAGAGAGAGAGAGAGAGAGAGAGAGAGAGAGAGAGAGAGAGAGAGAGAGAGAGAGAGAGAGAGAGAGATGCATATACATATATATGCATATACATATACATCTATATATATATATAAGCATATACATATATATGTATCTATATGTGCGTGTGTGTGTGTACCATATACCGGTATAGACACGCGGCAGTTTACAGGACAAATCTGACGTCATATATTCCTCGTATTTAGCCCCACCTATCGCCCTTTGCCACGCCCAGCGAAGTACCGGCCTAGTTCCTCACCAGTACAGTCTAAACGCAAGGTCATCAGTCACCCCAATCTCGCAACAGGTCCAGACAGTCAAAATAAATAAGGTCTTGCCACTTTTGCAACTAACCTCAGCCAGTCTGCGCAGCTCTTATCTCATGGGTTCAGCACAGCACACTCCACCATTCCCGCCTCAACCGCGGTCGGGTGCACATCAGCTCCCCAGTGCCCACCGGGTACTAGAAAGGAGAGGAAGATTAATCTCGCGTGATCCGCTACTATATCGCGTAGTTCGATGGTTTGAAAGTCAGTACTCTGCAGATCAGATTGCTAAGATAAATTAAGATGATTTAAGGTTGTGGTAGCTCGATAACATCTGGTATGATGCTTTATAATCTCAAAGAAATTTAAAGTAATGAATTGTCAAAAAAATATTTTTTAACCGGACGAGGTTTAAATCAAAATTTTACAACGCATGATCACCACAGTGGGATCATTAAAATGATGTAGCATGAATGATTGATAGGCGTAATAGACACTTTTTTCCTGCTATTCGAGAAATGGGAGCAAACTGTTGGTGCAATGTATAGTAGTTTTCTATAGTAATTGGCCATACAGGACCGTTTCTTATCTCACCTCGATATCCTGTTTGAGGTGCTTAACGGCCGGGTCAGGTTCACAGGTCAGCTATTTACCAATTTCCATCTATTACTCTCTTCCTCTTGCACTGGAATATGGAGGGATCGCCACAAATGTATAACTGATTATTACTAGCCCAGTCCCCTCACTCCAACAGATGTACACCCAACAACAAAAGCGATGTCGCCTAACCCTTCTTGCCCTGAAAGGTTGCCCACGTTTAAACAACCTGGACATAGGAAGGGGGGGGGGGGGGATGATTTAGATTCGCTAGGCAAAGCAAGGAGTGTTCGGCTGTTTCAGTCCCATCTTATCGAGGCTAGTGTCTGCCCCCCTCCCCTCTCTCTCTCTCTCTCTCCTCTCTCTCTCTCTCTCTCTCTCTTCTCTCTCTCTCTCTCTCTCTCTCTCTCTCTCTCTCACACACACACACACACACACACACACAGTGTGGGTAATATTTGTGGGTGTGAATAATGTATCGTCTTAAATAGCACCTCTTGGGCTACCGAACATTAATAAATGGCTTTGGCCGCAAAACTACGAGGGTAACGGGCTGTCAAGGTTCCCTTGTTTTCCTTTCATTTCGTTTGGGTGTCTCCTACGAACCACGACCTCCAGTCGCGTTCATGAGAAGAACGGTTTGGTTGGGGTCAACTTGAGTGTGATGGGCCACTTGGCTCCGCCCCTCGCAATCATATACTTACAGAAAGCATTAATGTCCATTATATCAGCATTAAGTTACTTTTGAGATACAAATTGATTTAAAGTGCATCGTCAGTCAACCTAATTTATTATATTATTTCCGAAACTGTTGGTGAAAATGAATTATGTAAAATGCAGGTGTTGCGAAACTTATACTATTAACATATCTTATAGTATCAAATTATTAATTGACAGTCTTAAGACCTGGGCAGATTAGGCACTTCCCAGCAAACCCCTTTCCCGGTTCACGCTTGCTCACTTACCCCGCGAAAGGCCGCGTCAAGCTTCAATTTAACCAGGGCTAAGTGGATATTCCCTTAGCCTTGACTATACGCCTTTATTTGTCGTTTCAGCGGCTGGTGTCCAACACCTTGTCGGTGTTTCCCCTCCAAACTATTCAAGAAACCCATTGCTTTCGATATCCGTCTTTTACATATTAATTTCGTTATTTTGGCAATTAAATAATTGTAAACATCTGGAAATATAATGGCGTATGAACTAATATGTTCTTTTCCAAATAACACACCAACAGTTTACCCTTGTCCAAATAGTGGATCCAGGTGATATAAGACAGAGAAGTCAGAGAGTAGCTGCTTAGGGTAATGCAGAGCCATATATTTATATAAATCCTTCATATATGAATGAAGGATATTTCCGTCTCACGAATATTAATATGAACAGTTCCAACAATGTTTAAGTTTTTTTTATATAGAAAATATAAGAAATTGAAATAAAACGATGTGATAGATGATAATCATTTTCGAAAGATAAACGATAATTTATTTCTTAAGGCAGGTTTCCAATATATCCACCAAATTAACAAGTGAACAGGAATAAAAGCGATCTCTCTCTCTCTCTCTCTCTCTCTCTCTCTCTCTCTCTCTCTCTCTCTCTCTCTCTCTCTCTCTCTCTCTCTCTCTCTCTCTCTCTCTCTCTCCTATCTATCTATCTATCTCTCTCTATCTATCTCTCTCTCTCTCTCTCTTCCGATTCATCTATCGCCTTTTTTTTTCCCCTTTCCTCATCCTCACTTACTACTATGTATATTTCAATTTTTGCACTTCGCCTGATTTCCGTACTTTCCCACCTCCTCACATTCGAACTATCCTAACTATACCCTAGTTGTTTGAACGCGGGCCTCCTTTCAAGGCAAGAAGGGCATGATCTCACCGTGCCCAGGACTGGCGAGGCGTCACCGCTTTTGTTGCTGGCTGTACATATACCCGGAGGAATATATTCGTAATTCCCAGAGGATAGGCTTACAATCGGTTCTGAAATAACAAGCCTAGTGTATACTGCTGAACAATGAACAATACGATGATTTTAGACAAAGCAGAATACATTTTTTTCTAGGGAAACAGAAGAAAAAAATATATAGTGATAGTCATAATTGATCAAATCCGTCATAGCCTGGTAGTCTCGAGGAAAAGGATATCGCTTCGTACATTTGCGCAGCGCCTGCTAGATGACAAGGTTGAGTAATGGAATTGCCCGTGTAGTAAATCCTCAAAACACTTACACTGCATTTACCCGTCTGGTATTTTTATCCTTCCCTCCTTGAGAGACTCGCGATTGCCCCCACCGCGATATATTATACATACAGTATCTATTTATATATATATTATATATATATATATATATATATATATATATATATATATATATATACATATATATGAGATATAAATGAGAGGATACAATGTAAATCCCCACATCTGATTTAGTATAACTGTCGCTATCCTGAATTTACAATCTACACAAGCAGAAGATAAGAAAGAAACACAGGATCATTGCTGATGGTATGTTCACATAGTAACAACTAAAGTCACTGCCTACTAGGAAAAAAGGTCAAATAAATTTGTAAGAGCTTTAGTTTTACGCTTTGTTTAAAGCTTTGCAGGTCTCGTCACTCATATATTAAGATGGATATATTTAGCTAAAGTCAGCACCTATTTAGGTTTGTATAGTTCATTCATTAAAGTTAGATGTTTACGTGCGTGGCACAGAGCTAAGGGACATGACAAATGGCTGTGTAAACTAGAAATATCGCACATGTCTACTTGAAGATACTTTCGATTCATTGTTATTGTTCGTGTTGTGGGAGATCACGTGCAATAGTGGACGTCTATGTGCGCGTGATTTGTGTGTGTTTGAACATGGTCATACATACATGTTGGCTGAGTAACAGTGGTGCCACTCAAGCGATGTTACCGCTAAATTTATTTTGTAAGATGATCTAGTGGGAAACATTTGAAAGTTTACACTATAATTTGTAATCTCTAAGTCCTTTGGCTGGGAAAACGTTCTGCGCTTTTTAAAGTCCACTCTAGCGGTATTGTGGAAGTATCATTGGCACCACTGTTGAGTACTATCTGTATTTGTGTGTGTGCTCTTGCGTATGTATACTGGTGATGCATTTATTATGAGGCTAAAATCGCTCTGTATATAAATAAATGTCTGTAAACGCTGTGGTCAATGTAATACCATAAAAGTAATTTGTCGAACTGAGCAAAATTATCTGAGCGTAAATCTTCAGACAGGTCCGCTGCTTATGTAAATGACAAGGTAATTAGAACTATTCAATTATCACTTTTCCCATTTCGAACATTTAGTGAACGAATAAATTAGCATGACATATCTACGTAACTGCGATCTAATTTAAGGTCGATGACATATTTACGCTTAGCTATCGATTGTGAAGACCATTCTTGGAGTTTAAAGATTAATTGAGGATGTACAAGTTTAAATACCGAAAATCCACACTGGTATGATGGATAAAAACCTAATAATACAACTAAGCACTTTGATAAATTATGCATTTTCATTCGCGAATCACTGACCTCATATCGCAGATTGTTCAGCGTTCGCATGTAGTTAGACACAGAGGTAATCTGACCATAAGGCATGCAAACTGAACAAAAAACATACACTAATCAAAACCTCGTTGATGAAAATATACATTTCAAATTCCAGTATTTTAGCTCGTCTATACCCTCTATCTCTCCTGATATAAACCGCGTAAATGATGAAACTGAAACCTCATAGGAAAAAAAGAAAAGAAAAATATAAAGCCCCTGTTTTGTGTTCTGCCGATTAATGCAGATTTTCCCCGCTACTGCAGCGTCATGCGCTATGCACTCAGTTCGAAGACAATGAATGACTGAACTAGATTTCCGGTGGATAATTAACTAGTCGTTGGCCCGGAGGATTGTTTGCCGCAAAACGTCTCCCACGAAATAATTTTTTTTTTCTGAATATTCTCGTCATCTCCTTAAAGGAACATTAAATGCCATAATTATTTGATCGTTTCTGCGCTTTCTGGTGATCTGACTGAAAACTTGTTACGTTATCCAGGATATATTTCGGCGTTTTAAAAACATTTCATCATATATTGTTGGGACGATAACGAGTGAAGTTTCAATTATCGCTAACAAACATAAAACAGCGATAGATCATTTGCAAAATATCAAAATAATTTAGCTTCCGCGCAAGTTTTTTTTTTATTTTTTAATATGCATATTTTCCGCACGTAATTATCGGATGCTGAAACAGAGAGTCACGCTGACCATATAGACTACAGCAGTATGTCAGTTTCCTTTTCTGCAATTAAAGTAACACTCCTTGCTGTCGTTTTTTCATCGCATTACAAATATTGTTTAATCGCACTGACATTTTATTTATTTTTACAAATATTTTGATGACCATTCATGAGCACATTTCAGAGAAATCGCGAAACAACAGAATCACACAACAATTGCATACTGAGAATTTAATACTGACAAACAAATAATGCCATGATAAATTTGTGGCTTTACTAGATGCAGTGCCATTTGTGCGTGTGTGCACGTGCGTGCGGGTGTTGTATGTATCTATAGACTTACGTATGAATGGGTGCGTGTGCATAACTTCAATTGAAGATTTGGTCAATGTACACCCTGATACATCCATTTGTTAGCATAGTTATAAAAATGCAAACATCCTCGGATGATAAATTGGTCTTGATTCCGCACATTAGACATTCAGTGGCTTTGTAACGGGTATCACTATCCTTTCTGGTAAATTTGGAAACAAAACCTAGCACCATTTTTAGGGCAAAATATATTTCCAAATGCTATCGTCGTGTTCTGAAGATATCTAGCACTTATTTCCTTCGCAAACGAAGCGATACTACGATATCGACCCCGATTCCTTGGGAGGGCATGAAGCATATAGGGAGGTATATTCGAGAAATATATCGGAACACTAACAGGCATATTCCATTGGCACGTTTCCGGGTTAAAAAGAGAGATTCTCCCCCTTTGACTTCCTTTCAGGGGCTCCTGCCCCCCACCCCTGTCTGGTCTACAAAATCTTCACCTCATATATTCCGGCAAAAGAGATGCCAGTAACAATTTTAACATCTTACCTTAAGCTTTTAACTCCACACGGGCCAGTCTGTCGGTCACTGGGATCGTCGGGGCCATCCAGGTCGTTGCTAGCGGGAACTGCGATCGCCATTCGATGTTCCTTATCGGACAGCGGATAAGTTTCCCGGTATCGACGAAAAACGTGCTGGACTACTTCCGGCTTGTGCCGGTGGAGAAACAGAAACCGAGCCAGGTATTGTTTGTAGAATATCTGTCGTTTACCTGATCTCTTGCTAAATCGTTCAGTTCTGTGTGAATCTCCGGATTTTCGGGATCTACACCGTATTCGATGTGGTTTATGACTTGGTGTTCATAGCCATGTTCACTTATAGTCCGGGAGGCAGTCCATCTATTGGAAGTACACCGTGATTTCGCACGAGATTTCGCAGGTATAATAAACTTATTCGTTATTTCGCTAACATTAAACGATGAAATCGAAGTAATTATTTTTACACTCTACACACTCCTTAGCCATGATGGAACTGATTTGAATTTAAACTGCCTTCTCCTATGCCCAGTGTCTATTGTCATGTGATTTATCTATTTCATATCTGATTGGTTCTATTGAGGTGGATGTCAGAGCTTATGGTTACGTCACGTTCACGCACGAATCTATTTGGTTCATTTAATTTCCCCCATTTACGTCATCTGTTACAAATCGTCTGATTCTCTGGCGCTTTTAACGACTTTTGTGTCACTTAGTCGCGGTGCTCGGAGAATAAGGTACCGTCACATCATTGTGCACAGCGGAAATCGGTGATCACACCTTAAGATGTTCAGCTCACAGTCTCTCAGGCCTGCCCTCGGTGGGCTCCCCCCTCTCCCCTGTGGTAAGGTGCCTTTACTCACGGCATCCCGGTGGAGGGCCCTGCTGGTTCTAGGGTCTGTCGTGGAGGCCTGCTAAAGAGAGGATTTGACTCCACAATGTGACTACCCCGATTGCCTCTTAGGTCATCTATTCCATCCATATGGGTGGGCTGATCCCGGCCCGATCAGGTCAAGTGGCTTGTCTACTTAGGGAGGCTAAGGCCAAGCAGTCACTGTTTGGCTTTACCAAATAACCAGTGGTTGCGTATACCCTCTCACCAACTCTGCAGCTGTTAGAAAATTTGCTCTAACACACAGCTTCCCCTTGTTGGAGTCCGTGGTGTATGGGGGCGCGAGAGGCTGAAGGAACTGTGAAAGCATATGACAAATAAAACTATTGAAAAAAAATCTCAGACTGACCATAAAGATGTCTTTCCTTGCAAGGAAAAGACTATGACAGTAACCTTGAAGCCTTCCAAGGTTTCGGGTGGCCTGAAGGAGGCAAAGGCACCGGCTGAATGTCTCCGGCCTGCTGCTAAAATCCAAAGCAAAGGTCCATGAAACAGTCCAACAGCTGGACTTGAGGGCTAGTCTCTTCAGACCTGCAGTCCAAACTGAGAGAAGTCCGACATCTCAGACGTCCTCTCAAAGCCAGATGGAGGCACAGGCTGAGCCAGCCCAATCAGCTGCCCCCACAACCAAAGGCCCCAAGCCCAGCCGAAGGGCCGATGGGAAACGACCCTGGCTGGAAACAGACACTGAGGGAGAATCTGAAACCCCCAGGCATTTGCTCCAGTTCAAGGTACCACAGCAACCTAAAGGTTTTGACAATGCCTACCAAATGGTTAGAGCATTGGAGAAGTAGAGGCAAACCTGCTTGACAATCTGGATTGCCAGAGATCAGGGAAAGATCATTGTGCCTTAAGATCAAGCCATCCCGAGTTTCCTGCAGGAAACCAAGGTACTCAAGAACGGGAGAAAAGTGTGTATCTCGCCACTGATTCCCGAAGAACCAAGATGGTGTTACTTGGTTTCCTACTTGTGTATGACATGATGATCACGTCACACCCTCAAGTGGTGGAGGCTTCCCAGATGAGCAAAGGGAAGTCCCCAACTAGGCAAGCCCTGGTCACCCTCAAGAGAGCCACAATCACCACCATTGATCTGGGTAACTGGGACTCCTACAAACTAAGAAGCTATATGTCAAAGCCACTGAGGTGATTCACATGCCAAAAGTATGGGCACCATCAGACCAAATACAAGGCCAAAGCCAAATGTGGTGTGTTAGTAAGACACACAACACCGAAATGTGCTTCAAGGCGCACAAAGAACAGCATAGGGACACAGTAGCCAAATGTCCCAATTGCGTCAAAAGGCATTACACCTGGAGCCTGGCTTGCTCTGTCAGGAAATAGGCAACCCTTAAGAGACAGGAGCTAGCCAGAATGCATCCTAACTTTATCCCTGCTCCCACAGGCACCTACATCTGACAGAACAAAGGGGAAAGGACCCCGACCTCCTAAGAGGAAGGAGACACCTCCCCAGCCCATACTGGATACTTCGAATTCAAAGTTTCCCAGCCTTGCAATTGATCACATAAAGAACCCCAGTAGACGACACTTCTATTTGACGAGAAGAGTATGAGTCTCCTGTTAAGTGTTGTAGTCACCAGTAGCAAAAGGCTTGGGGACGACCAGCGAGGAGGTGGAAAGGCAGTTCAGGTCGCCACGACGGCAATGGCCCAGGCTGTTACGGCCCTGAAGGGGAGGAAGCTGGAAGCCTCCAAACCAATTCAGAGCCACACTCCCCTCGAATATGCCCAAATGGTTAGATCAAACTGAAGCTCTACATTTCCCAGCAGAGCCTCAGTTAGTCCGCCAAACCAGTTCTGCAACAGCACTAGGCTCTGATGGGATCTACCCCATCATCTCACACTTAGGTCTTGTCTTGCATTACTGCAGCAAGTACAAGTCCTGGTATGGCAATATATTTGCATCCGCCATAAACCGGTGTCAATCATCTCTTTAAGGAGCTTTTGAGTGTGGGTGTGAGTGTCCACAGGTATGGCTGGGGTGCTGGAGATCAACGGGGCGGCCCCCCGACGGCTAAGGCCTGGGTAGGCCTTGTTGCTGTTTGCTGTGTCTTGCTCTGCTGGAGGGTCGTGAGTGCTGAACTCGGCCCGTTCAGTTAGATTTTGCGAAGTCATGCTTCGCCCGGGCCTTTCCTCTGGAGTGGCCCGGCCAAACTAGGCCCGGGTGCTGGAGCTTAAGAAGGGGTTAGCTGTGACAGCTACTCGGGAACGAGGGGAGCCTGCGGTCCAATAGGCGAGCCGTGAGGTGTCCGGTGTCAACCAATCAGGTCTTGGTATGCGTCTTCGAGAAGCTGCTGATGGTGAGGGCGAGAGGACAGGCTGTGGACCTGGACCCAACCTGGGGGAAGTATGCCGCTCTGCAGGTTGCGGGGGTCGCTACACGATACCCCAAACTGAAAAAAATTATAATAGTTCCTATCCCAAAACCAAAGGAGCCTGGCATGTATTGACCCATTTCTCTCCTCAGCTGACTGGGCAAAACAGCCGAGATAGTACAAATCGGCTCACCAGGGGCATGAGCACAACACAAATTATTGTCACACTCCTAAGCACAATATGCACTACTCCCGCCGTGGTTGTATTCCTAGACCTGGAGAAGGCTTTTGAATTAGAAAGTCCTCGCATTCAGGAGACCCTAATCCACATGGGAATCGGAGGTAGACTTTTGGCCTGGATAGCTGATGATTTCAACAACAGAATAGCAAACAGATTCCAAGGTCACCCATCTCATCACATGCCACTAGAAAATTGAATGCTACAAAGTGGGTCTTCAGTCCTGCCTTTTCACCTGACAGAGATATATATCCTTATGCAGACGATGCTTCTCGCTCCAAAGCAGAAACGGTTGCGATCATGGGATACGCACCTGATCATACACACAGACTCGAGGCCAGCCATTGACTGTCTACAGCAGTGGTTCCCAAACTTTTTCTGGCCGTTACCCATTTTTCTTACAGGATACTTGTCCATGGCCCACTGCTAGGCATAACCCATAGCTACAGTGACCATAGTCCTACACTAATTAGGTCCATATATAAACCACTCTAGCAATTCCTGTAATTTTATTGATTCCATGCGAGTTTTTTGTTCTCTTGTGTAGTAAAAAAAAAAGACATTTTAGAAATGACATTAAA